>VZTR01014586.1:0-36602 GCA_013400775.1 Chaetops frenatus
CCAAAACCATTCCATGATTTTGTGAATTCATAGAGATGTACAAAATAGGATAAAAGATTAAGACTCTTCCCCGAGGAGAGGGTTTTCATCATGTATTATCTTTGCTCAGCATAATTTCATCAAAAATTCCCTTTCTATGGTAAAAATTCTCATTTCTTTGCCAGAGGACTCTGTCCAGGCTTCCCTGTTACAATGATCATATGTCCTGTTGAACACTGTGTTTTTGTCTGGGTTCTGTTTATCAGTTGCATCACTTTGGAGTTACCTCCCAGAAGTTACTGCAGCGTCTGCTATTCTTGGCTGTGTGTCTAAAGGCCAAGTGAAACACTGTGTGGCTTTCCTGCAGCTGGGGATTTACATGCAGCTCACTCTGAAGCTGTGCAAACACCTGCCTTGGCAGCTCACCTGCTACAGAGAGAAGCCTGAAGGAAGTGAACTGCTCTGTGCTCAGCCTGGCAGCTTTCCAGAGGCAGGGGCTGGATATTAATTAACCCTAAGTGAGAGGTGAGGTGTGCTGGTGGGAGTTACCGGGAGCTGGGAGCTGCTGCCCTTCAGGAAGATGGGGTAACTGGTGATCTGTGGTGTTGGTTTGGAGCCCAGGACTCTGTTCTGGGGGGCTGTGCCTCCCACCCAGCCCTGCACCAGCTCCACAGTGGCCTGCACTGGTTCCACTGTGTGTGCTTCTATAAGGCATCAAAAAACTCACTCAACAGGGTTTTTAAATGGGCTTATGGTTGTTCATACACCCTGTTTTAGACACACAGGAGAAATACCCACAAGATATTCTCAAGAGGTCTAAACAACAGGAAGAACTTTACTGACAAATTCAAAAAAATCAGAGAACTTTTGCAAAAGTTTTAGCGCAACATTCAATCAACATCAAACACTTCTCAAAGCATTAACTTGCCCCATGCAACTTAGCAAACTCTAAGCCCATTTAATTTTAAGTTACTCAAAGAATTCCAAGAAGACAGAACTAGAAGAGAGAAAGACAGAAAATATAAAGCAAAGGATACATATAGCTACCAGCTCCTGGGTTCCAGTGGTGTTCAGCTAACAGAAATTCCAAGAGGAGATAGGGTTGACATCAGATTGCATTGTGTTTGACCCTGAATATTCCTTGGCTCTGCTGGGCCCTCCTGCCACATGGGACTTCCAGTCATTTGACCACTCAGGAGCTGGGTTAGGGGCTCCAAGGGTGGAGTGTGGGGCATTACCTCCTGTGTGCCATGGGCTGGCAGCTCTGCCAGGCTGGGACACAGGCTCCAGAGGGCTGGGGTTTACAGGGCAGGGCACTGCCTCACCAGGGCAAGGCCTGACCTGCCCCTTCCCCCACACGCATTCACCCCAAAATATCTCAGGACATCAACCTTTCTGGTCTCTCACAGCTTCACAGCCTGGTCTTGAGCTCCTTCTGGAGCCTGTGTCACACAGAATCAGGGTCATTATGGTGGGAGGAGACCTTCAAGATGATCCTGTCCAATCATTCCCTCAGCGCTGCCATCATCACCCCTAAACCATGTCACAAAACCCACATCCAAATACCTCTTGAACACTTCCAGAGATGGTGACTTCACTTCTTCCCTGGGCAACTTATTCCAATCCCTGACTATTATTTCAGGGGAAAAATTTTTCTAATATCTACCCTGAACTTCTCTTGGTGCAAATTAGGGCCATTTCCCCTCATCCTTTCACCTGAGACAGAAGAGATCAACCCCAACGCAATGGATAAAAGGAACACCTGACGTGACACTGCTAATTTTTGAACCTGACTGTTTTTTGTCACCTAAAATTCACTATGCGTGAGCTCAGTTTGGGTATGACCAAATGTTTATTTTGCGGAACACTTCACAAAACCCTTGCTCTTTAAATTGCCCCACAATATTGTACCTGATATGTCTGCTAGGGAGTAGTCTTCCTGCCCTATTCAAATGGATAAGAAAGGTTTGGATCTCAATTTAAAGGCAGAATTCTCTTTTTGCTCTTCTCTGATGAGTACTGCACTTAGAGCTCCTTCCATGCAAATGTGTGAAGATATTAAAGTCTTAATGATGATGCCAAAAAAATAAAGGGCTTGTGATAAGATACCCAGTTTAATCTGAATTTTGAAGAAAACATTTGGACAGAATGTGCAACATATGCATGGTATGTGGAGAAGGGTATTTTATGTTTCTGTAAGAAACAAGAAAGTGGTGGGGGTACTTCTGACTTGCATTTCCAGTGCCTCTAATTGCTCTTAGAGTCCAAATTAAGGAGCTACAAAAATTAATTTGAATCAAGTATTTGATCAAAATGGAAAAAAAAGACATTAGTATTAAACAGGAATGTATAGGATCTAGTGTCCAAATTGGTTGGTTTGAAGCTCTCAAACTCATAAACAATGTCACAAAAGTATTGTAAAAATTATGTGACTACCATGCAGAACTCTGGGAGTAATAACTAAAATCTTCAACCCTCAAAAAGCCAGGAAATTATGTAGATTAAATTAAAAAGACAAATTATTCACTACTTTTTTTTTCTTTTGGTGGAGACAAATCCTCTTGTTATATTCCTGTTGATAGCATCCCCCATAGTAACACAGTTATTGGACAGGAGTGTATAAATTCCCCGTCTTCTGTGGTAAGGAATATCACAGAAGCTTGGAAACCGGGAGTTCAGGGGAAGGCATCTTTCAGCTGTCACCTGACAAAACTTTTTATATTTACCATCAAAACTGTAGATTATTTAGTGCCCTAAGTATTTACTGTTGGCATTTTAGCTGCTTTCATTGCTTCTTGAAAGCAGATCAGTGTAAAAGATCTGCAGTATTTTGCATGAGAGCCTTTCTGATAAAAAAATCAAATATTGATATAATCCTTGATAAAACCAGTAACGACTGATAATTCCCTCTAATGCTCTCCTAACTTTGCAGGAGAGAAAATATAATTTGCTCTTAATGAAACTTGTCAACAAAATAGTTATTTAATCAAGATGACACAAAATCACATTCACAATTACTTTGATTAGAAGAGGTACCATTGTTCTCCTGCAATAAATATTTTTCTTAAAACCACTTTTAAATATTGAGCACCTTCAGGATTTGTATCACATAGCTTAAGTTCAATGGCATGTACAAAGTCAGATCACTGACTGTATTTCTTAAACGAGTTTGTCATTCTGCAGAGATTAAAATAAAACTACCTTTCTGAAATGATCCCCTTTCTGGCCTGCTGTAATGGTTTCTTCTTTGTTCTTCATCACACCTATAAATACCTTCTCATTTCTAATTGCCAAGAGGTTTAGGTTCTGTGAAGAATCATTCTGTCTCACTTTTTATTTTCTTCTTTTTTTCCCTGAAGATATAGTAAGCCTCCAGCTCTTGAAGTTGACTTAAATTTATACTTTGGTTCCTATAACAGTGTTTGATAAATCATTCCCCAGAGATGTTGTCTGCATTAATTGCTTAATTTTCCAACTAATGGATCGAAATTTGAACAGCTGTACTGGTTTTTAAACAAAGTAGGGAAGAGAAAAAGTAGACACAGGGTAGCTGAAGTCAGCTTGTGGCAGGACTGAGAGTGCTCACCTTTCCTTTCTAATTAGTCTCTGCAGGTGCCTGGGGGCTGAGGCCTTGGAAGGTGTTTACAAAGGCAAAATGTGAGCAGCAAAATCTGAGGCATGGGAAAGGATCAAGCAGAAGATGCTCAGCTCTAGAACAGGTTGAAAGTTACCTAATTGGAACTGGTCAAACACCTTGAATCCTTGGTGAGCACGGCTGAAACTCTCCTGCAGTGCTGTGGGTTACTAAAGAGGTTCCAGGAGCCCTGCTCATGACCCACAATGTTTGCACCTTTTCCGAGTTTATTTGTTATTTCAGTAAAGTACAAAGCTACATGGCCTGGTATCTGTATTTTCAGGGAAGAAATACTCATTCAAGCCTGAGTTATCTTGAAACTCATTGCCTCATATTACCTTGTGTTTCTGGGTATTATTCATTATCAATTTTTTAGCTTTGTCTTTCTTTTTCCCCACGTTTTATGGGGTTAGGTCTACATGAAAAATTCCCGTTGGTGGCTTAGTGAGTGCTTGTCTCTGTCCTCACTCACCCTTGTGGTAATCCTTGCTCAGGTGATTGCCAATTAAAGATACTTTCTGAGCTTGGCAAAGCTGAAACACGAACTTCTGAGAGCCTTCAGAGCTCATGGCTCCAGGAGAACTGAAGACTCACGTTGCCATCTGCTTTCCACTTGTCAATTCACATCGGAAACCATCAAGGCACATGTGTTTTCTTGCAGATATTTTGAAGAGATTTGCATTTATCAGTGTAATCTAATTAGGTCCTTTTATTAGGGTTGAATACTTAACTGCTTGCAGAAATGGGATTAACAATTACCTTTTTTTTTTTTTTTTTTAATTCTAATGCATTGTAATAGGTGTAATCTATTAGCTAAAACCTTCCAGGTCATGTGTATACTTCATCTCCTTCAGCAGCAAGTGATGTAATTGCTGTTCTTTTCCTTTTGTGATGAACACAACTGATAGTTCTTTGCTACTAATTTCTTTGACCTGTTTATTTTTCTTCTCTGGTCAGAAATTTTTCATGAATGGTTCCATTTTATTGACTTTATCCATTAGATAAAGTATTTCCCCAGTGAATCTGCAAACAATATTTGGCTTCTAATTATTTCATACACAGCTGAGTGATTTCAATATATTTTCCATGTGCTGCCAGAGAGTGCCAGCATGCCAAAGGGCTCGGGGTGCTCATCCTCTGCTTCAGCTAAAGTTAGCAGAGTGCAAGTTGTATTGTGATGTTACAGTCTCTGCAGAAAGACTGGAGGAAGGAGCCTCATTGTTCCTAAAGTGAATTCATTTCTCAAAATCTGGGGAATTTGAAGTGTTTCCTGTCCAAGTGGAAAAAGAAAAAAAATAGATATTATTATTTAAAGCAAACACTCCTTAAAGCTTGCATTCATAGACAGGATGTGATCCATAGGGAATCTGGTTTAAAAGGTCAGTTATTAAAGTTATTTTAGAAAACAGAATAAACTGAGGAGATAAAGAACAACTGCTGTATTGGGTTAACTCTTCTGTCCTCTTACTCTTAAATTATATTGAACTTTTGCATAATTTCAGTTTAGTGTTGCCATTTTTAACAAGGAAAAAATACCTTCAACAGCTGTATTTCTGCATCAGCATTAACAAGTGGTACAGGGAAATCACTGTCTGTATCCAGTGTTAAAAGCAAAGCTGTTTGCTGGCTCAGGAAAGTATCCCTAGAGATTTGGATTCCTTATTTCAGGTTCTCACCTCATGGATGCTGCTGGAGGGGGGCTGCACAGGGCCTTTGTGAGCGGGTGGCAGCTGCCCACCTGTCATGTGATGTGACACATACTTGTTAACTGGTCCTTTGTCACAGGCTCTGGGTGTGATCATGTGAGGGATTAATGTCCAGCTAAGCGCTGGGTGTGCGTGGGTGGCTCTGGAGGACCCTTTGGAGGTCAGCTGAGTACACACAACCATTGGTGTTGTGTTTCTGCATACCAGCCTCCTTTGCATACTAAAGAAAGCAACCAGATATAATTGTATAAATAAGTGAAGATAGCAGCTTCCTGGAGTGCTTGAGGAAGTTCCTGCATCCGGCAATGCCTGCTGAGAGGGAAGGCTGAATAGTAATGAAGGAAATGGATTTGAAATGCTTCCTGATTGGGAATGTCTGTGAGTGAAATGCTGACAGGAGACACGTGCCGGGAGTCACTTCGGATGCTAAGGAGAGCTGCAGGCAGGTGTCTGAGGCCAGAGTTGAGTCAATATTTCTCCTCATGGTGTCTGTGTGAGATTGTCACTGTTTATCCTGTTAACCCTTTGGTCAGATGATTGCGGAAATACCGTGTCCTGTCAATACCTGACAGCATGCAGGCTTTGAATCTTATATACACAGTTAGCTTTTGAACTTGTAGCCTCTCTGATTTATTTTCTGCTGCCTCTAGAGTTTCTGTCTGTTTTAAAATCATGCCTCAGTTATATTGCTACTGGGAGATACATCATGGCTTAGCCATTCTGGGGCTCCTATGCTTTCTTTCACTTGTGGCTTATCTTAATCATTCAGCTTCCCTAATGTGCAAGTCACCATTTTGGCTTCATTTTCATTATACTTGTGCCTATGTTATAAAATAAGGTGGAAATTTTCTGCTAAGCCAGATGCTAAGCAGAGTCAGCTGTACTTGTTTAGAATGAAACTGCAACCTCATTAAATCATAGCATTCATTTTCTTCCCGCCAGCTACGACAAGCAAGAAGGAATCCAGCATCTGCTTTTCAGCCACAGCCCTTGTATGGCTGATTTGTAAATGCTCAGGTGAAGTTCCAGAGCAAATGAACATCAGTGAGCTCTTGCTAGAAATGTGAAATATGTCTGTTCACTACTTGGGCTCCACGATGGGACCACAAGTCAAACATCACCTGGTTTTCTTTCGGTGTGGGATGGGCTGGGCACTGGAACTATTTCAAGCCTAAGGAGGTAAATAGTCAAATAAAGGTAAGTGAGGGAACTAGTTCAGCCAGAACCAAAAGTACCTAATCCCATAACTGGAGTTGACATTTTTAGTGCAGAAAAACACATGCTTAAGGAGCAGTGCCCATGAAATACTTTCTGTGGAGTGGTGCTAAAGTTCAGAGCCTGATAGATGAGACATTCTGGTTTCCATCCCACTTCAATGCTGGACACATTAAGCCTTTTTTGTAATGCTTCTCTGTACCTTCCAAAGGAGAAAAGTCTTGGGGTACAGTGACCCTGACATCCTGGACTTTGAGACATAGAAAACAGCTACTGCTGGACTGCATTATTTTAGCAGGGATAATGGATTTTTAGCTGGGATAATGGATGGGATCACAGACAGATTTCTGTGTTGCTGGGAGCCTTTGGGGACAGAGTATAGTGGGGACTTGCGCCTCCTCTGTGCTGTATTCCATAGGTTTCATGTACCTGAAAAACAAAACTCTATTTCAAAGGTTGAAAATGTTGGGTGTTCCCACATTGCTCATGGCACAGCTTTACTGAATAGCTGCTGATTCTGTGTGTGTGTCAATGATTGGAACTAGTGTTTTACCTGTGGCAGTTGGATAGGAATCAATGCTAGGCAAGTCTTGGAGGTGCTGTGACAGTAATGTGCCTGCTGCAGACTTCCTGTGTCTGCGCTTTTGTCCCATCAGAAAAACAGAACCAGGTTGCATGCTTATCTTTCTTGTAGCTTTTTTAAATTTTATTTTGTTTTCCTCTGACAGAACTTCTTACAGAAATTTGAATTTCTTAAATATAGAATCCCCGGATCCCTGAGGCTGGAAAATCCCTCCCAGCCCATGGAGTCCCAGCTGTGCCCAATGCCCACCTTGTCCCCAGCCCAGAGCACTGAGTGCCACCTCCAGCCCTTCCTTGGACACCTCCAGCCATGGGGACTCCAAAGCTCCCTGGGCAGCCCCTGCCAAGGCCTGAGCAGCCTTTCCATGGAGAAATTCCTGCTGCTGTCCAAGCTGAGCCTCCCCTGGCCCAGCATGAGGCCCTTTCCCCTTGTCCTGTCCCTGTTCCCTGGCAGCAGAGCCCGACCCGCCCTGGCTGCCCCCTCCTGGCAGGGACTTGTGCAGAGCCACAAGGTCCCCCCTGAGCCTCCTTTTCTCCAGGCTGAGCCCCTTTCCCAGCTCCCTCAGCCTCTCCTGGGGCTCCAGCCCCTTCCCCAGCTCCCTTCCCTGCCCTGGACACGCTCCAGGCCCTCCAGGGCTCTCTGGCCAGAGGGGCCCAGAACTGGACACAGCCCTGGAGGTCCCTCAGCAGGGCCAGCAAAACTGCAACAAAAACGAGGCAGTTACCAATATGGAGACTAAAGGCAAGGGGGCTGGTAGAGCCTTGCCACATCAAGGCCATGCGAAAGGAATATTGGGCAAAAATGTTTTTGGTATGCACAGCTACCATTCAAATGTATTTTGAGTTTTCATATCTATTATAAGAAAAAGCAAAAAATTACTGGAAGGAAAGGATGTGTATGGTATTGCTTGACTAGTCAAAGCTCAGTCAGGGAGTGTTGGCAGCCCGAGGCCAGAAGGTCTCTCACCAGGACACACAACTTTTCTCTGATCCTATGTCTGTAGTGAATAAGCAGTTGTCTTTTATCTCTTTTATCCAGATTTTTTCTTATTTACTTTAAAGGTAAGGCTTTGTCACAGGGAAGTGTCTTTGGGAAGATCAAACATGAGTTAAATGAAATTCTTTAAATTTCATAATAAAATATGAATAAAAGGAGTAATCTTTTGGCTATTACCTCCAGATTCTGCAGAGTTTCTGTGAATAGTTTTAGTTGCTGTTACGAATTCATGTAGTCAAAATAATTTCTTGGTCTTTCTACTCATTTTGTGAAGTAAGAGGTTGAGGCATCTGTGTATCCCTGTCTTCTGTTTCTGGTTTCCTCTGCTGCTATTGTTTACCAGCACAGAGGTGATGATGGTAAGTTCATTAGTTCTTTATCACTCCAACACCTCCTCACAGTCACTTTTTGTTAATTTTGCATAAATGTCTGACTGACATGGATATCTAATAAGGAAAGAGGTTGGGATGTGGAATACATCGTATTGTTTCTAAGCAAAGCTGCACAGAGATGGATGCTGTATGGTCTACATTCAAGAACTGTAGTGCTTAGCAAGGGGATCTGAAAGTGATTGTTTTTCCTGGAAAGCTGTCATTGTAATGAGTTGGAGTACTGGGTCCTGCAAATGTGGTTGTGTAAGCCATGTGTCACTCTACATTTACATGGGGTACTTGCAGGGTTCTGGTCACTCAGGTCACAGGGCAGCAATAGGAAAAATGCAGAGAAGGCTAAGAAAAATGTAACAGCTTCTACACACGAGAAAAGCTAATCTAGATTGTTGCTCTGGAAAAAATAGTGAGAAAGAGGAGATATTAAAATGGTCTAGAAAGTCATTATGAAAGGAGAGGGAGAAGATGATTTATTTGAAGGTGGTTTCTTACTGTTGCTTGGAGTTAACACGTGGGCAACCTGGTAAAATTATCAAGCATGTGGCTTAAAGCAAATGGAATCCCACCTTATTTTTACATGTCTTAGATACATCATGTAATTCACATCCATGGGATATTTTGAGGCCTTAATATAAACATGAAAGGAGGCCAAACATGCTCATAAGGTGCAGGTGAAAGAGATGTTTGTAGAGAACATGTACAATTGAATACTAAGCACAGTGGTCTGTCCTTCCTACATCTTCAGCTTCAGAAACCCTCAGGCTAAAGATTGCAGGGACAGTAATTCTGTCCTTGTCTTTGTTTTCCCTGGGTGGTCACTGCTGGCCAGCGCAGAGGTGGCAGCATGGCTTTACTCAGTGTGACAATTCTAACTGGACCCATGTGGAAATGTACTGCTGCTCCAGGATCTTCCCACATAAACAGACTAAACCGAAGGTGAGGAAATATAGAGGGAACATGGCTCTACAAAAAACAAGCTGAATGTCTGTTTGGAGAAATGTCTGTGGGTCTATGAGATTGGTTTTCACTTTGGGCACAGGGATCTGGTCTAACAGAAAGTAGAAATTTCTTACAAACCCATGAGGTTTTATCTCTGCAAATGAAATGAAAATAATTTGGGAGAGTTTAACTTGTGAGAAATTACTTGATACAGACACTTTTCCTTTCAGTGATGAGTTTTCAGTTTAGATGACTCCAAACAGTCATTTTGGCATTACAACCGATGCTCTAATAAAACCAAGTCCCACTTCTCAAGCTGGTTGTTCTGCCTGGCTTTAGGATATGGCCCCTTTGGGTGGGTTAGTTTTATTCTTATGCACCTCTCCGGGCTTAGGCCACCAGACCACAGCAATTTTGAATGGAGGTCTCCTGTTTGATTCAAATTACCACATTGAAAGAATTCTTCTTTTTTTCTAAAAAGAGAAAAGTCTTAATTTCAATGAACTGAGAAAGTGAATTGTACACAGCTGGTGATGCAACAGTTTTCATTGTCATTGTAGAGATGATATAAACATAACCATGTGGAGCACTGCAGACACTTCTCATCCTGCTGCAGTTTTTCCTCAATTTGATTACTTCTTAATCTTTTGTGTGAAAAATTGTAAAGGCAATGACAGTAAGACATAATTACAAATCAGTGGGATTATTCATAACACTTCTACAGTTTTCTGCCTAGCAAAGCCAGTGCATTATTCATCAGGTATTACCAAACGAGAAAATAATTGAGCTACACTGGCCAGTGAATGAATGTCCTCAGGTACAAAGCTAGACATATCTTTGTTGTATGTATGAGCTTGCTGTAAGAAGGTCTGCATGAAATCAGATGTTTTTATATTGGAAACTCTCTCCTTCCAGTAAATTCTCAGTAATCTTATGATATAAGTGAGTACTGGAGCATGTTAAGGATAAAATAATATTCTGATGTCTGAGATATTGGCTATTTGTTAATTGTGTTGCCCTCTAAAATATTCAAGACTATGCATGTAAGATAAAATTTCTCAGAATAAAATCTAATTTTAGATCTAATAATGAGTGCTAATGTTGTAATGGAAATGGCTTTATGACAAGTTCCTTGATTTCATATCTGGTTTTGTTTGCTTGTTGCGTCCTTCCCTCCACATTTCCAGAAGAAAGCATACTGTACATTCTTTTTTTTCTGTCCTTTTGGAGAAGGCAGGAATCTCATCTCTTTGGTTGAGAACTCTTTGAAATAAACTATTCAGTTTAAGTTCTCCAAAATATTACCAAATCAGTTTGATGAGGTGAGGCACAAGCTTTGTGTGAAAGCATTTAAAATTTTTCATCTTATATTTTTATTTTATATGAAGAATATTAAATATTTCTATTTGTATTTATTTTTTGTTCAAATCAAAGAGAAAAAAAATGAAATCCCTCAGATTCTCATACAACATGGAGAAGGATTTACATAGATGATACAAATACTATAAATAAAACTATTCCACAACAATCAATTTTTTAGTCAGGATTGAGAATATTTCACTGGTTTTGGTTGAATGAAGGTGCACTTTTTAACTAAAGTTCTGTGGAACTGTTTCTAGTAGCGACATCATTTCCTGTTTTCAGCTCACTTTAGAGATAGTATAGATTTCTTCTTTTTTCTTATTTTTCTTAGGAAACGGAAATTATTACTGTCCAGGCCCACTTTCACATCTCCAGTATAGGGAGGGTACTTAATATACTCTGATTTTCAGTAACTTTTTACCTTGGTGCTCAAGGGTAGGAAGGTTCAAAATCTGAAATGTGCCAAAGACAAATACATGTTAAAACCCACACTGTGTGTTTGATGTCGTAGGTTGGCATGAAATGCCAATTTATGCATTAGGCTTTTGCATTGTTTTGCCTCTTTAAAAGCAGGAATGTCTATTCACCAGTTCAGTTTTCATAAGGGGTGTGTATGTATGGAATTTCAGCCACTTGTTTTATCTCTGTGGGTCTAACCCTGTTTTAAACGTTAAAGACAAACGACTGCTTTATCTCCCTTCTGTGGCAAGACCACCACACACTGCTCTGAGTATTCCAGGAAGGACCAGAAAGGCAGGTTTTAATGATATGGATCTGGGCTCATTTTGTGCCAGGCATACCAGGGTTTTCTTACAGGAATTTTCAAAGAAGAACAAGCTCACTCACACACAACAACTGAAGAGTTTGCACAGTCTTCATAATGCCGTATAGTACATTTGGCCAGTCGTGAAATCCCGTCCAGGAGAGACTGCAGGTCTTGATGCATGTTTTTATTCTGTTGTTGATTCCTTCCTTTCCAAATGGTTCATCATCCTCAGTTATTTAATAGATAATCGTAAGTGTAGTTTCAATAATTGTCTCTGAACTGTTGGAAGCTCACAGCGAGACAACCAACACAGTGTGAGATTTTTATTGATCAGAGAGTATTGTTTGAAGCGGAAGGACTTGAACTAAGAGGGTTCTTTGTAGTAGAACAAATTCTCAAGAGTTATCTCTCATATAAAGGGAGTACTTATTTCGGAATGTGGCTCAAAGCATTTTTCATGTTGTCAGTGAAATTACAGTGAATTGTCTGTTGTGTGAATTAATGATTTTGATGACTTTAGCTTTCAGAAGACATCAGAAACCAAAATATTGGATTTGGGGGGGCTCTGTGCTTGAAAGAAGTAGGATATTTGCTTTAATTTCCAGATCAATTGTATAATTCTGGGTTGTATCTGCTCTGGTACATGCTTATGGTTAATATGTTTGAAAACTCCAGATTAAACTGCGATTGCGTATGTGCAATTGAGCCAAGTTATCTGAGTCTTTTTGCTCTCCTTCCTCATCCTAGGGCAGATTCAATTTGAGTGTAGTCCTCACATTTCTCATACTTCATCTTGCTCTTTTAAGGGCAACCATTCTCACCTGCCTCCTTCAGTCCCATAAATATCTTGTATTCCAGCCAGGACTTCTATTGGCTTTTCCTTTAGAGGAAGCTCACACAAATCTGTAGGAAAGTTTTTTCCAGTGATAGATTTCAGAAACGGATAGCAGAGCCTTCTCCAGAATGCTTTGGTGTGTCCTGTGTCCCAGGGTTTTAACATGAAAGTCAGGGCAGAGCATCTTAGCCGTTCTCATTTGAGAGAAGCAAACAGGTAAACAGCTCTAGAAGAGAGGAGCCATGCAATAATATTGGCTGCTTCTCTCGTGTCAGCCCTGGCTGGTTATAAAAAGGGAAGCTGTGCACTGCAGGCCTATGTTCCTGTAGTTCCGAGTGTTTTGCAGTGAGGTGGCCAGTCCAGCAAAAATAACCCTGGAATAATTTGATTTCTTCCATTATTGTTGTTTTCTGGAGGCAAAGGGCTGTTTCCCAGAGCCTTCCCAAAAGCTCCCAGGGGCTTAGAGAGCCAGTGTCTTGTCTTGAAACAGTGAACTCAATCTACTTGCTTGAACCAACCACAAAATATTACAACACTCCCTTTGAACTTGATGTATTTTTGTGGAACCACTGTACCTGCTGTTCCTTGGTACATGTTGCGTGCTGTCTTCTTTACTGCCCTAGTGCACAGCAGGCAAGCATGGGAACACCTCTCCCATTACCAGGTTGTTGATGAGCTTGTTCTCATTATGCTTTTAGCTGTAGGGAGGGAAAAAGAACAGTATCCTTGGCTCCTAGTTTATAGCTGGGAAAATTGAGTTTCGGTTGTTCCTCACAAGCTTCATACAAAAAGCTGAACAGGGAACACGAGGACTGCTTTGTATGCATAAGCCTAGAGGATCTTGTTCACTGCAGCTGAAATTTGTGGTGAACAGATCTCTACAACATGAATTCTAATGTCATAGCAGCTTTACACTGAGTGGTTTAATTTCATGCCAGCTTTAGATAAGAATTTTTTTTTTTTGTTTTGTTCCTGTGGTTATTCAATAGACTGTTAAAAGTCAGCACTTAGGTTTATGCCAATTGCAAGCCAGAAGCAGAAAACAATCCAGTAGTGCTACAGCAATGAGAAAGTTATCTTAATATAAATTATACAAGAAATAAGCACAATATTTGATGGGGACTCTGGTTATCTTTTCATGTCCTCCCAGCTTGTACTCTTTGCTGTGACAGGAATTTATATATGAGGTTTAGAACTAAGAAATAGTATTTAACTCTTCATGGTAATCCTTTCTAGAATCACACTTAGTAGAGAATTAATATTGTTACTGTTTCCCTTTCCTTCATCCATGTTAATATCTTAAAATAAGAATTACCATGGAAGTTTCCATCCAGCTAAGATAGTTGAACTGCAGGTGTGGTAATACCTTTCTAGAACATACATCTTTCTTTTTATTCACTCAGTCTTTATAAATTTCAGGAGTCCTATAGCTATAAATAAAGACTATTTTGGAACCTGTCTACACATTATCAAACACAAATTTTGCTACCAAGGACACAAGTAGGTGAATATTTACATACACAATTTTCCACAAAAGAGTGTTGCACATCTTTCTTATGCATGGAAAGTTCATCCTTGTTTGTTTTCAGAAGATTCCCTGTGCAGCTTTTTCATCTCTGTGCTTAGTGCACCTGCTTGGTGCCCCACAAAGTCTGGAATTACTTGGTATGGAGAGCAAGGAGGAAATGTGGAGCTGTTTATCCACCAGTATGTGTTCTTTGCATATACAGCAGCAAAGGCAAAAGGCTTGGAAAACTAAAGAAAGCAACAGGACTTGCTCTGAACCATCTTTTGAGGCACAGTAGGGAATTAATTTTTTCCTCAGGATCAAATGTCTCTCCCCCAGTGTAAGAGCCTGAGTGCATCTTAAGAAGATTGGAGACAGAATCCTGATGACAGGAGCAGGGAGGCTGGAGCAGATCAGGGAAAGCTGATTCTGTGCTTTCAGACTGAATGAGTGACTCCTCGATTCCCCAGGGAGCTGGAGCACACTTTGGTAGGGATGGAGGATTGGCTGCTGAGGAGGGATTAATGAAGGGAGAGAGGAGAAGAGCTGCGAGTTCCTAGGCCCTGGTGTGGCATTCTTCCTGCCTTTCTTTCCCTGGTCACTGACAGCCTCCCAGGACTCCTGGTGAACATCATCAGCAATCACTATTTATTTCTTACTGTGCCAATAGGAGAAAATCCACATTTGCTTATGGTATAAGGAATTTTGGGAGCTATCCTAAAACACGGTCCTATAGTTAACTGCCTATTGCACAGCTGCTTTAAGACATTTCAGGGAGTAGGCTTGTAGTTCTTTCCCACCTGGCCTGGAAGTTCAGTGGCCAGAACCCTCAAACGTGGGTTTCCTGTTTTGGATACCAAATACCATTTGTAAAGCTTTGCTGCATATTCCTGTTGAAAGGCTCGGGCCGTGAGTTTTGCCTAGCCTGAGTTACCATTTGGGAAATGGATGCTTTAGGATTTAGTTGGCATTTAATCCCAGAAACCTTTGTCATGTAAGAAATAGGATGTTGGATTTATGGGATACATTTGGTTCCCAACCATGTATTAGTATGTTCATTTTAGCAAGCTTTTATTGTAAAAGCGAAGTTGCTCATTAGCAGTAGACAGCTGTTGTTGTAATGGAATAAGTTGTCCAACTACATGAAACTGTTCTCCGTTACTTGCTTTTCTCTCTTAAAAGTTTCAGTTTGTCTCTATAACTTTAATTATAACTTTTATGTCTTTGGAAGCAGTCCCTTCAAATAGAAGTTACCCTTCCTCACATCATGGTTTAGAGGATAAAAGTCCAATTCCTGTTGTAAGATGCTAAAGTATAGAAAATGGGGGATCACAAATCACGTTTGTTCTTTCTTTCCTAATATGTCCCTGCACATTCATTTGATTTCTGCCCATTTGAATTTTCACAAAGTGTCAATCAAGTCAGCTTGCAACAGTGCTGCTGTTGATATTGTGCATTACATCCAATAACAAGACACTTTAAGTGTTAAGAAAATGAAATGATGTTCCTTCACCCAGCTCAAAGCCCAGATAAAACACTCCAAGCCTTAAGCTGAGGAGCTGTGAAAAGTTGACCTTTAAAGCTTAAGTTGCAGTGAAACCCTGCTTCTAGGTAGGTCTTAAAGTAGATGGTGGGAGACCAGAGACCTCCTGTTAAGAATATTTGTTACATTACACCGTTGGTTACTCCCTGTGGATTGGCGGAGACAGGATATAAAAACACCACACACACGCGCGCACACCGCGTATGTTCATGCAGAAACAGCCATTCGGTTTATTCTTCCCAGCTCTCTTTATAGACGATTCAAATCTCCCAGTTCAACGTCAGCCATTGGCTGGTTTCCGATGCCAGCCAGCCTCACTGACCAATGAGGATGCTGCATTTTTGGTAAGACTTGGTTGGCTGAGAGCTCTGTGTGGATTTGAAACCACCCTATCGCAACAAATATTAATTTTCCGTCTGCTCCACAGAGGATTTTTTCCCATGGTCATGGGCCTCTTGAAGTGACATAACCTGTTGTGTTAGGCAGTTCTTTTTTCTCACTGTGTCCAGAGTAGAACCATTCCTGAAGAAGTTTGGGAATGAGGGCACTTCTGTGGCAGCTATTGTGGCATTTTCAGAAATTTCCTGTACCTTTCTCTCTTTTGGAACAAGCGGTATATCCCAAATCCTGCTGGAAGCTTTAGTTTCAGCAGATTTAGTACTTCAATGAAAGAATATTTTACCAATTTTTTCCTGACCCTTTGGTGTAGCTACATCTTGGCGGATGAGATGAATATAGAAAATGAGAAAGTTCTTTGGAGGCTGAGCTCTTGGAATGGCCGGGCTTCTGGGAGGGAAATCTGATGCCAAAGGCTGGCTGTACCAGGTGGGTGAAGGTAATTCCTGAGCATCCAGTACTCCTGGAGCTGCCACCTCTCCACTCCTTCTGCAACTGACATTGGGTGCTTAGATCTGAAAATTGTTTGAGAGCTGAGCTTTGGGACACTTTTGATTACCATGCTGGAGGCATGTAATCAACCACCAAACTAGTCAGATTTAAGAATTAAAAATTTTATATTACAGTCTGAAAAATAAAGGTAAATCCCCAGGAATTTAGTTTATTTGCATATTCTGCATTTTTCTTTCTCCTTGGGTTAAATGCCTGTTAGAAGCAGGTGCCACTGTCTGGTTGTTGACAGATGACACCAGTGGTGAGGAATGGGTGTTTTTAAGGGTTGCTGAGTTCTCTGGGGCAATTAGCATTAAGGTATACAGGGAGTTAAGGCTGTAGATCCCATTGATTTAAAATTGGAGCTACAATGGAGACCTGCCATTCACTAACTCATCCTGCTGGAGTTTTTCACTCAACGTAGTCAGAAATGAGAGCTACTCTTCCTCCAAAAGCCTCTGAATCACAAGAAGGAAGAGACAATGAGCAGCGAGCATTATTTGCTGTGCCCAACATGATTTTAGTGGCCTGTAACCTCTTCCACCCTGGTTTCTGTTTCCTGGCAGAAAGATGCCAATCTAGTCATACCATGGGCCTAAACAGTTTCTTATTGCTGATCATTCTCGTCACTCTTTCCATGCTTTTCATCTTGCTCTACTCCCTCGAGGTAAGATGGCCAGAACCAAAAGTATTGGCTTATGGGAAAGCCTTCCTTTTCTAAGTTTTAAAACATTAATTCATTTTGCATTTTTGACTTTTGAGGTTTGACTCATATTGAACAGGCAGTTTCCAACACATCTTAGTTATAAGCTTAGGATCTAATTCTCTTTGTTTAAAGAACACATTTTCAAAATAAATTCACAAGTTTTCTTGAAGAGTGGTTTGCTTTTAAGTTTTACTTTTTAGACTGTTCTGTAGGATGCCAGTGCATCATTTCCTGGAGGTAGATGTTACCTGTGACATCTTTAAAGCAATCTTAGGAGAGAGCATTTACAGGAATTGCTCAAATAAGAATTTTTGATCTTTTGAATAATGTATCAGAAATGGGAGTAAGGACACAGAAGCCTGTTAAAGGAATATGTGAAATTTGATGTTCTGTCATTCTAAAATAAATCATTGATGTTGGCTAAAGAAAACAACCCACACCTACAGGTTTATTTTTCAGCTCCGTTGCTATCTGCCTATGTTTTTGTCATGATTCCACTATTCTGTTGAACACTTCTGTCCATACTTCTTTGCTGTATGGACACCATTCTTTATTTCTCTGTTCATTTCAATATAAGCATGGGCTTCAAAATTGACATTGTAGACTCAAGGAGGAGGTGCATTACTGACAGGTGAGGTCTGATCTTCTGAAGTGCTTGTGTGGGGAGAGAAGAGGAGGAACAGAGAGGGAAGAGCTTGGATGAGGCTAAAAATGAGAGCAAGAATGTTTGTGTTGGCCACATTCATATGCTGTGGAAGGTTCTGCAGTGCTGGCTAGTCCCAGGAGGGGAAGTGCTCCCAGGGCTGCTCTTGTGCTCTGTGTGCAGTGACCTGAACAGAGCCTGGCCATCCTGTTCTCTCTTTCTAGATTTGTAAGGGAACTCTGTGGGATCCCGTCTAAGGCAGGGTGTTTAAAGAAACAGAAAAAGAACAAAACAAAGGCCAGGTGCAGTCAGATGAACTATTATGATATGCTGGAGGAAATAAATGCTGATGTCTGTCAATAAAATCTCAGTGAACATCTCTCTATCCATTATTTCCAAAAAGCCAGCTGAGCCAAATTTTGAACTATTTGGTTGCAGACAGTGATACAGACAACCTAGAGGTAATTTGATATCCTTCCTGTCAGGAAATGCAGATTGTGTTTTGCTCTGTGAAATGGTCCAGCCAGTGACCCTTGTGGGTTTGCTTTGCTTTTCTAACAACAGAACTGGACCAGTGGGAGCTCAGCAGAAGGATACAGCCACAGAGAACAGAATTGCCCACGGCTTAAAATCTGTTCAAAGGAAATAATACCCTAATAAAACCAATTCAAGAACTTTATATTGCTTATGTCCATTAGGGCTAATTAGCAGCACTGGATGATAAAGTTCTGAAAGCCATGTTAGCCCATAGCTAATACTTGACAGCTGGCACAGGGAGTATGGCAGGAGCTGTTCTCCCTTTCTGTAAGGGGAGGGAGTCCATAAAGTTGAAGTGTTTAGTGAGCAAGTACATTAATTATTTGCTGCCTACTCTTGTAACTAAAAACATCTTGGGATTATCCAGTCTCTGAGGAGAAGAGCATTGACAAATGAAGATTGTCTGGATAGCTCCAATTTCGTTTAAAGCTCCCTGCAATGAGCAGATGTTTGGACAACTGAAAATTTTCATCTGACCTTTCCTAAGGGGACTTTGTAGCCCAGTGTGTGCTGCAAATCTGTGGGGACATATTTGCAGCCAGGCTTGAGGTTTTTCACCTTCCTCTGTATATACCAAAAGGATGATAAAACAAAAACTAAAACTTGCATTTAGTTTAAAATGAAAACTTCCCCTTTATGTGTTGCACATTTGTTTTTTAGGAAGAATCTCACTACTTTCTGATCATGACTTCTGGTAATCTATTTTTGTAGGAAGATGTACTTCCCATGTTTCTGCAGCACAGAGTGCACCAGCACACTGCTTAAGTAAGCTTGTACAAGCAGCCAGCATTTCACAGGAAAGTAAATATTTCTGTCCAGCCACAGCTCAGGGGCTGTCTGTCACTGGGGCTCCTGGCTGGTTGGATATGGACTCTTTTACTCCATATTTGTTCACTGAATCTGTTCATTTCATGGCTGTAATTTACAAAAAGGAAAAGGGTTATTTTGTATGTCAAGGAAAATCTACTCCAAGTACAGATTTTGACTAATTCCAAGGCATGGCTTCACTGCATAACTTGTTACTCTTTCTTAAGGGCAGAGAATTTGTTCCCTTTTTGTTGTTGTTGTTTTTCCACTTCTATGTCATTTTAAGCTCTTTGAGCCAGGCATGTCAGCTCTGTATCTAAAAAGAGAAGTGTAAGCTATTGTTGTGACTTTACAAAAAATAGTAAAAAGAAATATGAGTGCACAGTAACTGACATTAACATTAGTCACTGTAGTTCACTTTCTGTGACAGTATGCAGGTGTCAGATGTTTCAAATATTTTAAAATAAATCAATAAATAACATTTGAGTTTGCAATTATGTGAATTTTGCTGAAATTTTTCTTAGCCTAGATGCTTTCTTGATTTATTTTTTAAGGTTTTTCATGGTTATTTTTATTTAGGGTAGCATAATAAAGAAATATCTTAGTGTTTTAAAGTTCTGTTATATTTTAAATTTCATTTAGGACCTGTGTAGAATTTTACAACTTAATTGTGCACTCTACAGATAATGTTTCTATCAGCTGCATGTGGTGTTACATCTGAATGCCATCTTTCACAATAATGCTTTTGTTTGAAGGCTGAGGATGGCTATTCAATTTTCCTGATTCAGTTCCCTCAGCCACACTGTGGCTTATAAACACCTTCCATCCCTAAAGGCAGAGGGTGCTGCCATAGATGAACAGAGAAGAGAAGAGGATTGGCACAAGCCAGCATCTGAGCACTTTGGGAGAGGCAGAACCTGGCTTGTAGCATGGAAGGCTACAGTGGTGTACTCAGCCTCACAGCTCTTTGTGTTTTTGTGGAGACAAAATGTCAGACTGGGGATATTTGCCCGTATTATGCTCTGTTCCATATAACAAGGGACAGCTAAGGACATTAGGCACTGACTTCCCTCTGGTGGCAAGGAACAGTACCCAGGGAATGGCTGGAGCTGTGCTTGAGTGCAAGGGGAAGTTTAGGTTGAATATCAGGGAAAGGTTCTTCCCCCAGAGGGTGCTGGGCACTGCCCAGGCTCCCCAGGAATGGGCACAGCCCCGAGGCTGCCAGAGCTCCAGGAGTGTTTGGACACCACTCCCAGGGATGCTCAGGGTGGGATTGTTGGGGGCCCTGTGAAGGGCCAGGGGCTGGACTGGGTGGCCCTTGTGGGTCCCTTCCAATTCAGTACATTCTATATAGGTGAGAAGACTCCCATGCTAAGAACACATAGACCTCTCCAACAGAGATGAAGTGTGAAAGATTTCCAGCTTGGCTGAGTGCCTCTGGTAACTGGAGCCCTGGGAACAGGATGCTGACCTGGAGGGAGAGCTGTAGGAGCTTGGGGGCCTCACAGAGTGTGGTGTGAGAGCAAGGCTGTGGCACAGGCACTGCCTACACCAAGTGCCCCTCCTGCAGCAGGAGCTGCTTTCCTGTAGTTCTGCAGCCTATGTACAAAAGGCACTGTGAGCCCAGTCACTGGCAGTGCCTGAGGCATCTGGTTCCACCGTTACAAATATCTCTGGGTGATGCAGAGCTCTGTGCAATGTGAATTTGTACACATCAGCTACAGAGATGTCAAGAAAACCTGTTGGCTCAATATAGAAGATAAAACAAGGTGTGGTAAATAAATGCTGGACCAGTTACTCAGGATTTTTGGGCTGTGTGGAATTTGTAGGAGTGCCTCTTGTGGATAAAATAAAAGGACTATTCAGATTGCAATGCAAATATTCTAATTTCAAGCATATATTCTTTATGTTGCCTGGATATCTGATTTTATATGCCCCTGCATATAAAATATAGCTGTGAGATACCTGTGAGAGCAAAACTACAACACTACTCCTGAGAATGGTGACAGACCACCTGAGTTGTCTTGGAAGACCTTCAAGCAAACTTTGTTTCCAGACTGGAAGGGACCCTAAAAGATCATCTGATCCAAACTTCAGTTATCACCAGGTCACCAGGGAAAAGGAATGCTTTGATGAGGCACAGCCAGTGAAAAATAGCCGGTGTGGAAAGTGCCACAACTACCTCCAGTTTCTCTTTGGTTCTCCTTGTGCCCTTTTCCCAGTATCCCTGGTGTGTAGACTCAACACAGAAACTGTAGAAATTATATGTGCTTACAACTGGCTTGTATTTCCAGATTTAGGAAACTTAGCTGGCAGCATAGGCCAGTGACAAAGTTTCTCTTTGCTTATTGAGTCAGCCCAGAGGTCCCTCAGAGCAAAATTATGTGTCTGCTACAGGAGATCTTAAAGTGAGAATGCAGAAACATTATAGCTTTCAAATCTTTCTGATTGAAAGCCCTAACAGTATATTCAGAGGGTGAGTTATATTGTTTTCACACTAGCAAGCTGTCAGGACCCATTCAAAGATCTGCTTGGAACAGGACTAGAATGATATTGTCTCTACCTCT
Source organism: Chaetops frenatus (assembly GCA_013400775.1). Taxonomy (NCBI): domain Eukaryota; kingdom Metazoa; phylum Chordata; class Aves; order Passeriformes; family Picathartidae; genus Chaetops; species Chaetops frenatus. Next base: position 21,603 of record VZTR01014586.1, read on the forward strand.
TTACAGAAGAAAGCAGGGCAATGCTGCTGTAGTTTAAACTTGCTATGGGAAAATTAGGGCAAGCAGGGCATATAAGTGGGGATTCATTATGCTCCTTTCCACTCTGCACAGCCAAGGCCCAGTGAGAAGGGAGTGGAAGTTAAAGCTGGTCCTTGCAGCAGCAGACTCTGTGTGAGTTATGGGCTCTGCAGTTGTGAGCACCCACCTTGCTCAGAGCTTCCCCTGCTCACTTTGAGAGAAGAGTCTGGAGCACCTGCCTTCTATCTGAGGAACTGGAGATGAATATCTTGAAGCCTGAAGTGTTTTCCGAGCTGTAGCTTTCTGTTTTTTGCTCTCTTGCAGACTTGATGTGGTGCTGCTGGAAGCGGGGAGCTGTAACAGCCTTAGCAAAAGCGGTGGGGCAGCACTTCCTACCTATTGAGATTCCAGCTGGTATCTGAGAGTATCACACCAACACCACACGATTCTGAGTTGTCTTCAAACTGGCATCCTAACATGTCTTTGAACAACAGATGCAGTCTCACAGAAACTACAGATTACTGACTCTGTGTATGCTCTACGAAGCCCTTTCTATTCTGCATTATACTATCTACAGAGAGATTCCATCCCACTCATGGCCATGTTAATGCAAAAGTCACCTCTCAGGGAATGGTATTTAAACCACAGAAGTAGTGTTCAAATCAGTTAATGTAGCAGGCAACTCTAAAGAAATAACAGGAACAGAAAACTGGAAGAAGAAGCATCCCCCAAGTCTGTCTCCAATATGGCACTTACTGCATCTCTGGCCTGATTTCTGTGCCACCACTGGCCTGGCCTGGCCACCCAGTGCTTTTACAACAGTGAAGTTGTTCAAGTTACACAATTCACAGGTGTGCAAATCACACCATTCCTAGAAATACTAGAACAATAAGATAACCTTTGTGTAATTAATTTTTTAGGAAGGTGGCAGTTTAAATCAGATATTATGATTTGTGCAGCTCAGCATTTTTATTACCATGATCTTGGGGCTCATAAGTACTAGCAACTAAGATTAGAGGGATGTCTTTTGCACATTTTAATTTCTAGAATCATGTAGGTTGGAAGAGACCTTTAAGATCATTGAGTCCAACTGGTTCATGGTGCTTTTCATGATGCTTCAGTTGGCTGAGCAATGAGCCAAGTGATAGCTCCTTTCTAAATAGTGTGTGAATGGAAAAGCAGGAATTGTGTCTGTGGCTGCTTCAGAGAGCAGGAATGCTGGAGATCCCATTTCTTTACAGAGTTGTTTGTACTCCTTCAGCTATGTTCATATCAAAGTAAGAGAGAGAGTCAAGCCTTGGTGTACTTAAAAGGGAGAGCAGTGCTTCCACGTGAGGGAAAGAGCTTGGACTGCTGCTTGAAGGGTGGATGGGACTACAAAATCTGTATTTAGTTGACCTTCAAGGTATAGGTCTTCTTCCAGTCCCATGTGAGGCAAGAAAGACTTGTGTCTGTCATGCCATCAATTCCTCTGGTACCAACACCAGCCAGGTTTCTCCATCTACATGGAGCTCTCCATGTGGGTAAAAATGAGATGAGCAGAAAGGGATGTTTTCTATCCCCCTTAAAGGTCAGACTAAAAGGGAAAATTCTCTGCAGGAATTACTCTTGTCACACTCTGGAAGGACTGGTATTTTGTTGGGTGGAGGCTGTGCTTAAGGATGCACTATTAATGCTCTGTGTATTAGACAGCAAAAGGAAGAGAACTGCTCTATCACTGTAGATAAAATAAATATTTGGAAATATGGATAATACAAAGAGAGAGGCATTTTCAAAGTCAGGTCCACCATATACCACAAGAAGCATTTCTTTTTGTACATGACTGTGCTTCTTTTCACACAGTCACCCATAACAATTACCTTTCCCTTTTCTTTCTAGATTTGCTTTCTGTGTAACACTCCATTTTCCCCAGCATGTTTTGAAAGCCCAACTTCTTAATTTAATGGACTCAAAAACCTGCTTCCCTGAAGCAGCCTTTTTAGTCCCTGTTTACTGAAGTCTTTTTATGCTTCAGTTTACATTAGCTCTTTCTGTCCCATCCCCCATGCTCCCCACCTTTTTTTCCCCAGCTTGCCATGTTTTATTTTGTGGGAAATAGAGTACACATCTCTTGTGATTGAGTCCATTCACGAGTTTCTAGACCATCTTAAGACAAATTTTAAGTTGTGCCAAATAGGAAGTTCATGCAATATTGTTCAGTTTGGGTGCATTTTGCCAGCACTTTTTTCTTCCTTCTTAAATTGTTTAAATCCATTAAATGTTCTAAAGATTTAAAGTTTAAAATATCTTAATATAGGCTAGAGATGTAAAAGCTTAAAGCAAATCCTCTCCAAGTTTATGAGCATAGCAAGAAGTTAATTAAAGTCAACCAAGAAAATACAAATGCTAGGAAAAAAAATCCACCTTATGAAGAAATGCAAATTCAGGATTTGTAACTGTGAATTTCCATGAGTGAGGTTGGGACAGGTCCAAGTTAAAGTTTTTACCCTATCCTTCAAAGTGAGTATTTAGTGATTACAGAAATGATGTAATATTGCAACACACCACAACCCCTCTTTGCCTTAGAGTCCTTTGAATCTGAGCCCTGCTCAGAAGTTTTTACTGCCTGTCCATCCATGGTGCTGGAAAGGGTAGTTTGTGTCAGTTCAAGGCTTTTGTTCAAGCAGAAGTGTTCTGGCACACCTATTTTGATGTTGGTTTTTTACTATTATGTCTAGCTTATGTCTTCTGCCTGTCCAAGCAGTTTTATTTCATTCCTGATGCCTGCAGAAAGAGGGGTACTCTGAATTCCCAGAAAGATGCCTGTGAGTATGTAAAGCTGGTGTGATACACCCCCAGTATGACATATACAGCTCTCTGTTTAATGAAGTTATGTACTGTAAACGCAGTTTTTAAGAGGACAAACCTGGAAATTCCAACAGTAAATGTAAATATTCATTTTAATGTCCCTGTTTAATAATTCAGTGAAGTTACTAGTGCTAATTAACCATACCCACATTAAGTAGGTAGTCACTTGAGGCCTCTTGGCCATCCCAAATTGAAGTCTGAGCAATTTGCAGAGCCAAAGCCTGGATGTTCAACTGTGCAGAGTACAAGGTTTTCAGAGTTTGCTGTGGGCTGTGTGTGGATCCCAGGTGCTGGAACACTACTGTCTCCTTATATGCATCACAGGGAATCAAAATGAGAATGAAGCATCTCTTCTAATCCTAACTGCAAATGCACTGGTGTCCTAATTTAGTACCTGGGAACTTGTGTGTGGTCATCTAGGAACTGCTAATCTCCATGGTGAAACTCTCTCAGAGAGGCCTTTTATCACTAATGCACAGAAACCCCATCCTAAATCATGGAATCATACAAATTTTTTATTCTTCATAATTGATTGGGATGAAATTGCTCTAGGGACGAGAATGTAATGTTCAGTTCAGAAACCTTCTCCTAAAGTTCACAATAGATCTCAAAGTACTGTTTCTATGTTTTTAACCTTTTTAGGACCAGCACCTAGAAACCTATTTAAAAAAGGAGCACAGTCTAAAAAAGGCAGTAAGTCTAGAAATACATTCAATATAACTTCAAACCCATTGCAGCTCATACTGAGAGACACTGGAGTGTGTGTGGGCTGGCCCAGCAGCGGGATGGCAGTGAATTGTCATCCCTGATGTCAAACAGGTTTGAAAGGGGGACAGGCCATGTTTGAAATATTCCCAAGCAGAGGTTACTAAACTCTAACCTGTTTCTGAGCAGTTCCAGCCTGTATGAAAACTATTACACCACCCAAAGGCAAAATCAGGCTAGTGAATTCCAAATCCTGATCCCAGGTTTCATGGTTGACACAGAGCTGCCTTCAAACATAGCTGAGCATCTGGAATCAAGAAACTTTTAGGAAATTGCTTGATCACCTCTCACCTTGTGAAAGATTTGAACTGAAATGGGCCAATAGCAAATAGATGAGCTTGACATTGCTACTATTTTTTTCCCCCCTTGTCTTTACCCCGAAAGGGCAGCAGGTCTGAAGTATTCAGGAGCTGCCAAAGGCAGTCTGGGAAGGCACAGTCCCTTTGCTGGTTATGACATCTCCCAGCTGAGACAGGAGAGGGTAAGTTACTCACACAGACCCTCCCAGTGCTGCAGCAGGGTGAGTTAAATTCAGCTTAGGATGGATTAGATTATCTTCTACAGAATTGCTGCCTGCCTGCTTGTTCTTCTCCCTGTATTTGCACCATGACTTATTCCTGTCCCAAGAGTGGTTCTCTTCCCTTAGCCTTACATGAGCTATAATTTTTTTCAGGATCTTTGAGTGATTCATGGTTTAAATCATGTCAGGAATAACAGTGGTCTGCTGAGCCACTGCCAGCATTGAATTAGATCTAATATGCAAATACACATTATAATATACACTGATGCAGTGATACACAGATACTTGCCTCAGAATTTCTTCTCTTGGATGAAGTTGTAGAGGTTGTCCTCTAAATACTGTTTCAAAATCTTGGAGCTCTGCTAGACTAGAAAAAATTAGGAGTTGTTGCATTATCCAGAAAGGCCTTTTCCAGATTGCCAGGGCTTAACAGCTTGCTGGGATTTTGTACAGAGCAGTGGGGAAAGAGGGAATCTGCTCTGGCCATAGTAACTAATAATAAAGACCACAAATGCAGTGTTTTGGTGCTTTGAGACTGACTCGCTTGGAAAGCACTAGACAATTCTCTTTTACCTCATTAAAGTTCTTCTCAATTAACTTTTAAAATAAGCAGTAGCAGTGGTTTATAAATGTCAATTGCTCATCTTGAATTTGCTGTAAATAGTGGAAAGTTATTTCCTCTGATTAAGATTGGCTATAATGAAAACCAGCCTGTACTTAACTTTGTACCAAGTGACCAGTTTTACTGTCTTAGATGTTGTCACTTTGCAGACCTCTAAAGATTCAGGTTCTGTACATGTGATTTTATAAGCCACAAAACCATCTTGCAATTGAGTTAAAAATTGATTGAAACAGAATTAGAAGATGGAAGAGGAGGGAAAATAATGTCCAGAGACTGTGTGAAAAGACAGAAAACTTCTGCTTTAGGAAATACAAAATTGAAAATTATTTGGTATTTGAATAGAAAAAGATGGGAGGTGTGTTTGTGTGTAAAATAACTTAAAATCCTGGTACACATACTATCTCAGAGTAGCATAGTTTAGGATGCAGCGATGTGAAAAACTTAGGAGGATACTTCTAATCCTAAATAAGAATGCAACCCTTCTCATTGTCCTTCTTAATAAAGAAGGTGCTGAAAACCTTCCAGTAAAATACCAAGTTTTTTAATGGAACAGGTTATAGGAGCAGATGATATCTGCTCTATTCTACTTTCTCTACTTTTCCAGTAAGATGTTAATTTTGAGTATTTGAATCCATCTTTAAAGACAGGCTTCCTGGGATCTTAGAAATGCCAGTCAGGGATGCCCTGTGTATATAAACCATAGATTATTAGGGAGGGATTAAATCACTTCCAATACAAAACATGAATCACTTGGCAGAAAGAAGCAGCTCTCAAGACAACTACATGAAAAGCCTTGAGACATAGTAGAGGCTAAATCCCTAGCATTTCAATCAAGTGTGGCTTGGAATTTGATGCAAAGGCAGATTGATATCTGAGATGGTTCCACTGCTGAGCCCAGCTTCACGCAGCCCAGAACAAATACCTTTCAAAGGAGGTACAAGTTGTGCAAGGATTGCCAGGGATTGATGTACTAGGTGTCAGCTGTTAAGAGAGAACCTGTATTAAGTTTCTGAGGGGAGCGGATACTCAGCCGAGCATTTATTTTTTCCCTGCAGGACACAAAAGGCATACTGGCAGTGAGTGTTACCCTGCTGGCTGATCCCAAGATTCCAGCCTGCATCCTGAGCCCCATGGCCCTGCAATGCCAGTCTGGTAAGCTGAGCCTTCTCTGGGATTTCTGTGCAGTATAAATGGATTTGATGGGTTGATCTGAGGCTGTTTCATGTACCTCTGATTTTAGATCATTACAGGCTGCTTTTGCAGGTTCTCTGATTCCTTGCAGCAGCCACAGGCTTTCTCACCCTTGCCAGTGCTCTGTTCCTGCCTCTCAAGTTGTCAGACTGGCTACACAGGCAGTCAAACCTCATCCATTCTTGACAAAGTTTTAAAAAATTTATTGCTAACCTCTCGCTGAAAATTAGTCTCATTGTGTCTGTGTGGAGGAGAATGAAAATTGTCATTTTACTGATTGATAAAGAAGGCTTGAAAGACAGGAATTGCTGTTAGTTATGTACAAAAGAGCATGATGCAATACAGACTTAATGTTCCCTTTTTCCCTCCTAACCAGTGCCATTTCCCTGGCTACCACTCTCTTCTTCTCACAGTTCCACGGTCTCTGGCCATATCACTGTCCTGCTTCACTGCTGCTACCAGTGTGCTTCTCTTAGGTGTCTCTACGTGAGAAATATAATTAGTTATACACAACATAAACATACTCGTCACGTATAGTCATGCTAATGGAAATTCACTGCACAGAGGAGGTGGCAATATGGGAAAAGGACTGTCCTGCATTTTAAGAGCCACAGAACAAGTTAGGAAGGAAAATTTTCCTATAGTACTTCAGAAGGTATATAAGAGTAAGAAAATGCCTAAAAAAAATCTCATTTTAAATCAAATAGGATTTGATGATAGTATCTGTTCAATCTGGTGGTATGAGGCAGATATGAAGTAATAAATACTAATTATATATTTGTCAAATTTTTTTAGCTGAATTGGCATTCCACAGGTGTGAAATGGTGGCCATGCATGCCACAGGATGTTGAGAAAATTTGGGAAATTTCTTTCTGCCCAGTCCTGCTGTGAACAGACATTGATTCATTCCTCTTTAGTCACGCAGGCACATATCAAAATTAAATGGCTGATTTGTATGAGGGCTACATTATCAAGTATATACACTCATGTGCTTACCTGAGTGTAACTTGCCTAAAGTCCCTAAGTCACACAATTTTTGCATGATTGTACAGAGACCATTAAAACAACAGGCAGAAAAACAGTGATCATAAAGAATGCATGGTTAATCTAAAACTCTTGCATGTTATGGCTGTACCTGATTTTTGTGGGTAGTGCAGAGGCTGAGGGCTTTTATTTAATGTTTCTTTATTCTGAAAGACAGACCCTGGGCTGATTCACTCTGGGATGGGACTGCTGCCTGCATCCTGTTTAGGCCCAGTCAACTACTGCTTTATTTTCAGGAATCAAAGAATTTACAACTGGAAGAAAATACTACAGGGTTCTGAATACTTCAAGGGTGTGCCAAGAAGTTAGATTTTTAGAATTTTTTGAAGTTCACTAGTATTTTAAATTAAACAGTGGAGTGTAAGAAAACACAGTCTGAAAATGGCATGCCAGGACTTTAATGAATCACATGAACTTCTTCTGTCTGTTCAGATTTACTGTGAGATGAGCCTGATCTTCCTCTGACTTCTGCTGAGTGGAATCCTCCAGATGCCCCCTGAGGCAGGAAGTCTCTGTGGGCAGCAGCTGAGGTGAAAGAAATCCTTCTTCCAAGAGGTCACTGTGTCCCAAGTGAGCTGTTCTTTTGGGAGAAATTATGTCAGAAGTTCCTGTCAGATGGTCCTGCCTTGAGGCTGCCATGTAATCTGCCTTCCTGTAGTTTTCTGTCACAATCCTTATCCCTTGGACGTGAGGGGCCAGAGCACTGTGTGTGAGTGAAGGTTATTCCCATGCACATACTGGGTGCTGGTGTCCAGCAGAACTGTTTTGCAGGGTCAGCTTGTTCCACTTTCTTCCTTCAGTGCTGGTGAAGGGCAGGGAGCCCTAAAGCCTCGCTATGGTATTACAGAGCCTGGATTCAAAGGCTGCATCAGAAAGATGGATAATTTAACTGCCTTGGGCCAATTTTTCTGGCTTCACCCCTTAGCTATTCCAAGTGCTTCCAGTGGACCTAGAGGTGAGCTCAGAGTGGCTGCTTGGGGGAGATTTTGTCACAGGGCTGCCAGTGCAGGACTCAGTGTGTGTGAAGGCTGGAGATTCCATAAAGATGACATCTACCAGGAGTTCAGAATATCAGATGGGGGAATGAGGGAAGTGGAGAGGCAGACTGCTGCTTTTCTTCCCAATATGTTAATTCTAGGGTATAGCTAGTTTTATATTTTCTATTTAATACAAATGAATATTTCAGCCTCTTTCAAGGTTCCTATTAAAATAAATTATATAGACTTCCTTATTCATTTCTTTATGGAATTCAAGATATTCTGACCTTGTCATAAGATCATTTCTTCTTTTAAAAGTCCAAATTTTTTTAATACAGAAAGGGAGTGATTTTCTAAATGACAAGGTCAATGAAAGTCCTATTTAAGACATGTGGGAGCATGACTATTTCTCTGAGGGCTGGCTTACAAAGAGATGTTTTCAATAAGTACAGTCAAAGGATTTTAAAAAGCACAGAGAAAGAAGAAAGTGAATTGCAAAGTATATTCTGTTGAGTATTTTTAAATTCATATAGTAAGTACAAAGGAAAAATGCATTAATTAATCTTTTGTTAGAAGGTTAAAGGTGATCTTCATCTGCAGCTCTGGGTCTAGGGGGCTCTATTAGGGACAGACTGCCTTAAGCCAGATTGGACTGGTGGCCTTTTCATGATAGGCTGCCTAGAGGGTTATGGTTTATTCTTCTGCAGCAGCCTCCCTGTGAAAGGGCTTGAGGTAATTCCCCAGCAGCTCCTGGGATTAGGAGCATCAGAACATAGCACAAATTTCCAAATGGAAGTATGGCAGAAAAAAACATTCTCTGAAAATTCTTTTGTGAGTGTGGGAGAGTGGTTGTGAAGTGTGCAAACAGCATTTGATTCTGCCTTAAAATGTAACAGCTTTAATGAAAATATTGGGAGTTGGTTTATTTTTCTTTCTTGAGTTAGTTTTTCTTATCTTTTTAATGGTTTTCAGCTAACTGGAGGGGGGCAGCTCTGAAACTGTTGCAGTCTAGATCGAAGAAGTACAGTATTCAAACTAGAAATGAAACTGATCTTATTGCAAAGTGCAATTAAAAAGATGAAAATATAGATATTGTCTAATCTAAGACTGAGCAGACATTATTGCAATTTGTAATTGCTTGTGGAGGAGGACTTTGGAGCTTGCAGTTGACGTCAACAGCAGAACCCCAGAGATTTTAGAAATAATCGCAATTAACCTTTTTCAAAGTAATTTGAATTTTGAAGGCAGAGGAAGTTATCTGCCCCAGACTGAAGTTACAAGAGTTTAAGAAGCTTTTTTTGCCTCCGGTTCCTTTTCCTAGAGGTCTTATTTTCTCTACAGTCTAGAGAAATATGTTTATTTTTCCCTTAGTTTGTCCCTTCAATAAAAATATGTGTTCCAGGAGCCAAGAAGATGTAAATTATACTCGGAGAGTGTCACAAATGTGTAGTGCATAGATCCTTTTGCTCCCCAATGTTTGCGTGGGAGTGAGCAGAATGCAGCAATATTACCTGTAACCTCCAGCAATTCCTCAGAGAGATGATATATCTGCAGTAGGTGATGGGACACAGTTGAAGGGCATGCCTTTAATTCATCTGTGTCCCTGAGCACGTTGAGACAAGGCTGTATTGCCTGGGTTTTGGCAGCAGGTGTCTGGCAGCTGCTTGATTTTTCTTTTCCTAAGCCACTTCAGCCTGATTTATGCTCCCAGGACAGGCTGCTGTAGTCCTGCAACCTTGAGAGTGCCTGGAATTTACAGATGCTGTGACCTAAAACCTGCTTGCCCATGCAAACCCTCACCTAGTGCAGACTGATCTCTTCAATTAGTGTCATGTATGTGATTTTTAGAAGGTTCAGGGTATTCACCCTCAGCATTTCCCCCTAAGGGAGAAATGTTTTCGTTTCAGAGCTGTAACAGGGACACAGGGATACCAGTATTCCCACAAAAGTGGAATGGAATACAGGCTCTAACATGACTGGAAGTCCCAGGCAAAGAGCTTTACCACTGGCTCATTTTTTTATCTTCCAACTCACCAGCAATTCTCAAAAGCAGAAAATTCTCTGTTGTTCAATGTGAAATGTTAAAATTCAGAAAGGATTTTTTCCCCTGATTTTTCAAGATTTTTTTTAAAATTGAAGGATAATCAGAGGTCATCCAGGTCTACTGTAAATTCATATCAATACATTCAGTAGATTTTAAACAAGCCGTGTAGCAATTTTTCAGGTAGTGACTTTGAGGCAGTGTAATTCCCTTCCTATCTGAGCTCAGTAATGCTGAAGCCAGACTTGCTTAATGACATGATTATATCACCAGCTCTATTAACATAAGTGAAAGGGGATCTACCATTATTCTTGCTATGTCTGGTATGTGTAATTACAAATATCAAATTGCATTTTCCAGAACAATTATAAAACCTGAAGGAGATTTGCAGGAATTTTATGTTGATTCATGGGGTGGCTTTAAGCCTGTGCTACAAAGCAAAGCCACACATGAAGTGCACAGAAACTTCTCTGAGAGGGCATCATAAGTGGGCAAAAGAAGAGGTTTTTTTGGCTGCAGTTTTTCAACTACGGCATTTTGGAGACTTCTTACTCTCTCTGTGTCCCTCCCCACCTTCCCCATCTGCATGGCATGAGCCAGGCAGCCAAGAGCAGGGACTGTTACGTGCTCACATCCTTTGGATGGAGATCAGAGTGCAGGGAGGCCAGGGAAGGATCCTCCTTTCTCCCTCAAAGGGGCTGTGGATGTGTCTGGTGGGGAGAGGGAGAACTTCTGAGCTGTACTGGGAAAGGAAAAGGCCATGGGGTAATGTTGTCCAGCATGAGATGTGACCAGGGAGATTGTGCCATGCAGCAGTACATCTGCAAGAGCTGCTTGCCTGGGGAATAATCAAATTCTCCAGCCCTTTGACAAAGGTGGATGTGAGTGGAAAGAGAATTGCAGTATTTCAATTTGTCCCTCTGTGCCAGAGCCATAAATGACAAACCAGTTCAGCTTTAGTGCTCTTAGTCAATCTGATTTGATTTGCTAAGGTATCAAGTTATATTATAGTCCCGTGCTCTTATTGCTGTGTATGCTCAGTAGTTATTTTCATTGATCATTTTGCTATAGAAATATTATATAATCATTTTTTACTCAGCTTAAACTTTTCTAGTCATTTTAGGAAGAAGGGAATCAGATTGTAAGTTATTGTTTGTTATTGTTTATTTTTGTGTGTTATTAGAATACTGTCACTAACTGTTGAAAGCTATTTTCCAGCTATTCAAAATCAGGAACTAAAAGGGAAGTTAAATAAGATAATAGGATACTTCAGCACACTTCTGATTTTGTTTTAATTGTTGGCCTGTACTTTCCATTTATTGAAATACGTATTTCCTATGCTTATGATTATCTCATTAAAATGGAAAGTGAAACAATGAGATTTTGAAGAAGGAAAATCTTTTGTAATTCCTCTACACTAAACAATCTGTAATTTCCCCACTGTGATTTTTTTTCCTTCCTTGCCAGTCTATCACCTATATGATTTAATGTTTTGAAAGTAAAGTCTTAGCTCTGCTAAGCTATCATCAAAAGACACTTTTTCCAGGAGAGGTATGATGAAGAAATTTCAGCACTTACATAATTATTGCTGGAGTTGTGAATTTGGTTTTTTGTTTTTGTTTCACTACAGGTCTGAAAAGCTGTTTTTTTTATATCAAAATGCAAATTCCTCTCATAAAACAGAAGCTTTTTCTGTGTTGCACTTTAATGCATTTAATAAATAGTCAAAAGTTAAACAAATCCAGATGCTTACTGGTATTTTATGTGGCAGTATTGCAACAACTGATAAATATGTTCTGTTTTGTGAGAGCAGCCTTCTGCTCAGATGTACCATCCTCCTTGGTGATTTTTCATGGAGTCTCAGCTGCATTTCACTGTAGATGGAGCTGTATCACACATAAAACCAAACAAAAAAGCCCTATTGCCTTTGTTGTCTGTAGTTAAGGGATCTAAATTGCAATGAAGAAAATGCTTTGATATTTGTCACCTTCCAGACAGAACAGCGGCAAAGGCAAGGCCAAGAACTCCTGTGAATGGCTCCTCCCTGAAGGAATCTGCTCGTATTGGAAAGCAGATGTTGCAGTGTCAATGCCACTAAGCCTGCTTCCCTGCTAGGAAACAAAGGGAATTGTGAAGCATCCTCTCACAGAAAAGAGGCTGTTATCGGGAGAGGTGGATGCCACTGCAAATTACAGGCTGCCAAAACCTGTGTCATTGTAAAACCACTGGTAGATTTCCCTCTTTGCCTTTTGGATAATAAGAGAGCTTGGGAGACTGTAAGAGGACTGCATTTTCCTTTGCTTTATTCTTGTCAAGTTGGCCACTTACACTGGCACAAAGTAAGTGTTGAGTTAAGCACTGACTCATCTGATTTTGTGTTGCATTTACACTCCCTTTGCAGCAGTGAAACACCCATCTGAACTGGTAAAACCAGATCAATCAGCAGCAAGAAAAGCTGGTTATGCCTCTGAGCAGAGAGGAGTGAGACAGAGGGAGGTGAGAGCCCTACATGGCTGGTTAGGTGTTCTTTGATGCCGACATGTGGATTGTTCCTCTCCCATTTATCATAAGAATAGAAGTGATTTCCTGCTTATGTGGTGTAACTGAGGCCTTTTTCTCATTCTGTGCCCTCTGAATCTCTGGAATTTCAAAAAACCCCACAAAAAATAAAAAATCAAGACCAAACCCCCAAACAAACAAGCAAACAAACAAAACCGAACACCCCCCCAACCAAGCAACAACAACAAAAACAAAACAGAACAACCCAAATGCACCACACAGATTCAGAGGAGGCACTTGAAACAAGAAATTCTGGCACTTGGCTTGGGCATTGAGGAGAGAAGGTCCAATACAGAGGAGATGCAGTGGGGTAAGAAACTCAACTCCAATGCTGCTGTGTAAAGAGTGTTAGAGAATTGAAAAGAAATATTTTCTGGGTATAGACTGAAAACAGTAGAGAATCCCCCTATGCTGAGCTGAGCCCCCAGCGTGGGCAGCAGGGGACGGGGACATTCTGCCCTGCTCAGGTGAGACCCCACCTGCAGAGCTGCCTGGAGAGAGCCTAGAGGAGGCACCAAGATGATCAGAGGGATGGAGCAGCTTTGATGGGAGCAAAAGCAGGGAGAGCTGGGATTGTTCAGCCTGGAGGGGAGAAGCTTTGGAGTGACCAAATTGTGGCCTTCCAGTGCCTGAAGGAGCTCCAGAAAAGATGGAGAGAGACTGTTTGGAAGGGTCTGGTGTGCCAGGCCAAGGGGGAATGGCTTCCCACTGCCAGAGGGCAGGGATGGATGGGATATTGGGAAGGAATTGTTCCCNAAATCAAGACCAAACCCCCAAACAAACAAGCAAACAAACAAAACCGAACACCCCCCCAACCAAGCAACAACAACAAAAACAAAACAGAACAACCCAAATGCACCACACAGATTCAGAGGAGGCACTTGAAACAAGAAATTCTGGCACTTGGCTTGGGCATTGAGGAGAGAAGGTCCAATACAGAGGAGATGCAGTGGGGTAAGAAACTCAACTCCAATGCTGCTGTGTAAAGAGTGTTAGAGAATTGAAAAGAAATATTTTCTGGGTATAGACTGAAAACAGTAGAGAATCCCCCTATGCTGAGCTGAGCCCCCAGCGTGGGCAGCAGGGGACGGGGACATTCTGCCCTGCTCAGGTGAGACCCCACCTGCAGAGCTGCCTGGAGAGAGCCTAGAGGAGGCACCAAGATGATCAGAGGGATGGAGCAGCTTTGATGGGAGCAAAAGCAGGGAGAGCTGGGATTGTTCAGCCTGGAGGGGAGAAGCTTTGGAGTGACCAAATTGTGGCCTTCCAGTGCCTGAAGGAGCTCCAGAAAAGATGGAGAGAGACTGTTTGGAAGGGTCGGGTGTGCCAGGCCAAGGGGGAATGGCTTCCCACTGCCAGAGGGCAGGGATGGATGGGATATTGGGAAGGAATTGTTCCCTGGGGGGGTGGGGAGGCCCTGGCACAGGGTGTCCAGAGAAGCTGTGGCTGCCCCTGGAGCCCTGGAAATGTCTAAGGTTAGTTAGATGGGGCTTGGAGCAGTTTGGGTGTGGGATGGGATGAACTTTAAGGTCCCTTTTAACCCAAATCCATCTGTTTTATGGTTACACACTGAGAGATCAAATCACCTGGCTGTCATCCTACTCCCTTAATATATCTGTATCTATTTGCCCATTTGGAGTCAGACAAGACTTCTTCCTCAGCTTGATCCTCATTATCGCATCTTATGCTTGGATTATATTTTCATAAACTATATGTTCAATTTAAGTGAATTTTAATGTTACAAAAATTTCCTAGTTCACATTCACTTTTCAAAATCTTGTAGCTTAAGTGATTTAACTTTCAGATGCTGAAAGTTCCTCAGGTAGAGAAGAGTTGAGCTTTTGTTTGCAATTCTGGCAGAATGGGCCATCTGTCTCTCTCAACCACTTCCCTCTAGAAAGTATGATATTAAACTTTCTGGATCTACACTGGCACAGAAGGCGAACAAGATTTTTCTTTCTGAGACTAAGGTTTTCTAAAAATAGTGAAGGGGAGGGATAAAAGTGGAGAGTAGAAATGGCTTGAGAAAAACCATGTTTTAAATATTTAAGCCTTGTGTTATTCAGAGCAGAAGCAGGGACTTTAATCCCCTCTTATGTTAAAACCATACAAAGTTCCCTGCTGCTTAACACAATCCTCATACACAGTTGTTTAATAGCTGTAAAAAGGAAAGTTCTCTTGCACGTCTTAAGAACCAGGAGTGTTCATTGGCCCAAAAAGTCTCTGAGCTTCTGAATTTAGATCTGCTCTTTTTTTCTGTGTTTTTTTAATTTCTTTGGGTTTGTTTTTTCTTTTTTTTTTTTTTTTTTTTTTTTTTTTTGTTTTTTTTTTTTTTTTTTTTTTTTTTTTTTTTTTTTTTTTTTTTTTTTTTTTTTTTTTGGTTTTTTTTTTTTTTTTTTTTGTGGGGGGGGGGTGG
>VZTR01014586.1:36613-61648 GCA_013400775.1 Chaetops frenatus
TTTGTTTTGTTTTGGTTTTGTTTTGTTTTTTTTTTTTTTTTTTTTTTTTTTTTGGTAAATAAAAAGAAGTACAACCCCAGGAAATTAGCTATCCCATGGGTTTCCAGGTGTTTTTCTGCTTCCAGCTACCAGCCTCTTTCTTGTTACAGAAGGGCATTCCATTGGGGTGACTTGAAGACTCGACTCTCTGCATTATTCCTTAAAAGTTTGTGTCAATGCCAGGACCCTATGAACTGGTGGCTAAGAAACTGTGTCCTAGGTTTTTTCTGTTTACCCTGGAATCCTAGACCAGGTTGCCACAAGCCTCAACGTCCAACCTGGCCCTGGACACTTCCAGGGCTCCAGGGGCAGCCACAGCTTCTCTGGGCACCCTGTGCCAGGGCCTCCCCACTGTCACAGACAAGAATTTCTTCCTAATAAATGTGTTTGTCAAACCTGTATTAAAATCATGCAGCAAAGAAAGTCTCACCACCTTTCTGGATTGAGAGATTCACCATTTGGGTTTAACAAGGTTTTCTTTACTCATATTTAAGTACTTCGAAATTTTTCTGTGTCCTTAGCAGTCATCACAGAGCACTGGTGATTGCCAGCATTCTTGTAATCTTCTAAGCATTTGAAGAAGGCATATAAAGTTTCCTTTTTTATGCTTTTTTTGGTCATGAATCATGCTTCCTAATAATTTTGTTATTCTAGATGGTTCCTTTGACTCAGTTGGTTTACAATTTTATGGCAGTGTGGTGCTCCAAAATGGCTTTTCGAAGACCTAATAGAGCAAGAGAAAGATAATCCAGCTTTTTGGTGAGTACATCACAGACTGAGCATTGTCTTTATTAGCATCATGTTCCATTCATTTACTTGTATAATTAATTTATCATGTTTTGAGATTCACCATCTAGTACTTTGTTTATTTGGGCATCCCTCGATTGGGTTATTCTCATGAGGAAGTTTGGGGGTTTGATTCCTTTGTTTCGTTTCACATTGAGTTTAGTTTCTTTGATTTCAGAGTGCTTCCCTCATCTGTGATTTTGAATTCTGTTCTCGTACCCCAGAGTGTTCACAGCCCATCCCAGCTTGGAGCTGTTTATAGGTTTAGGAATATAGCCTATATTCCAACACTGAAGGCTTTGGCAAAACTAAGAACAGAAGTAGGGCCCTGTTTGAAATGGCTTTCCTTATTAAGGCAGCTTAGGTGGCATTGAGAGTCTTGGAACATGCTGCCCCATGGGAGGCAGAGGGAATTTTGTTGCAAGGTTGGAAAACATTGATTTGTCCTTCAATAAAGAGGGACCAATGATCAACTTGACTGGTGACTGGTGATATTACCTCTCTTACCCCTTTTTCCCATGTAGTTGGATAATAGCTCATTGTTTATTGGCATTTGACATTTTGAGGTGCAGCGAAAGTGGTCAGCACAAGCTACACCAGAGAAGGTGTTTCACAAAGCTGAGTGAACAGTTGTCCTCGTTTGAAGGACAGGTGCCTGCTAAGGAAGGCAGAAGACTCCCTTGGAATGGAAAATGTAAACCCTTTCCCTCCAAATTATCGTAATTTTGAAATTAAGGGGCTCTCAGGCAAAGATATGGGAATAGGAATAACAGTTCTTTACTAGTATTTATAATAAAGTAAACAAACAACAGCTACTATGGCATTAACAACAAACAGAAGCAGGAACCCAGTGAGAGCCTGCTGGCTTGCAGGCACCTTTGGCGCAGTGATGGTCACAGCCGACAGGGGGTGCTGGTGGCGCGAGCTCGGGGAGCACGTGGCAATGGTGGATCCCCCAGCCAGGATGGGGAGGGATGGAAGAGAAGTTTGACTTTCACAAACCCCTTTGAGCAGTCAATCTCTGTGTCCCAGCAGAACTCTCAGGAAAATAAGGCAGCAGGCTGGGATGGCAGGGTGTCTGGGTAGGCAGGGGTGCGGAGGCTGCAGAGCAGTGAAAACCAGAGCAGTGCCAAAGCTGCGGTGGGGATGGGGCAGCGGCAGCCTGGCTTCCCACAGAGCAGGGAGAGGTGAGCTCAAGGATCCCGGGTGCCCACACAGATGGTAACAGGTCCCAGTTCAGGACAGAGACTCATGGCAGAAGAAACAGCTCTCCGCAGGGGGGTCCAGCAGCAGCTCTGAAATGTTCTCCCTGGCAGCCCAGAGCGAGAGTGCCAGCCCCTCCTCCAGCCAGGTCTTTTTCCAGCCCAAACCCCAAGGTATCCCCCACCCCACTGAGAGAAAAAACTCTCAGAACTGGACAATCCCCTCTCCCCTCAGCTCAATCACTTCTTTTGTTCTTCTTAAGTACCTGGTCATTAAGGTCCTTTAGCAACTGATGGGCAAAAAATTCCAAAGGTGGAAAGAAACAAAAGGGAAGAACACCCAAACCCCAACAGCAGTGTTGCCGCCAGAGCAGTGCCCTCTGCCAGCACCGAACAGGCCTTGCCAAGGGCAGGACCTGGCACTTCACATCTGAAGTCCTTTTTTTCTGGCATCTGCTGATACTGCTGGTGAATTCCACAGTTAGGAAGGGACATTTTCTTTTTAAAATATATCAGACTATAGCTAAGGTGTTACGAAGGGCACTGAGTTAAGTCAGCCCAAGTTCACTGTTAACATTTTTCTTTCTGCTTCACAGAGTGGATTTTCCCCCACTAGATCAAACGTGGAACTATTGATTCATGCACAACCTAAGCTGTGCTTCCAATATTTTTTTTTTGCCTGGCTTTATTTGTGCCACTGGATTTTGCTCTTTCCCAGTCAAGTATTCTGGGCCATCCGCAGGCACTGGAATTATTTGGATGGCACAAATTCAGCACTGGAATGATTTGAACAGCATAAATTCAGTGCTGCTGTGGATTGAGTGTGCAGGTGCTGCCTGCTGGTACCTGAACACAGGGCTGGATGTGTCCATTACAAGTTCTGCACAGACTGTTTCTGTGTCTCCTGCTCAGTGAGGCTGAGGCACAGCAAGGAACTTGTTTTTGTGAAGTCAGAAGATGCATTTCTCCTAAAGTAATATGAAATGACCAGATAGAATGTCTTTGTGAGAGAAAGAACTTACTTGAGAATATTGGACTAGTTCTGGCAGCTGCATATTTATGAGATTACTGAATTATTCTAAAGCCTTATATAATGGTATAGTAGAAGATTTACTGCAAACTTATATATTTATTTATATTTATTTTATTCCTAGTATCTTATGACACTTATGACTTCAACTCTCTCTTCACACAGACAGATTTTGGTCTTTAATTAAAATATCATATTTTGACAAACATTTTAATTTTACTTTTGTTTATACTGAGCAGTTGTGAAATAGTTAATTATACATTTTGTATGGCTTCTCCAGTTCTAACAGAAAATCTCTTTTGTCCTGCCTCTCTTTCAGTACAAAAATGCAACTAAGATTATTCAAATAACCCTATTCACTGGAATGACTATGATTAGCAATGTGCAAGAAATATGCTAATGTTTAATTTATTTTTACTGAGCTACTTTGAGGGTCTAAAAAGCAATTTATATACATTAGTAATAATAATAATAATGAATTAATAGATAAATTCATGATGAATTTATAGATAGATAATATAGATAGATATATTATAGATGTTTCCAGAAGTCCTCTTTGGCAGTGAAGGTGGATTTTGCTTTGAGCTGTATCAATACTCATGATACATTTTCATAGGGTGCCAGTTACTGAGTAAACATAACTAAGCCTCGATTTTCCAAATGTTCTGCTCTGTTCCCATTTTAGACTCCTCTCAGGGAAGATGCTATCTCTATCCTGTTGCCAGCCAGTGCCTTCCATGGAGAGTGTTTGCAGTTTCCTGTTCACGTGTGGATGTGGAGGGGAAGGAGCAGGGAGCCAGGAGAGCGAGAGCTCAGAGGATCCAGGAACAGGATCCCAGGCTAGGGAGGCAAAGAGTAGGAGAAGACACAGACTATAAAGCTGCAGCCTAAGTTTAGGGTGCACAGTAGGAAGAAAGGCTGTGATGCTGAGGTGCCCTATTTGGGAAGGGAATGATGAAAGACCCATCTCTGTGTAACCCCACTAACTCAGAAACACTTTAAAGACTTGATCTTAATTGCAAACAGAAAAATGTTACCAATATGAGTTTGTTCTATTGCTTAATTCATTCACAAATACCTCCTATGATGACTGATAGGGGAGACAGAAATTTAAAATTTATCCAAATAAACAGAACAGCTACAGCATTTCAGATGGTGTCAGCCATGTGGTTGGAAGGCTTGAACTTTTGTATTTTATGTCAGAAATAAACTCTGAGCTATGGGAGCCTCAGGGGTGTTTTGGGTGGCTTTTGGAGAAGCTGGTAACATCTTTCCCTATCTTGCTCAGGATGTGCACACAGACACACACACACAGAAACACCTGTGCATATACCCCCATTTCTGAAGTTGTTTGCATTCTGTTCCTAAAACTGTCCTCCTCCAGAATCTCTGTTTGATGAAGTTCTTAATCTCTCCAAGTTAACTCTTCCCAAAAGCTGTGCTGAGAGAGTCATTACGTATGTCGATAGAAATTGCAAAATAGCTCAGGAATGGAAAATTGGCATTTGGCCCTCTGGGTTTTCTGCAGCACCTGGGAGAAGATAGTGAGAAGAGACAAGACCCTTGAGCTGCTTCCTGTCTTGGCAGCCCAGTGAAAGGGGGTTTACCAGACGACCTACATCTTTTTGAGATCTAGAGGTATAACTTTCAGGAAGAGGACCTGGTAGGTGGTCCCTAAGATAGCTGCAATCAAAGCTGTCTGTGATATCTGGTAGTTGGGGGTATGTCCAAGGACGAGGAGTTTCTCTTTTCCAGAAGGAATGAAGCATTTCACTGCTGGGGTTATTCTCAGGATGGTTCAGGAGAAAAACAAGCATAAGCCTTCACACTGGGATTGGTGACTAAATACTGGAAAGGAAGAGGCCAGAAGCAGTGTTGGGGGTTAGGTTTTCTTTCCTTTTGTTCCTTTTCACATATAGAATTTTTTCCCATAAATCGCTAAGAAACAGTAATGACTGGGTACTTAAGAAGAACAAAAGAAGTGGCCAAGCTCAGGGGAAAGGGCATTGTTTGCAGTTCTGGGAGGTTTTCTCTCAGAGGTACAAGGATATCTCTAGAATTGGGGGCTGGAAAAAGGTGGGGCTGGAGCAGTCGCTGGCTCTCTCGCTCTCGGCTTCGGAGGAGGAGGCTCGGAAGTGCTTCTGGGGGAGACGAGTTCATTGCAGCCTCTGGACCCCCCTGCAGAGAGCTGCTTCTTCTGCCGCTCAGGTGAGCCTCTGTTTGTGAGAGCAGCCACTGAATCTATTACCATCTGCTTGGGTGCCAGGGATCCCTGAGCTTGCCTCTCCCTGCCCTGCTGGGACCCAGCCTGCCGCTGCCCCACCCCCACCACTGCTTTCGGCACTGCTCTGGGTTTTGCTGCACTGTAGCTCCACAGCCCCTGCCTGCCAAGACGCCCTGCTGGGGCACCGGGATCGTCTGCCCAGGGGGTTTGTGAAGCAAAGCCTCTCTCCCATCCCTTCCCGTCCCGGCTGAGCTGCCATTACCACGCGCTCCCTGAGCTCACGCCACAGCACCTCCTGCAGCCGCAGGGGAACCATCGCACCTGCATTGCTCACTGAGCACCACCAGCACCCCCTGCCAGCTGTGACCATCACTGCACCAAAAGGGAAGGTGCCTGCAAGCCAGACGGCTCTCACTGGGTTCCTGGTTCTCTTTGTTGTTAATGCCATAGTAGTTGTCGTTTGTTTGCTTTATTATAAATACTAGTAAAGAACTGTTATTCCTATTCCCATATCTTTGCTTGAGAGCCCCTTAATTTCAAAATTATGATAATTCGGAGGGAAAAGTTTTACATTTTCCTTTCCAAGGGAGTCTTCTGCCTTCCTTAGCAGTCAGTTGTCCTTCAAATCAGGACAAACAGACATAGGTATTAATCAGAATTTCAGTCATATTTCACTTGCCAAATTATTATGTCTCATTAAATTCGCCCTCATTTCCCCCCAGCTCTGTCCCCTGTGTTTGCTGATAGATGGTGGGGTGGCAGATTGCTAGCATTTTTCAGATATTTGTGTTAGCAGAGACTTATCTGAAAACTTTGTGGTTCATTTTTTATTGTGGGTTTTTTGTTTGTTTATTTGTTTGTTTGTTTGTTTTTAATTTATAGTCAGAATCTCCTATGAATTTTTTGGGATTTCTAATGCTTTCAGAACTACATCTGTCTCCTTGCTCTGGTTGTTGAGCCTGCCTTGCCTCTCAATTGCCTGACAGGAGAGGCAGCTCAGGATTTTAATACTAGCTGTCAGCAAGAGGCTGGAGGACAACATGTCGGAGCACCAATAAATGAGGATTCTTCAAATGTCTTTTTGTTACAAATTCTTCAAATGAAGTCTCTGACCTTCAGGGAGAAAAGGGGAAGAAAGAGTCACCTGCCAGCACAGGTATGGAAACCTTCTGAAGAACCAGTCAGAAATGACACTTGGGAAAAACTGAATATGTAACTGGCAGAGATAATTATGGGCAGGACATGTATATACATTGAAGGAGTGGGCTTAGAGTCAACCACTTTTTTTAGTGCTTCCCTATCTTTAAAGTCATGTTGAGACAGAAGCACACATAACAGAAAAATGTGGATGTTTTAAAATATGTCTAGAACTGATACGTAAGCTTAATTTTATCTCAGTGTTCTGTTAGGGTTACTGAAGTGGCTGAATCTCAGCTTTTGAAATCCCTACATGTTATGGTATCCCCAAATGGCTAAAAGCTGCTGTTCTTATTAATTCTCTGACTTGTGTAGTCATTGGTGGTTGAACTTGACCATGGTTTGAGTCTTGTCTCTGAGGTGCTCCACTCTTGGCTTGGCTTCATATTTTTATTTTAAATTATGGAAGCTTTATTGATGAGGGATTGTAAAGTATTCAGTGTTCTTCAACAAATTTGTACTAAATGAATTCAATTACAAACTCTTCCAATAGAAGTGGCAGAGTTACATGGCTTCATATATAAGGAGAGTTCTACCCTACAGTCCTCTAGGTGTAGGGCTGCCACAGAGGCACAGTTTTTCAACATGCTTTGCTGCTGTGAATTATTTTATGGCTGATGTGACTAGTGTCCATGAATGTGCTTGGCCTGGAGGCAGTGGGATGCCTTTGCCTGAATGCTGGGTCTGCTCTGGTACAGCCCAAGCCAAAATGGACAGCTGTATCCCACTGAGAGTGAGAGTGTTCTAAAGCTTCACAGGGGCTGTGAGAGAAGGCTGAGAGTCACAGAAGTTGACTTTAAGACATGCTGGTTTTAGAATCGCCACAAAACCCCCCAGCCTCTAATTTGTGATGCTGATTATTGCATGAGTGTTCACATGAGCCATGTTTGAAGAGGTTCCTCTGCTGAGGCTGTGAGAGCCCCACACCAGGCAGGAAAGTCCTGTCAGCTAGTGTTTCACAGGACTTCATCAGCAGAGTTCTGGCACTCTGCTGTCACACATAGACCGTAACACCCCCAGAGTGCTGCTGAGTAGAGGTTTGGGATTTAGCAGCCCTGGATATCATCACAGCACCACAGCCAAGGCTTGGTAGCATGACTTCTAGCAGGAAAGGACAGAAGTGGTCTTTAAAGCAAGATGAGATGAAAATTATATGAAATTTCCTATAGATCTTTGCTTCTGTGAGTTATTCCTGGATAATGTGCATGAACACAGGATAAATTTTCCATAAACAAATTCTTCAGTTCTAGCATGTGGCTTAAACTTCTTTTGTGCTTGGGTAGGAAATAAGGTGGTAACAAGTATGCATTCTGTTACTGTGGAAAGGGCCAGAAGAACATTTTTTGCATGCCAGAAGAGCATGTTCAGTGTCTTAATCAAGGTTTCAGTTTAGCCCTTGGAGTGTCTCTGCAAAGGTCTGTGCAGCCTCTCCCAGCACAGGGTAATACATCACTAACATGAAATCCTA
This sequence comes from Chaetops frenatus, assembly GCA_013400775.1. Classification (NCBI taxonomy): domain Eukaryota; kingdom Metazoa; phylum Chordata; class Aves; order Passeriformes; family Picathartidae; genus Chaetops; species Chaetops frenatus. The sequence continues at coordinate 44,560 of VZTR01014586.1, forward strand.
AAACAAAGGAACAAAGACCCCACCACCAACAACCTCTGAAGTCATGAGGCACCAATTTTAGTATCTCCAGAAGGTGTTTTGTCCTCCCTCTGCATTGCTGCCCCTGATCCTTTCCTGCGGTGCCACAGATTCTCTCTGTGTCCCAGCTGAAGCCCCAGTTTCCAGCACAAAAGTGTGTTTTCTTCCAAGTGCATGGATGGCATCCTCATTCCAGCCTGGGAGGCAGGGAGGAACAGCATCTTGCACTTGGCATTCCACTTTCTTGACCAAAGGTTTTGTCCCTCTCCCACAGAACACTGCAGCAGTGCACAGGAATTGGGCAGGAGATGGATGTGGAATCCTTGGAAGGGCAGTGGGAGGATTTGTATGAGAGAGAACAGGAAGAGGATGAGGAGGATCCCTTTATCTGAGCTGTTCAAAGTGGAGAAGCAGCATCTGTTCTGGCAACTCCAGCAGAGAAAGATCTTCACCCCTTTTGCTGAGCAGAAGAGTAGTGAGGGAGAGAGACCCCACTGAAAGTCAAGGAAAAAGTTATGACTCTTCTCAAAATATCTTTTCCCTGTGATTCATGGTGATTTCAGCACCCTTTTGTGGCTGGCTGTGAATATCATGAAGACTCTAAGACACATGCCACTCGAGTAGTACGTGCAGACAGAAGAGCTTGATCCCATGCCTGCTGTTCATTTAGTTTCCCAATAAGAATCATGCCTGGTAGCAGCAAAGCTGTGCTGTGACAGGTTCCTCCCCCACCATCTCACTCTTACCTCACCCACGTAAGGAAGTAGGATTTGGGTCAAGTGTTTATGAAGTCAGTCATCCATATGGATTGGATGTCTGGGGAAACATGAATGTTTAATCAGACATTTGTCAGCAGGCTAAAGAGGTGATGCTGTGCCAAGCACTGAGCTGTTGGAACATTCCCTGCCTGCTGTCACTATGGCAACAGCCAACAAATGCCTGCTTAGGTTTTGTCATCGTTGGAGCTAAAGAAATATCTCCAAGACATAAATTCTGAACATCACTAGCTGGGCTGGAACCAAAGAAGGTACTTCCATTTTCCAAACCTTTGTCTGCCTGGCTGATAGGTTTCTTCAGGAGCTCTGTCAGTCATCAAGGAGCAGAAATGGATAGCACGTCCATCAACCACATGGACTGAATTTTAATTGCAGTTGCTGGGCAAAAATATTCAGCTTTTCTCAAGTTGGCCCAAGTATGTTCATTAAAAACTTAGTGAAGCATATATATATTTCAAATAGCAAAATACTCTGAGCCAAGTTCTTCTTCTGGGGAATACATTGCTTGCAATGTTAATTTGGCTGGCTCTGATGCTAGAGAGAATAACAGCCAGGCTAGCCACTACAGAAAGCCTGTTTCTGCTGGGCTCCTTGAGAATTCCCTTATTTCCAGAACGGCAGTATTTCATGTCATGTCCTAACAGGCTTAGGGACAGGCTTGTCTTGGGGATTCCTCTGGCAGAGCCCTGCTTTCTCTAAGGGAGACTCATTTCCCCTATAATCCAGCTCCCAGGTTAAAACCACACAGGGGATCTTGCACTAGTGCCTTTCCAGTCAATGCCTTTTTCTTTTCTCCCTCATCCTCTGAGTAACTGTTTAGAAGCAGCTCGGGCAGAACCTTTCAGAGGAGGTATTAAGGAAGGAAGATAATTCCCAGTGGCCTCCCTGTCCTTCTTCCTCACCAAAGATCTGTGCTGGGTAAAAAGCTGAAGCTTGATGAACATTTCCATGTCCCCTCACATCTGCAATCTGCCTTCCCACTTTGTTCTTGGGAAGAATCTAGGAAAACACACAGCTTTTGGGAGCCTTATCTCCCTGAGATTAGGAGGCAGTTGAAGGATCAGATCCAACTGAGTAAGCCCTGCTGGTCTGGTGGAAAGCTGGCAGGTGAAGCAGAATCACCTGGGCAATCAGCAGACATGCTTTTGGACTCTGTCTCTATGTCTCTCACTGTGGCTTGTGAAGCTCTGAATGATTCACACACTCTGCAGCACACAATTACAAAAATTATCAGAGGAATCTTATTTTCAAATTTGTATTGCCTATGGATTAATGAGACTGAGGAATCTGTCAGAGATCCCTAAAGACTTTTTAATTATTCTATCTTAAACAACTCTGAAGATTTATTCCTCCAGTCATACCTTAATACATGGAATTCTGTCTCTGGAAGAAAAAGAATGGGTAGGATTTTTTTTACAGATTATACTGTTTTAGAAAATTCTGTGTCATAACCTGTCCTGGAAGGATTCTGAGACTAAGTGGTTACTTTCTGACTTCTGAGTAGGATAAGCAGGCACAAGATCCTGGAGGCCTGAAGTGTCAGAGAAGGACTGGTGCACTGGCAGGAGAAGCTGTAAAGGCATTCAAGTGCCATACATAATTAATATCCTCTGTCTCAGACACTTTGGGTTCATTGAATATTAGTTATTTTCTTGGATTCTACTGCAACCCTCATTCTTTCAACAAAACCCCTCAGTAGATTTGGACAGTATCAAACAGTTGATAACCTATTTGGAAGAACAGAGGATGAGATTATATGGAAGTAGGGTTGTGCAGACAATTTATTGGCCTGTTTCAATTACTCCCTGCACAATCTCTAGCCAAGGCCCTGTACAGCTGAGAGGATTCTGTGTGCCAACCATGGTGGTTGCAGGCTACATGCACTGCTGTAAGTTTGTGGCTTTTAAATGGTCAAGAGGCAATTGTGGTCCTTGCTTGATATTAGGGCTGGTGCAGAAGGACTTGTAGAAGTAAAGACATGAAGGAGCTGGAAAGTCATTTTGGTACAAGTGAAATGAAAAATACATATATTTCATCTGTAAAGATGAGGCAAACTGCCCTTTTAAGTAAATTAAAATTAAAAACCCCACTGTTGAGTGCTACTGATTGCATACTTGACACTCTTTAAAATGACTGCATGGTCTTTAAAATGCCTGTTAAAAAAGAAAAACTTCAGGGAAATAAATTTAATAGTGCTTTAAGTAATTTTTTTTTTTTTTTTTGCCAGGGGATAACAATGTTCAGCCACAGATAACAATGTTCAGTTAAAATGTTAAAATGCACGTAGTTAAATAGACTTGTTCTGTTTCCATGGGAGTAACCTGACTTTTTTTTTCATTGTCTGTGACCTGAAATTGCCACATTTTTCAGAAGTAATTTCAAAATGAGCTGTTGGTACATAGCCTTTTGAAAAATAAGGCTGATTACTTGATAGCCTACATTTTGGCACACACACTGAACACCCCTCCTATATTATTCTAACCACTAAAGACAATCATTCCCAGAGGACATGATGGAGACAGTACAAAGTAATTCAAAGCTGTGTCTCAGGGGAAAACAATCGCTCATTCTTTTCATGAATACTTGAAGATGATAGCGACTGGTTTGGAAAAGTGGCCATGGAAAACACTTCACAGTGTTCTCAGCAAAAACTAGAAAAGTTCTGATCTATGGCCAGTGTAGCAATTCCCAGCTTCCTTTTGATATGGCAGTTTGAATGCTGAGGTGAGCAAATAGGAGTTCTTTTATTTGTATCTGCATGTTTGTGTGGACTTACTGTACCTCTTCAGGAAAGATGGAAAATAAAATGGCTATCTTGCTGGTTTTGGAAGACATGACTGAAAATCGTTTTGTGCTTTTCAGGTGGATAAGGCTCAAACCCTTGTGTTGTGTTTTCTAAATCAGTATCTGCCTGTCTGTCTTGAGAGACTGGGAAACCCTTAGAGGAACTTGTTCCATGCTGGTCAGACCACTGCTGTACTGGTTCCTGTGTTGATGGAGATGCCCAGCTGGGATGCAGCCACTGTACTGTCCCTCTGAATTTGGGGTTAATGGAACAGGGAATCCCCTCAAACATCATGAAGAACCCAGTGTAAAGAACCTGATTTTTAAGGAAGTGCCTTAAAGCTGTGGTTAGGCCATCCTGGCACGCAGAGAGTGTACTTTGGGAGGGAAGCAGAGTTCAATCATATCTGATAGAAGGTGTTCCATAGATCTGGTGGCATTAAATCCCTTGCAGAAGTTCAGGGAAGTTTGTTGGTGCCACACAGAAGACTGGTGATGACCAGGTGCAAAAACCCTTGATGCTGCATAACATCCCCATGAGAATTCCTGTACAGAGAGGAAGCATAGGAAGAAGAGAATAACTGTAAATATACGATTCATGGACTTATATTTTTGACAGACATGTGAGAGTTACATGGAAAATACATTTGGCTGTTGATCTGGGAAGATGAGTCATGTCTTTTCTACTGCACACAGTTTTTACATGATGGCTATGTACTCATACTCTGATTGTTATGACAGCATTAAAATTGAAAGGTGAAGAAGGATCAGAAGCATCTGTTTTTTCACTCCAATCCAAGCAAAGCAGAAACTGGTGCATCATTTCACTGCTTTGAAGTTCTATTGTATTTCTCTTGGTTACTCTGCTGGTGCCATGGTCCAGCCTGGACTTCCCTCCTGGCCATGACCCAGGGCTGAATTGGTGTTTTCTGACTGACACTTGAGTACCCTCTCCCTCATCCCTTATCCTGGAACATTATAGCTACTGTGTCCTGGCCTGGCGCTCAGTCTGTTTGAAAGACAAAACATGAGGTGTCAAAGAGAAAAGGGAGAGTAGACAAGGAGTAGAGGCAAGAGATGGAGGAGGGGAAGCAAAGGGGTTTAGCACAATTGCCAGGGAGCTGGAAAACTCCTGTCAAGAAATTCACCATCAAAACCACAGATGGAGGCAACACCCTAACTATCAACTTTCTCCAGGAATAAAACTTCCAAGGGCACATGTCTTATGTCCCTAAGCTTCTGAGAAGAACTGCAGTTGTAAATGGAAAATAATTTAATCAAGTAACTTTAATTGTTCTTTAGTTATTATGTGTTGGAGCCGTCTCCATTTACAATGAAAATTTTCACATAATCCTGGTGAGATATGACTACTGTATTAGTTATTAGTTCTACTTAATACCAAAAGCCACATATCACCAAAGTAGAGGGTTGAAGTGGATGTTGAACATGTTTCTTACACTTCATGTTTGTCATGCTTTGTAATTCTGGATTATTCATTGTAATACCTAGTGCAGAGTTTGTATTTTCATTAAGCTCCTGTTCCTGCAGGGTGTTGCTGCTGCTGGATCTATTTTCCATCTTGCTGCACAGTTCGGACTGATGGCTGGGGAACACTTGCAGCCTTTTGTATTTCATCAAACTGTTAATGGATTCTGTTCAGATGGCTGACCACTCCATCACAGGCAAATTATAGCATTCTCCAAAGCCTTTTAAAGTTAAATAGGATTGATTAGTGACAGGGCAAAATGTAAATGCCTGTAAGGATTTTTTTAAGTGTAGTACACTTAAACTTAGTGTCTGACTGGAATAAGAGCAAAAATTATAGCTGTGACTTGGACCACCATTAACTATTTCTATTAGTTATGAAATTAATTATTAAGCAGTACTCTATCATTTTATGTAATAGACACCTCAACCATTTTTTTTGGTGCATCTTCTGTATTTTATAAAACCATTTTCCTACATTTACATGTCACTCACCAATAAATGAGGTTTGTCCCTGGGAAACCTAAGAAGGATGCTGAGAGACCATGGCCTGTTATTACACTTAAATGAGACAGTTCTGCTGAGGTGAATCAGCCTGATGTGGGTGGAAGGTGTGTGAGAAACCCTGGTGGGTGGGGGGGTGAGGTGTTTCAGGTCCTTTCTCTTGGTTGCAGGTTTCATTGATGGGGTTTGTAGAGGTGATTCTTTCAGGTGGAAAGAGTTACATGCTTTTCTGCTGCGGCTATGACTTTTTTGTAGAGGTTGAATTCTACTCATTCACCTCCCTAGTACAATTGCTTTATATCCATGTGAATCTATTTTTATTAACGTTTTTCTTTTCCTTTATACACCTGAACATTGTTTAATGTGCCCTGGCATTTCCTATCATTTCAGTTAAGCACTTATTATTCAAGTTGCTTCCTTTACAGTCCTCAAGCCTCCCTCTCCACATGGATACCTGTAGGTTTGGGGATTGCTCTGCATTTACACCACATAAAGAAAGGTATCCATCTGATGATATTTGGTTTGTTTTACTCTCGCAGGAAGCTTCTCAAACCTGTTCTTTTGATCTGCTCTTGCTTTTAAACTCTGTCCTCAGATACATGTGTATGGCTTCAGCTGAGAGTCAGAAAAACCCACCACGAGTATCAGACACTGAGAGTGGGGCCTGGGAGGGATCCTTTTCCTTCTAAAGCTGTTTCGCTGACACACTTTTGTCACCATGTTTTTGAAAGCCTTCTGATAAGTTTATATTCTCTAGTCAGATTTTCTCACATGCTGTACTAAAAACTCTAGCTTTGTTCACATTCCTTCTTGGAGAAGGAAAACTGATGGACTGGTCATCTAGCCAGTCCAGTTGAGAGGTGGGATTTCATCTTCCAATCCTTTCTCACTTTGCAAACCCTATAAATTGTGTATCCATAATAAACGGGGTTTCCTTTCTGGGGGCTTCTGCTGTTCTCTCGATTGTGGTGAAACTGTGTCCTCCTTTTTGTGTCCTGTTGCTACACACTTTTTGTAGTGTTCAATCAGGATGCAACACAGTGCCACTGAATAGACATGTGGCCAGTGCTGCATAGACTTTCTGGGTCAGTCTTACTGGTGCCAGCATCTTGGGAGCTGAGAGCAAAAATGTCTCCTTCATAGGAAGTAGTTAAATGTCATTTTGTTTGCATCTTCTCTAAATGCTTAAAAGACAGTGGAACAAAATAAAAAGGTCAGAAGATGTTTTTATTCCTGTAGTATCATGCACAGGGACACTGGGAAATGACCTGACTCAGAAATCCTGGGAAAGCTGCTTCTTTTGAGAGTTTTCCATTAAAAAGGATGATTACTGTGTGTGATACTGTAATCACATTTCCTGCCAGAAGCTGAAGTTGCCCTGCTTTTATTTTCCATCTAATGTCTGTTGGGACAACCAGGCTGATATTTCCCCTTCCCACTCTTTTACAGAGGGTTATAATATAACCACACACATCTCTATGTGTCAAGTATTGCCATACAGTCTATGGCAGATAATATATTTTAAAAGCTGCTTTCAACTATTGCACCAGACCAAAGTTTCTCTTAGCAGACTCTGCCTGTTGTCAGACAGTGGGAAAACTGACCTGAAGGAGAGTTGCACAGTTGGAGCAGAGAATGGGAAATGTGTGTTATGAGGGGACTCACTGGTGATCCAAGGAACGCTAAATGAGTTCAGAGTAATTGTGGCTGGGGACAGGCAAGAGCACTGTCCCTGGATGTTCTTTGGTGGATTATGTATGTGGATTTATCCTCCAGTGCTGACTGCAAATAACAGTGAAATCTGGTTTTAGGATCAAGTTACTTTATTCCCTAATACATTTGAAAATGCTTAGACAGATTGAGCCCATTCTAAGTATCTAGATACAAGGATGGATCCCTAGGGCACAAGGAGATAAAGGGTTTCTTTTCCTGCCTAAGAGTCAAAATATAAATGCAACACAATGAAAACTTTTCTAGCTCACAAAAGGATTACAGAGTGTTACAGAGATTTTAATCCATAGAGGATTCCTAATTACTGTAATAATGACTTTTCTTGCAATAGTTCATAAATCTTTGCTGAGGAAAAAGGGAAAGTGTCTTGTATGCAAAGAAATTCAAAGGATTTGGTTTTAGGTTACTTCATAATTAACCTATAAGTGATCACACAGTTGATAGACTTACCATACAGATAAGTCAGTAACTGTAGGGAAGGAAATCTGTGGAACAAATCTTTTGGAAGGTTTTGTTTTAGTGCAGAGACTCAGTGACTGAGGGTAAATTCTGACTTGCATAGAATGTGGAGTGGTGCAGAGGCTGCATCCTGTAGACCAGACTTTTTTACTTTCCCATTAACACAGTTCAAAGGTACAGTACTGTCCTGGGTTGACTGTATGATGCTTTTATCCCCATTCATCTGTTTAGTTCAGAAATAATAAGAAATAAGTATTGTGCCTTTAAGGCTGGATCTGAGAGCAAACGCTGGAGCATCGGAGGGAGTTGTTTTCAAAACATAAAGATAACACCTTCAGCAGGGACTTCTGCTGGACTCTGTGTGTTGTCTGCACAGGCAGCGAGAGTTCTCTTTTGGTTTTTTTCCCTTTTTGCGTTTTGGTTGATTTATATTTTTAATTGGCTGAATCCAACAGTTTTTGGGACTGTTCTGATATTGTTCGGTCTGGAAACATCAGGACCATCACCCCGGGGGAGCCACCCCCAAGGTGCATGACAGCCAAGACACCAGGACTGAGAGGGAGAGAGAGACCTGGGCCTTGGAGAGACTGAAACAGAGAGAAAGGCCGAGAACACACCCACAGAAAGGACTCTTTCTGAATTTGCCATCTCATCAGAATGGCAAGAAGGTTTTATTGTGCAGTACTGTTTATTCTTTATGCTTGTGGGTGTTTTGTTTTGTTAAATAAATATTTTTTTCCACTTTTCTCCAAGGAAGTTTATTTCCCGAACCAGGTGAGGGAGGGGTGGCTTGAATCTGCCTTTCCAGAGGGACCCCTTTCAGAGGTTTCCTCCCAAATTTGACCCAAACCAGCACAAGTATGTATGACTTTAGGTGATAATGTTGCCAGGTTCTGCAGTTCCTGTTGATTCATGCAAAAACCCCAGACAAGAGTTTGAGTCAGCTTGCAAGGGTGATATGTTTTTTGTTGTTTTGTTTGATTTTTAAAAGAAAACAAAACAAACCACTTATACCACTGACTATACAGTGTCTTAAAAACACTGATATAAACGTGTTAATCTAACATCAGAAGGGATGAAGCCCACCATAAGTTTTCTATTTTGCCACTTTCCTAGACAGAATCTCCCTTTTATTCCTTACAGTCACTTCAGCCTCTCGTGCATCTTGTATTATACTAGATCTTACCATAAGCTTTTTGATACTATTTATTGAATGATAAAATCCTTTTGTTCTGAGAAAAAAACAACTAAAGGAATAGGAATACATAACATTATCAATTTTTACCCTAAGTAGTGGGATGTAAGATGAGAAGTATTTCTGGTTTCTGAAGATTAGCCAGCCTCTAATTATTTGACTTGGAGAAGAAAGATCTTTAGAAAGTAGGTAATTTAAAAAATGCATTATTTCCTGTACTTTCGATACTTCCTGCATTTGGAGAGAAGATATATGAACTGCATTGAAAATTTTTATGTAACTTGTTTTTAAACATTTTGTAACTTTAGAATATTATTTCAATTCAAGATCTAATCCATGCAGTTATTTGCATGAAGTATCTGTTTTGTAATAGGTAAATTATTTTAATATTTAAACTTTTAGATAGAAACAGTTTTGATGAGGTTTCAACATACATGCCAATATTTTTTATTTATATGTTCGTGAGCAAACTTACAGGTAAGAGATTGTTGTAGTTCTGGGAATCAATGTTTAAATTCAGTTTTGCACCTATTTCCAGTAGATTTCCATCTTTTTTGAGTGTTCAGGTACAAATAATAATCACATACCTTAAGGGAGCCTCTAAGAAGGATGGAGAGAGACCTTTTACAGTACAGGGATGGAGTTTCAGGACAAAGGGAAATGGCTCCCCACTGCCAGAGGGCAGGGATGGATGGGATATTGGGAAGGATTTGTTCCCTGGGAGGATGGGCAGGCCCTGGCACAGGGTGCCCAGAGAAGCTGTGGCTGCCCCTGGAGCCCTGGAAATGTCCAAGACGAAGTTGGACACTGGGGCTTGGAGCAGCCTGGGACAGTGGGAGGTGCCCCTGCCCATGGCAGGGGTGGGAAGAATATGGTCTTTAACATCCCTTCCAAACCAAACTCTCTGGGATTGTAGAACCATGATTCTATAATTTGATTTCTTAGAAGGATATATTAATATTTTTAATCTGATCATAGCTTAGTTTATTTTAGGTTCAAATGGAATAATGAAGTATAATTCCAGAGTCATCGATTTTCTTCCCACCTCCATTTTCTGACCTACCCAGCACTGTCCTTTTGCCTGGTTCTGCCTTTCCCTCTCTCCAGGGGAGTCCCATGCCATTTGGATTCAGCCAGCAGCATTGTGGGAGAGCCTCAGGCAGCAGCTGTGACAGACATAAAGAGAATTGTAGCACAATGCTAAAAGTATTTATCAGGTACTTTGTAAACTTCTCTGTAAATGGTGAGGAATAGTGAGTTTGCTGTCCCTCCCCTCTGTCTCAGGTCAGGGACCTGCACAGAGGGAGCTCCTTTGTCCAAAGGGAAGGGCTGGCAGACTCAGCAGGACCTCAGGCCAGGCCACAAACACTGCATAATCATGCTGTAAGGAAATTTTTCATGGTGAATTTTTGTGTTTTCTCTGCCTTTGTAACAGATGCCATTATTTCTTGGCAAAAACTGACATTTTACATCAGTAATGAGATGTGTAGGTTGACAGACTGACTCATGCCTTGAAATCTTTTGCTTTCCAATATGTAGCTGGAGATGATGTGGCTGGTGTTCATTTTTAGTTTGTTTGTTCATGCTGGTTATTTCTTGCTAAGCTGGATGCCACTTTCCCTTTCATTTTTTAAACTGTAACTTGGGAATCACCTCAAAGGGATGAAAGGGTTTCTCATTTAATTTCCTCTCCAGCCCTGCCCCAGCCCAGCCCCAGAAAGGACCAGAGGGCTTCCTGGCCCTTCTTGAAGGTGTCCTCAGCAGCTGGAACACCCCAAAAACTGGCATTTACTCCAAAACTGGGGTTAGATCCACGGATGGCATGTGTGCATGTCATGGGAAGCAATGTATGAGCCTTTCTCTCCAGGCCCAGCCATTTCAGTCTCATTCAATTTCAGATTATTTTATTTGAGAAGCAGTGCGTCTCCTCAATGAGATTTAATGTCACTGTTCTGACTTAAGAAACAAGACTTCTTTTGCCACGGCACTTTCTTTTTATGGCAGTTATTTTTCTTTTAGTAAATGTGACCAGCCTTTGTGCTGTAATCTCCCCACTGTCAGGCAGATGCAGGTCTACGGAATTTTGTAAGTGGTCTTGGATGTTAAAAGAATTAGGATTATTCAGTTTACTCTATTTTTTTATACAGCTTACTATGGAAGTTACCTTTTTTGTGCTGTATGAATGCCAGTGTGATGGCATTTGCTACTAATTGGGGAAAATGTATTTTCTACTTTTTCTCCTGACGCAAAAAGCATCACATTATTGTTCTATATGACTGATAAATACTTGTCTCCTTGTGTAATAGCTCAATTTAAATTTTCAATTTCCTTTTTGTCAACTCCTAGATGTCCAATGTATTCCAAGGATTTTGAAGATTGTGTTAATTCAGTTCACCCACAGGATGTCTGTTGTTGGTTTATTCTGGAAAGCATCTTACTCTGTCTCTTGGTGTGAACAACAGCTTGATCCTCTGATGTTCTTGGTAAGGAGGTTTCCATGTCGCTTTTGTAACTTGCCGTTTTTGAAAACAAGTTAGAAAGACTGTCAGTGATAATTTATTTTCACCTTTCTCTGTCTGGGTGCACACAATCATTTGGGTGATTTGCATGTGTCTTTCCCCCTTTGACTGCTGTTGGTATCACGTGCTTACACTCCCAAGCCCTCTTACAGCCCACCAAGGTAAACTCTCCCAAGAACAAACTTCAATGAGGACAGAAAGGTGCTCTGTTCTGGTATTGGAATTAGGAGGAAAAGCTGGGCCATGAGTTCAATACCTCTCGTGTTCAGGGCCATTGAACTCCTTCTCAGCCCTTGGCAGCGAGTGGCTGTGTCATACCCAAAATACAAGGATTAATATATTTTATAAATGCTAATGATGTCAGAAGAACCATGGAAATTATCAGTGCCTGTATGAATAGCTTATCCTCCTTTTAGGTCTGGCAAAGCTGTTGACCTCACTGATCCTGTAAGTTAGTGAGCAGCTTAGGCTGATTAGAAGTAGTGTTAAAATCTTGCTTACCCAAAGTTTCAATTTGCAGATTTTGTCTTTAATATCATGTATTTCTTCCTGTGTAAGATGCCTGGAAAGAGATAAACTGACCCCAACAACATTGGGTTTATAGACTGAAAAGTCCTGTATGTTTTATTCTTGGACTTAAAGGATTTGCAGATTTTTCAGTAAACCCTTAACTGGAAGTGAGAAAGTGGGAGAGATGGAAAGATGCTGCTGAATTAGTATTAGTAATTAGTAAGATTACCTCATTTTGTCCTTTAGAATATCATAGGGGATTTTCCAGATAAAGAAAGTTACAGAGCATTTTATTTCAGTGTTAACTTGGTATTTCTGGAAAATCTGGGGATTGCCAGAATTGCTACTACATTTTTGGGCATTGAAAGATCTGGGGTTCCATGGAAATGGCTCCAGCACATTCAGCAGCAGCTGAAGATGTGGCAGCCAGTCTGCAGCAACACAAGGGTGAGACCTGGGCCCCTCTTGGCTGATTGCAGACATTGAGCCAAGCTTTCAGTTCATTTGGTAGTTAAAAAGTCCTTTGCATAACTGAGATTTGGATCAGTTGTGTTTTCAGGATCTCTCTTATCCTTTATTAGTATTAGTGTCTCATATTCTTTTGTGAAATTTTTACTGTCTGTTAGGAGATTGTCATTGATTTCACATAAAAATAATTGGTCATCTTTGCTGACTCATTTGCAAGCAAGGAAACAGCAGCAGCTGAATAGATAATTTTTGTCCCTCAGTCACTGGTTTACTTCATTCAGTGACCTTGTGTACTTTGGCTAATGGGCACAGGTGTTTATTGCAATAACATTTCTTTCTGCTAGAGAGAGACAAAGAATTAGAGTAATCCATTGAAATTATTGGAATTACATCCCCCCACCTAGATCTTGAAAGACAAACTCACTTCCTTATGGTGGGCATGAGAGAGGGGGAGGAGGAAAGAGAGACAGGAGAGAGAAGCTGTACAAACCTGATGGTGATTTGGGAAAGACCATTTTGTTTGTGTGTTCCCTCCAACTCCATTTGCAGGCAGCTCACAGAAAACACCAGGGCCAGCCCTACATCAGGGGTCCAAAGCATCTCAGTCAGGTCACAGAATCTCAGTGATCTCTGAAGACCATGAAGTCTAGTGCCTTTCTCAGAGTACAGCTAATTTCTAATGCAGACTGGCATGTTCTGGGCTTTTTCCAGTTGAGTTTGAATATTTCCAGGGTTGGATACTTGTCCTGGTTCGAAGGACAGGTGTCTGCTAAGGAAGGCAGGAGACTCCCTTGGAATGGAAAATGTAAACCCTTTCCCTCCGAATTATCATAATTTTGAAATTAAGGGGCTCTCAGGCAAAGATATGGGAATAGAAATAACAGTTCTTTACTAGTATTTATAATAAAGCAAACAAACGACAACTACTATGGCATTAACAACAAAGAGAACCAGGAACCCAGTGAGAGCCGTCTGGCTTGCAGGCACCTTCCCTTTTGGTGCAGTGATGGTCACAGCTGGCAGGGGGTGCTGGTGGCGCTCAGTGAGCAATGCAGGTGCGATGGTTCCCCTGCGGCTGCAGGAGGTGCTGTGGCGTGAGCTCAGGGAGCGCGTGGTAATGGCAGCTCAGCCGGGCCGGGAAGGGATGGGAGAGAGGCTTTGCTTCACAAACCCCCTGGGCAGACGATCCCGGTGCCCCAGCAGGGCGTCTTGGCAGGCAGGGGCTGTGGAGCTACAGTGCAGCAAAACCCAGAGCAGTGCCGAAAGCAGTGGTGGGGGTGGGGCAGCGGCAGGCTGGGTCCCAGCAGGGCAGGGAGAGGCAAGCTCAGGGATCCCTGGCACCCAAGCAGATGGTAATAGATTCAGTGGCTGCTCTCACAAACAGAGGCTCACCTGAGCGGCAGAAGAAGCAGCTCTCTGCAGGGGGGTCCAGAGGCTGCAATGAACTCGTCTCCCCAAAAGCACTTCCGAGCCTCCTCCTCCGAAGCCGAGAGCGAGAGCTAGCATCTGCTCCAGCCCCACCTTTTTCCAGCCCCCAATTCTAGAGATATCCTTGTACCTCTGAGAGAAAACCTCCCAGAACTGCAAACAATGCCCTTTTCCCTGAGCTTGGCCACTTCTTTTGTTCTTCTTAAGTACCCAGTCATTACTGTTAGCAACTTATGGGAAAAAATTCTATACATGAAAAGGAACAAAAGGAAAGAAAACCAACAATATTCCTCTGTGACCCTGGAGTCGCTGTGCCCCCACTGGAGGGGATTTTTTCCCCTTATGCTGAAACCATAAATTCCTTTCCTACAATTAATCCCCTGCCCCACTCTGAGGGAAGGTTTCCTCTATCTGCTCCACTGGGGAGATGAAGACAGCATTTTGTTTTCTCCTTGTGGTCCTTGACTTACTCCAGGTAGTTCAAGACTGTATTAATTTCTTCCTGTCACCCAGCATTTGTTGCAGTGTTGCTTTGGAAGGGCACTGAGTCCTCTGTGTTTGCCTGCTCTCACTGGGCAGTGTGGGCTGCCCCTCTGGTGTGCTTGCACAAATAGACACTAGAAAATGTTTATGAGAGTGAAAGGAATGAGGGTTTGTCTTTACAAACAAGCTGTGGGCCTGCTATAGATAAAACTAACACTGAGAGATAAAAGAAACAATGGGAAGAATTCCACTGATTGATGAATGGAATGAAAGAGATTTGTCTTTACAAATAAACTGTAAGTCTACTGATAAATGAAATTGTATATTGATGGATGAAAGAAACAATGGGAAGAACCAGGAACTCCAGGAATTAAAAAAAAAAAAAGAAAAATTAAAGGAGGGGGCTTATACATTAGAAGGGACTCTTAGGCATTAGGCGTTCTGGAGACTCTGTACTTCTCAAACACCTCAGTCAATGGGGAAAGAGAGAGAACTGTGGCTGGAAAATTGGGATAAAAAGGATGCTGCATCCTCCAAAAATTTGAGATCCCAGGGGAAATGCCCCATGGCCTCTCCCTTTATTTGAAAAAAAGTAAAAGGACTCCTCTGTCTCCTTTATGGACATGAACCTCAGGCGTTCGTAAATTAATTTTCATGACAGAGACTGAGCAAAGTATCAGGAGCTCAGGAGTGAGCTCCTGTCCAGTCAGAATGTGCAGCTTGGAATTTGAAGACATATATTTGTGCTTTGTATTCTGCTGCCATTTTTTTCCTCTCAATTCTTCCTTATCCATATTGTTTTTATCCTTTATTTCTACATCCTTCTCTGCTTTTTTTTTTTTTTNTTTTTTTTTTTTTTGAGATGTTACCCCATTTGGAAGGAGTGAGAGCTCACTAAGAGAAAGGGAACTCTGCCTGGATTTAATTTAGAAAGAGTCAATCACCTCCATCTTCATGGAGTGTGATTTGATTGGGATGGTGCAGAAGTTGTCACAGACATGTGTGGCTGGGGTTGAAAGGTAAATTTAACTGGCATTTGAGGCCTACTGACATGCAAAAAGATGAACTTTCCCTGCAAAGGCTTTAGGCGGTGTGGCCCATTCCTTCTTGACCAGCAAAGAGGTGACAGTGATTCCATGAGGTCAAGGAAGCTTCACAGTGAAGGTTTGGTGCTTTTCCTGGCAAGTGGAAATAATCATGGGATCAAGGCTTATATTGATGGAAGGGGAAAAAATACTTGTTCTCATATGAAGGGGCTCAGTTGCTCTGCCTGGAAAGTCCTTTGTAGGTTTGAGAAATGTTCCTCCAGGCTCTTGGAGTCTCAGAAGCAGTGTTACCTGCAGTGGAGGAAATGGGATGTTACAGGAGTATTCTCCATAAATAAAGCAAAGCACTACTAGGAGCCTGCCCATAAATCCAGATCCATTCTGTAGCTTGCTGCTTGCATTTCTTGTGCTGAGATTTATTGGCCTAAGAAACCAATTCCTGTAACTCTTTAGCAATGGCAAAAGCAGAACATTTTTATAATTGTGACTCCATGTTTTCTGTGGGATCACTACCTGTTCTTCAGCTTGCTTTCAGAGATGGAAAAGCAACCATGAAACTTTAGTGTATTAAAAATTAGTGTCTGAAGAAGGCTGTTCAAATGTTCCTTTATAAATATCCGCGTTAAGATAAACATTTCCATCACAGTGTTTTTCAAAAATATGTTCTCTTGGTATCTTGAGTAATTACACCAATCTGCATGCAGTTTATTTCTGTTTATCTTCCAGCCAATTCACCAGATTCTTCCATCACAATCCCAGGTCAGTGTTTTGGGTCTAATGTCCTGTGGCTTCAGAATTATCAGCTGCATGTATATTCCAAAATTGCAATTCTACTATAAAGTCCTGCAGGGAGCTCTTGAGGCTTTCATGACCTTATTTACACAGCAACAAATTCCCAAATCTCATTCAGCCAGCATTTCCTCTGTGACTAAATATTTCAGTCACCCATCATAGGGGATAATTTTCTGAAGTTAAAGTGTTATGGGAATAACTGCTACAATTAAAAGTATAATAAACTATTAAAGTTGAACAAATGAACTGATGCTTTAGTGAAAAAAGACAGTAAGATGTAAAACCTATTGTTCCTAATTACAGTAGTGGGTGTTTCTCCTGCCTGGCCTGTGTGACTGCTCTGTACAATCCTCAGTGCTGGGGCTAAGCTTGGAATAGTAGCTTCCTTTTAATTTATGAATTCAGTTAAAGGCAACAAACCTTCATTTAAAAGGGAAATCCCATTGAAAACCCCTATTTACAAAATTGGAGTCCTTGGATTCCTTTTTTCTATTTTCCCTAAATTACACTGAAGACATATCACTGCATGTCTTCTAAAATGTGCATTGTGTGTGTGGGTAAGGTAATTTCTGAGAACCACTGAGGCAGATTTTTGTTCTTTCACAATCCCAGCTTACCAAAAAGTTCCCTATTTGAAAAGGAAAGGGAGTTTGGTGGTCATTTCTAACAGGAGTTCCTTGTTGGAATTTCTGCCAGTGAAGACATTTGAACAGTAATTGATCAAAATTAAATAAAACACCTGTGAAAAAGTGATGAGGCTTATCTCTTGCTAAAATACATTAAGCTGAGTATAATGGCTGTAGCTTCTAGAATAAACTCATCAAAACTAATGAAAGCATAGTTCAAAGAGACGTTGTTGCTTTAATTGCAGTGATGCCATTATGATTTTGC
>VZTR01014587.1:9418-20291 GCA_013400775.1 Chaetops frenatus
CATTACTACTTTCAGACTTTTGCAGATGTATTCTTTACCCTCCCAGCTTTTCTGAAGTGCTTGTAGCACTCAATTTTCCCTCAGTTTCAAACCTTCACAAATTAAGACATTTTCTTAAAAGAATACTAAGAGATAGACTTCATTCAGCAATTTCAATTGCTAGATCTGGCTGCTTCTCTTCAAGTTGTTGTTCCTTGCTGGATAATGCAAGGTTGTAAGGTGACTGTACATGGAAAGCATTTTCCCAGAATTTTGACTGGAATACCCCAGCCTGGGTGGACTGAGACCTGAAGGACTGCAGCTGTAAAAGTTCTAATAAGAGCTGTAACAGTTTTTATTCCACAGTCCTCTCTAATTTACTGAGTAGTTGATGAAGCTAAATAGGAGAGAGATTATACCAGAGGCTATACAGTCATAAAATATTTTTTCAAGATACATATTCTTTACTCCAGATAATAAACTCTAAACAGGTAAAATCTGGCATGTGAGGCCCACCAAGATACCTCGGTTCAGAAGTTTTGACCTTGTAAGTAGTGACAATGCCATGTTTACTGTACTTGGTAGCAGGCTGGCAGGGGTATAGCCCTTTTTGGCACCTAGATTGCAGCTTGAGGTGTTTTGGGGTGTTTTTGCTCCAAAAGTTAATTCATCTATTGAAGAGCCAAGGAGTGATCAGCAAGCCTCACTCACCCTTCATTAGTCACATATGGTCAGTGTAGAAGTCTGAGGGAGGGTGAAAGTGGACTGTTTTGGGCTGAACAAAGTCACGCCACCACTGAGGGCTGCTGTATCAGAGATCCTACTCCTTCAGTATGAATGGAATCAAAGGTGGCAGAGTGAATGCTACCGCTGATATTACCAAAGCATTTTTATTGATCCCTTTGGCAGCAGTGTGCAGGCCAAAGTTTACTTTCAGTGGATAGGTGTCCAATACAGCTGGAGCTGACTGGCCCAGGGCTGGAAGCACAGCCCTACCATTTGTCAGGACAGGACCAGCTGTCATAAAAAAAAATCAAGGTGTGTCGGTTCCAGCTAGCATCCCAGCCCCTGCCCCAGATACACAGACCCACTCCCTGCTAGTGGACAGGGGAGAGAATGGCAAGAGCAAAAGTAAGAAAACTTTTGAGTCAAGAAAAAAACCTCAAAAGTAAAACATGAAGGTCAGAAAAAACCATAAATTATGCAAAAGCACTTATTCATCTCCCATAAGAAGACCAATGCCCAACCAGTCTCTGAGCAGTAGCCTTCTTGAAAGCAAACACCCATGCCCACAGCCCCATATTTCCACCCTCTACACCAGGCTTTATGACTGGCCATGACATCATGTGGCATAGAGTATCCCTTTGGCCACTCTGAGATAGCTGTACCAGCTGTGTCCCCTCCCCGCCTCTTGCCCATCCCAGCCTACGCACTGAGGTTGATTGGGAAGAAAGAGAAGCTCCTGATATGCATGCACTGCATGCAGTAGTCCACCACATTCTCCAGGTTTTCTCATCATTCTCTTTCCAGGTCATAATAGAAAATCACCTCTGCCATGAGCTCTTGTGAAACATTTTGTTCTTTAACCACCTGCTGCACGTCCCAGCCCTAATGGTGTTTCACTATGCTTCTACTCTGAGTTCTTCTCCCTTCTCCTAGTCACATAACATCATTCTCCAAATAATTTTCTTCTGATAGTTTTCCATCTAATTTTCCATCATTTCATGCAGGTACAGCAGGTGTTTTTAAATTTCTGGAATCAATCTGTTTTTGCAAGCATATAATTTTTGCTTTACAAGATCCTATTGGAATCTCCCTTGCTCTAGCATGAATTTCTGCATTGTACATATGAACCTCTCTCCTTGCTTCTACTGGTTTTCTTTCACCAAACATTCTTACTCCTTTTATGTTTACTTGACCATTCTGAATCCCTAGAAGGTATTTCTTTCCCAATTTTTTTTTTAACTTTCTCAATAGTATTTTTTAAAACAGACTTTTTGGATTGAAGTTGCAGATACACTGTTGTTACATTGACTTGGTCAGGACAGAAACTTTTAGCTGCTTCCCATTATAGCTTTGCTAACAACAGAAGTTGTATTCTCAAGTTTCTTTGAGGTATTCTGCAATACCTGCAGGACATTTTCTTTCCATCTCCTGTTGTCATATGGGCTGAAAGGACACATTGCTCCTTCTGTGGAAAGATAGTTATTGCCGATGCCGCAATCACCAACAAGCTGTTGCCCTGAAATGTGCTCCTGCTTTTCCTCAAGCATTCCATTGCCTTTTAGAGGTCCCCTCAAGCAATGATAATACACCAGGCTAGTCAGAGTTACAGAACTGTCTCATGGCTAGGATGAGAGTGCTCAAAGAGGTCACTCGAAAGGAAAGTTTAAATAATTTGTTTATGACATGTTCAGTCTTGCCCAAAAGATACTATAAATTCCCTGCTCTCTGACAGGAGGTTGAGTCAGGGGAAACACAAATCTCAACCTTCCATTAATAATTAATGTCTTACTGTTAGCATCAGACAATTATTCACACAGTATTCTCAGTTACTCCCTCACTCAGTGCACATGGGCAGGAGCAGGGGCACATTCCCACTCTTCAGTGGGCTCCAAGATGCCGTGCACAGTCATGCCCAGGGGTCCTGGTTTCAGCAGCTGAGTTCACCCACACTGCCCTGTAATCTTTGTCCAGCTCTAGCAGCCGCTGCCCCCCGGATGTGATGTGGATTACCTGACCTGTGGTAGGTGCTGCAGGAGTGCTGGAGACCATGGGCAGGTTCAGCCGTGCTTTGGTGCCCCAAGCTTACCAGTTTCTGCAGATTTCACCACATACTCTTCCTCTCTCTGGAGCAACGTTTCTAACTATTTCTCCATCTTCACCCTGAAGTGCCTAGTGAGCCCCAATACACACACACACACAGAGGAGCTCTTTAGACAATAGATATTGCTCTAGAGATGGATATTTTTTAAAAAGTGCATTGGAAACAAGAGATATGTAGAAAAGCCATAGGTAATAGAACAGTTGTTTAAGAGTAATTTCTACTGTAACATTCTAATTTTACTTCAAAAGAGGCAAGAAAAACTGTGGATTGACATTTTATTGCTAGTGGCAGTTGACAGGATAGACCTTAGGTAAGAAAATAACCAGATGAAGAACCTAAGTTATTGTAATGACACTAGGGAAACTGTGCTGGTGTTTTTGTGAAGTAAAGAATGCATCTATTATACCATATATCTGGTATTACCTGGTTCTTTCAGGGAGATGGGTGTTATTTTATTCATATTTATCACAGAATCTATGCCAAAATGATTAGTTATTTTCTACGATTTATTTAAAAATTGGTACATATGAGTCACTGGAGAAAAGCATAAAAAGCATAAAATATAACAAACCAACAAAATATGTGAATTTTTGTCACATTAAACATTATTGAAAGGCATTAGAAATATAATGTGTTTTTTACTTTGTGTATTTTCATAGCTGAGTGAAGATAATAACTTTTTCATCATGCATTACCAAGGAGATTCAGTGCAGTTCCAATGCTATGAAGATAGAAGCTACTATTTGTGTGTGAATGATGACTCACTTGATATTCGCAA
This sequence comes from Chaetops frenatus, assembly GCA_013400775.1. Lineage (NCBI taxonomy): Eukaryota > Metazoa > Chordata > Aves > Passeriformes > Picathartidae > Chaetops > Chaetops frenatus. The sequence goes on from VZTR01014587.1 coordinate 13,003, forward strand.
GCTGGAAAACAAAGAGCCCAACGAGGACAAAAAATTTTACTTCAGGGTGTCGTATTTACAGGAAAAGTAACTTGTTCACATTTCAGTGGCATAAGTGCCCATACAGCTCCTAAGAAAATGAGGAAGTTTGAGATCAACTAGTCTCTGTTTGAACTAAATTCTTCCATTTTGATAATTTTTAAGTCACCAACATCCTTTATTTCTGTATGTTCAATAACAAAAGAGGAAGGCCAAGTTTGAAAAACATAGCAACTGTTCAGTTTCTGCGTCCTACCTACACAATTGTGTTTTTAAGGAAATAAAATATTCTGGTGTGGGAAAATATACAGGGGATATTTCAAAGATGGCAACAATTAGGAACATATATAAATATAATCATAAAATGTGCCATTACTTCTCCATGTGGTAAACATTTTACTTTTTAAAAAACTGTCTCTTGTAAGCTCACCTGAACTTAACAAGAAAACATTTAGAAGTTGTTAAATATGTATGTGCATATCCTGACTTGAAGAAAGGTAGAAAATGTGTCTTGAGTCTACCTGAGAATAAGGGAAGATGGCGGAAGCTAGAAGATCTCTCTGCACCTATAGCTTCAAGTCAGCCCATATACTCACTCCATTATGCAATTTCAGCATCTCTCCAGCATGGCAGCTCTCTAAGAGCATCAGATGCATGATGTGCAGGCAGAGGTAGGGAGACACATTGAAATGATAGGCCATAGCAGATGCCTGCAAACACAGCAGAAAATAGCTCTGACATATTGGCTTCCATTTCTGAGTCATAGAGGGAAGTGCAACCACATGCTCAACTGCAAAGCAGAGTGCAGAACAACATCAGAAAAATAATAATGTTCAAAATTACTGAATAAAATAAACACTAGGTGCCTATGGGGGGTACATTGGAGGAAATATGAGTACCTACCTTTGAGCAACAGAGTCTGTCAGTGTCAAATGGAAGATGTTGACACATAAATGTCCATAGACCATACCCTGCAAAGCATAACAGATTTGAAATACATGAGAAAACAACCCAAAAATTATCAGGATCACTAGGTGTTACAGATCTGGTTCTTCATTGCTTTACATGGAATTCCACACTGATTCAGTGGCAATTTTCTGTGATGCAAGTAGTTTGAGTTGTAGTTGTATGTATAAATGATAGACATGATGCACCTATACCAAGAGACTGCTGTTTAGTTGCAGCAAAACAGCCTAGAAGATAACACAATGCTTGAAAGAATTGTCCTCTGTGAATATAATAAACAATGCACACCTGAAATAGGAATCCTAACCTCAGTCAGTCAGTCAGACACACCAGTGCACATTGCTATAAGACAACCTTCTGCTGTAAACTACATTCTACCTTGAAAGATTTCATGGCTTGCTTGTTGCATTCTTCAAATAGCAAAATCTTTATATTGGTTATAATGCTCACTGAGGAGAGCTTTTAAGTATTTTCTAAATAATACTTACAACTTCAGGACATGCCAAGAGTTCAATAAAGTTAGTATGAAGAAAAAACCCACAACTCTTGATATTAATTTCAGCATTTATTATACTAGAATCAAGTTATTTTAGCACTACCTAAGATGTTGCACAAGAAATAGATACAATCATGTAGTAGGTACATGAATTTCACTATCTGATGCACTAACACTTCATAGTCGTGTATTTATTATTGATAGTGTAGTCACCTCACTACATTACAGAATGTGCTAGATGGCAAGTTGATGAAAAAGTGACAAGTCACCAAAAAGCTTGTACAAAGCATATTAATGAAATCAGCATTGCTGATATCACCACAAAAGTAACATTTACCTCAGTTAAATTTGAATCTGTTTTATAGTTAAAATTTAAATTATGGTTGTATGCAGAATTTTGTACTTTTACCATCTGCCATCTTAATTATTTTAACAATTCAAGGGAAAATAAGCCCTCATGGAAGACAGAAGTGGTAATTTTGTAAAATTTCAGATTTGATATCTAAGATAGTAACATCATTTGTCTTCTTTTATCAAAAAACACAGTAAAATCAGTAACTTTAATAGTAAAATCTTTGTAACTCTAAATGTACACACAAAAGCAAGTTTAAAAATTCTCTATCCTAATCTTTGCTGGAGTCCTATTATGATCATAAAATCCCTTCAAACTGACATTTTCCAATTACCACTAATCTAAGTGTCTTGTCAGTGGGATATACGTTTCTTATTATGTGGGCTGGAATTCATATAGATATTTTATTTTAAAATAGAAAATGAAATCCAGTTAGCCTTTTAGCAAAATATAGTTTCTAACACTTTACAATATAAAAATCCAAGGTGTCTAACATTTGAATATGAAATATAATGAGCATTTTGCTGTCAAAACCAACAATTATATTCTTTAACTTTTATTTAGCAGACCTGATCATTATTAAAATAATAATATAGATATTTTGCTCTTGTATTTCTGCCCTTCTAAAGTTGTGACTCAAAGTACTGCATTTTGTTTGCTTAGACCAATGTATTGCAAGTATTCTTCATATATATCTTCTATTATGTATTTAAAGTATTTGTGACTTTCTACAATAAAACCTGTGAGAAGAACTACAATAACTGTAAAGCAGGTGATCTTTCTCCTTGTTACATACACTCCCTTCATTATAGGGAGCCAAAAGAACTAGAAATTGGAGTTAGAAATTGTCAGTCTACTGAATGTCTCCACAGTCTAAAAAAATTATAACAATCTTGCATTGGTGAAATTGCAATCCTGCTAAGACTTGTAAGTAATACAAATTATGGAGTTTCAGTTAAGGATTTTCAGTAACACAACATCTCAGTAGACAAACTCATTTATGCCTCTTCCCTGGTGTTAAGTTCTCACCTTGCACTTACAATCTAATGTCATGGGTTCTTTTTTCTTAGGATGATGTGGTCAGAGTGCCATTACAGTAAATACATGTGTATCTGGTAATTCCAATCTGATTTAAATAGAAGAGTACTCTGCCTTGAGTGTTGCTACTTTTATATATACATGGCATGAATTTTGAAGATATATATAAACAGAGATTATTTTATCATAATTTTGATTTTGATGCCTTAGATTTTAACTTTCATATTTTTCAAATCCTCTAGTGCTTCATGTGAAACTCTGAAGTGTCTTGTAGCCTGTAAGCTGCTGTTCTCTCAAGTTAAGATAGACATAACAAACCCTCTCCAAGCCTGCTCTCCAAGGACACCCAGACTGTCCTAGGCCCAAAATGTGTAAACCAACATCTTGAAAAGTGGGGGTAAGCTTGGGGAAATCACATCATTAGCTAAAGTTTTAATTGGTGAATCTATGCTGATATGCAATTGAACCAAATAAAGGTGTGAAGAGCTCATGACTCGGGGTCCATCTTGGGGTCCATTTTGAGAGCAGCCTCTGGCTCCCCAGGGTGTATCTTTCAAGGTCTTTAAAATAAATATCCACTTTTATTTCTTTACTCCTGTCTAGTCTCTGTTTCTAGGTAGCCACTTCAGGCATCAGTTTTGATTCTGTTTGTCCATAATTTTTCTAATCAAAGAAATCTACTTTGTGTGCTTTAAATGTAACTCCTCATATTTCCTGTTTATACAAAGATACTGCAGAGAAAAGATTCTCTACCAGCTCCTCTCTTCATTGCTTCTGGCAAATTACATGGCTAAGTGCACCCAGAAACAAGACACAGTGGCTGCTATCGCACGTCTGCTTGAAATCGTTCATCTCTAGCACCATCTCGTGGTCTGTTGTAAACTCCTATCCACATTTCATTCTATCAGCAAGCTATAAAAAGTTCTCACTAGCTGAAAACAAAAAATATATTTCTTTTTCCAAAGCTTGATATTAATTTCCAGATTACATAGAGCCTAGATCTCCTGGATCTAGGACTGTCTGGAATGACTAAAGGGTGCAGACAAGCATATCAAGGTAAGAAAACTTTCCCCCTCGTTTTGGCATTTTCAAGGCTATGTCTGCATGTGATGGTGTGTCCCCACTTCCCCAATTTCTGCTCGAGCAATGGCCACCGGTGACGTTTGTGGTGCATCTGACTGATAGATACCATAGTTTAGGGCCATAACTCTTGCTCAGCAGCAAAGGGCCATAATTCTTGTTCAACAGGCAAGGGCTAGTTGAGCACATGCCGACCCCAAATACAGCTGGTGTAAGCCAACCATCCTCCTCCACAAACAAAGGACAGCCCAGGGCTCCTTGATCTCTCCCGTGGGACACCACGCTGTAGGCCAGGATCTCCCCTTGAGCAGGGACACCTCTCAAGGTTACTCCTCAAGGCTGAGAGATTCCTTGCTATAACAGATCCTTGGTAAGTCCTCAACAGGATCCCAAACTTTGAAATCCTATCTAAGTGATATAAAGGATTGATGTGCCCATGTCATCATTCAGACATGAATCATTGACCAAGTCTGGGACTAAGTCTGGGTCCAGCTGCATCTGAGCTTCCCTCATGAAAGATGTTAGAAAAGCAATTGGAGTCCTGTCTGAACCTAGATCAACAGCAGGGTCTCTGATTGTTCTGCCTGACCCTGTCCTTTACACAGTAAACAATCANAGATCCTTGGTAAGTCCTCAACAGGATCCCAAACTTTGAAATCCTATCTAAGTGATATAAAGGATTGATGTGCCCACGTCATCATTCAGACATGAACCATTGACCAAGTCTGGGACTAAGTCTGGGTCCAGCTGCATCTGAGCTTCCCTCATGAAAGATGTTAGAAAAGCAATTGGAGTCCTGTCTGAACCTAGATCAACAGCAGGGTCTCTGATTGTTCTGCCTGACCCTGTCCTTTACACAGTAAACAATCAAGAGCTCCTTGCCAACAAATCTGATTAAACCACTGTCACATTTACTGTGAAACTGTTAAAGCACTGTTTCATACCGAAAAAACCATTGCTACATCTCTGTTACAAGTGCTGTGCATCAATCCCTCTGTGACATAGCAGTACTGTGTTCAGTTTTGGGAATTCCAACATATTCTGGAACCAGGCTGAGCAGAGGCATGAGAAAGTGAGGAGGATGGAGCATCTGAGGAGGAAGAGCTAGGACAGCAGGTTTTGTTTACACTGGAGATTAGAAGGAAACTCTTCACCTACCTGCAGGGTGATTGCAGAGAAGATGGAACCAAACTTTCGTTAAAGGTGCACAGCAGAAGGACAATAGGCAGAAATCACAAGTTACGAATTTTGACTGCTTGTAAAGAAAAAGAAAAACACAGATGATACAGGAATTGGAGCAGATTTTGTGACTACCATGGACTCATCTTCTGAATTTTTCTAAATTCAGTAGAACAGGGCTCTGCACAACCTCACCTAATGCTGAAGGTAAGCCTCTTTGAGCAGGTGGTTTGACAAAATGACCTCCAGCAGCTCTTTCTAACATAAACTATCTTGTGATCCTGTGATTCAAAGGAAGCCTCTGTGTCTTGGAACTCACAGTGAATTTAATCCAAAGAGTGAAAGAATTCAATAGAACCTACACAAATATGCAAATGAACAATATAAAAGAAACAAAATAAACCCTGTTGATTTCACCCCATGGCACAATGTTTTCAGGTTTACATACAGGCTTGAGGCCAAGAGAAAACACATTCAGAGTCAGAAAAAATTTAATCACAAGTGAAATATTGCCGCTTGATCTCCAGAAAACTCGAATCAAAATATGTAGGCTATTTCAAAGCAGAAAATTGTGTAAGCAGAACAAGGGGTCATTTGGAAGATAAAAAGTAATTGCAATATGATCACAGGGGTATTTAAAAGTTAATGTCATTTTACCTGTTTGTTTCTGATGTAGTTCTTGTACCTTCTCAATTTTTGAATGATCTCAGTAAGAATATTTTAGTAGAATGGATTCAAGTCTGTTGTGTAAGGATCCACTTCATTCTCCACCCCAACCATGAAAGTAATTAATAAACTACAATTTTGTTAAAGAAATCAGAATATACATTAGGTGTTATAACAGTGTTATAAACTGAGAGATCTGACAGACCTAGTTGAAAATGTTGCCTAAATTTCACAAGCTGAAAAAATTACTAGCAGAAAAATTAATTTCCTGCAATAAATGTATTTTTCTCTTATACATATTGAAGTTGGTGCTGAATACAGGCATGATATTATCTTAAACTTTAAGATTACCTTTCAGCAAATCTGACATTTTCACTGCTTTCTTATAAAAATTTACTAAGGGAAAGCCACAAGATTTCCAGTATTCTCGTGAAGCTGTTGCTGTAGCAGGCTTCAAGCCTCTTGTCAAAGCAAGTATCTGAAGCAATTAGGAGACATTGATAGGAGAAATGAAATTGATGTTTAATACATCTTTCCTGCCAGTTTATTGACAAAGGGATTCTAAGGTGTTTTACAGAGATTAAATATAAGAAGTACATGAAAAAATGGGGCAAGGAAGTCTAGAAAAATGATTGAAATTAGAGAGAAAAACCAGTAAAGAATATTTTCCTAATATCCAATCTAAACCTACTTGTTTTCAATTTGAAGATATTGCCCCTTGTCCTGTCACTAAATGCTCTTATTAAAAAAAAAAAAAACCAAACAAACAACAAAAAAAAAAAAACCAAACAAACAAAAAAAACCAACAAATCCCTCCATGTTTATTGTAGGCTCCCTTCAGGTACTAGAGGGTTGTAATTTGGTCTCCCTGAAGGTGCCTCTTTTCCTGCCTGGCCAATTCCAATTCTCTCAGCTTCCTCATAGCAGAGGTGCTCCAGCCCTCTATCATTTTGATGGCCCACTCTGGAGTCACTCCAACAGGTCCATGTCCTTCCTGTGCTGATGGTCCAGAGCTGATGCAGCCCTGCAGGTGGGGTCTCAGCAGAGCAGAGCAGAGGGGCAGGATCCCCTCCCTGGCCCTGCTGCCCACNAGTCCCCTCCCCCACCCTGCTTGGGATGCAGCCCAGGACACGTTTGGCTCTCTGGGCTGGGAGTGCCCATGGCTGGGTCATGTCCAGCCTCTCACCCACCAGCACCCCCAAGTCCTTCTGGGCAGGGCTGCTCTGATCAGTTCATCCCCCAGCCTGTGTTGGTACTGGAGATTGCCCTGATCCAGGTGTAGCACTTGGTCTGTGTCATAGTTTAATCCCAGACAGCAGCAAGGCCCCTGCAGCCACTCACTCACTCTCCCACCAGCAGGACTGGGAAGAGAATCAGAAGGGTAAAAGCTGGAGAACTCATAGGTTGAGATAAAAACAGTTTAATAGGGAAAGCAAAGGCTATGCACAGAAGCAAAGTAAACCAAGGAATTAATTCAGTACTTCCCATGGGCAG
>VZTR01014587.1:51383-68108 GCA_013400775.1 Chaetops frenatus
CTCGTTCCGCTGGGTTTGAAATTGGTGCCCCGCCGGGCCGAACAAAGAGCGGGGGAGCGCCCGGACCCCTCCCCTGCACCTCCCACGCCGCGGGCGCTCACCCGCGGAGCGGAGCCCGTTCCCACCCCCTGCCTGGGACTCCCCTCCTTTGCCCGCGGCCGGCCGAGCGGGCGGGAGGGCGCGCACCATGTGGATCCAGGTCCGCACCATCGACGGCACCGAGACCCAGACCATCGACGACCTGAGCCGCCTCACCAAGATCGAGTGCCTGCGGGAAAAGATCCAGGAGACCTTCCGCGTGACCCCCGACCGCCAGCGGCTCTTCTACAGGGGCAAGCAGGTGAGGCGGGAAGTCCCCTAACCAGGCGGGTCCTCCGGGGTCTCCCCTCATCCCGGGCCCGGCTCTTTGTGCGGCTCAGGGGTCCCCGTCTCCATCCATGAGACGTTCTGTGAGCTCCCGCTTTTGTTTACTCCCGGGTCTGGGGGGAAGGGAGAGCAGCGGGGAGCCCGCCCTGACAGAATGGTCCGGGACCCACATTTTCCGAGATAAAGTAAAAACCCCAGGCAGTAAAACCCCTTTCCGGGTCGTGGTGAGACCCCTTTGTGTGTTTGTTTTCCCACCTGAGCGGCGGGAGGCTCCTCTTTCGGCTCCCGCCTTCAATCCTGCCCAAGTGACAGAGTAGCCGGAGGGATGCGGGGGGAAGGAGGGAGCTACCCCGCTCTCCTCCGGCCGGGCAGGGCGGGAAGCGGGCCGACCGCGAGCGGTTTCCAGGGAAAACGCCGCCCCGGGTCCGCACGTGGCGGGGCGGGGAGAGGCGGCGGCGCGGGGTTAATTCGCGCGGGCAGAAGTTACGATGCCACAGTGTCCTCGACTTGTGAGCCCCGGCGTGTCCCGGGCGGGATGAGGGGTGACTGCTGGCAGTCCAGAGAGGCGCTTCATCTCCACCACGGGAAGCTGCTATGGCAGGATAACTGGCTGGAAGTGTTGCGTGAGGTTGTACCTCCCCTTCCCTGGGGTAATGGAAAGATTTTGTTCCGAATAGATCGCCTCAGGCTGTAACTTCGCTGACGGGTGTAACCTTTGAAGCTGCGTTACGTAAACTACGAGGTGTGCGCAGTGCTCCAGTAGTGAAAGTGAAGCATAGCTATTACCTGACAGAAAAGGCAGCGAATGTGTGGTACATTTTGGGTAAAGCAACTACGAAGATGCATCTTCTTACAGCAAATGGGTGTTGAAGTGTTCACCTAAGCTGAGTAATGCGGGACAGCGAGATTTCTGCCTCAGAACAGATAAAGTGTGTATCTTTACAAACACGTGGAAAAAAACATAAAAATTACAAATTTGACTGTTGACCAGGAGGCAAGCATTAACGGCTAGATGCTAAGCCTAGATTTTGAACCAATAGCAAATGACTGGGTTTTCGTATTCTACAGATTGGTGACAATGAGTGCTTGTGAGGGCTAGTCTCTAAGGAACATTATTTACGAATATGTGTATTTCTGAAGGGGCCAGATCAAGGAACATGAGTCTTGGAGTTGTGTAATGTGCTTGGCTTTGTTCTGTGGTAGCAGAGTTCTTTGGGTATAGGTGTTTATGTGGGACAAACCCGAGGTTTTTACCCCAAATTCTTTATCTGAGAAGCAGGGAAGATGAGCCTGTAATGAGTTGTGCTTTACTGTGTAGTCTGACAGTGGCCAGACCAATTAGCATGACCATTTTAGTTAATAGATGTCTTGCTTAAGAAAACGGGATAATGAAATATTATAGCTGAAGTTACCTGCATGAGCAGCATTTGTGAGTTTGGTACTTACTATATCCAGTTTAGGACACGGCTGAGATCATGTTCAGTGAAGACTTAGGGAATTCTTTTTTATAGTTTCACTCCCCATAAATGTTAATTTTCTTGTAATTACCGTAATTAATTCTGAAATTTCCTTCTTGATTATGGGTTGCTTTTCTGTTTCCATGGTGCTCATAAAAAAGGTCAGAAGGGTTGCCCAAGTAAAACTGGATGTGAAGAACATTAAACCAAATAACTTAATTCTCTTAGGGCTGTGATAAACAAAATAATATTTAGTTTAATATTAAGAATAAAAAAAGGTCACTTTAGTTAAATGTGAGATGAACTGAAAGCAGTATACTGAGGTGAGAACTTAAAAACCCCCTGAAGATTGTTCTGTGTGTTGTAAAAAATATTATCTTTTCTTATTTTTTTGATTAGCACTCAGTATAGTTAAATCTGTACAGTCTGCTAGTAGAACCATGATCCTGGTACTAAATACTGCTTACTGTAGTCTCTCTGGGAACTTCTAGAAATCCTTGGATCTTGCAAGTGGTGGGAAGCCTGGCTAAGTAATGTCCTCCCAAAAATGGGAGGTATATGAAGTTATAAGGATGTAGAAACCAATGTGAAACGTTGTTTATGAGCTGAATTTCAACAACATCCTGTTCTTAGCTTGCAGTAGAGAACAGTTTCAACTAAGATTTTGAGCTGCAGCCATTATTTTGCAGTTTTTTAGGAGTGTCTGTGTCCAGTTAATGTGCTCTACTGTAGCTTGCTGTTTTCTGATCTTCAAAGACAAATGCAAGAACTTAAGTGGTCAGTTCTTCACATGTCTGTTTTTAAGGGTTAAAATGTCATTAATGTAGTACTTTGTATTACTGTTGTGCTGTTTTTTTTTTTCTTGTAAACACCAGGAACAGCACTACTTTGTTGAATAGGTTGGCTTCTTTTCTTTTACTGCCAGAAGGAACTATTCACATGTGGCACTGAAGACTGACCAAGATGGTATTATAGTACTCTATAACATGTACAGGATATCCTGTGCTCTGCAGGGCTTCACATTTTTTCAGAGCTGAATGACTATCTACTAGCCACAGGAATCAAGGCATATTCTAGATTGAGGTGGAACTTTCAGAGAAAAGAAGAGAATAGTAATGTATGCATAGTTCTTGACTGTGGTGCAACAGCCTACTCTGCAGTTAGTCAGAGAAATCATCTGAACATAGAAACCTGCAGTGATGTCTCTTGCTTTCCCTCCTGAAGATGTGGGATCATTATCTGTAAGAATTTTCCTAGAGGGCCAAAAATATTACCTTATGCTGAAATAAAGCATATTTTAACCTGCCGCAGACTATTCACATCTAATATTTTTCTGTGTTATATGTTAACCCTGAGTAAACTTGTTCTTAGAGAAATTCAGAAAAGCAAGATGACAATCTTATTTCCAGCAGCATATTCTCTCTCCTAATTGGAAAGCATGTGACGCTATTCTTGAGAATAGAAATTCTCAGTTTATTCATCCAAGTGAAGGAAATATCTTGGCATTTTGACCTACCAGAGCAGATTTTCTGTAGGACCAAATTAGAGTCATTGTGGGATTTCTAGGTTCTTTCCATTACAATGCTAGAAAAATACAGCAATATAGAGCAAATACATGGAAGTTTAAATTTGTGAGCATACCAGGGAGCTTAAGGTTTTCTGTAAGACTGTAAGAGTATTAATACCTACTTATGTTTTGCATATAACTAAACATGCACACTCTTGTATTTCAGCAATATCTACTAATTGTGGAAGATAAGAACTAATGTCTTTTGCTGGCTTCTCTCATCATCCTATCCCACCCTGTTGTAATTTGAATTCGGTGAAAATTTGTAAATGACTACTGTTAAAAAACCCCATTATCTCAGTGATTTTTCGATAGTGTTTACCAAAGTAGGGGGAAAAAGGCACTGGAGCTCAAAGGTTTCTTCGGCAATTTATGTAGGAGTCAGTGACTGAAACGACTTTTGATGTCATTAATCTTGTTGGTGAGAAAACCACTCCTAATCTGTTTCATGGGAGACTAGAGTCAGCAGTAGGAGGTGAGAATATTGAGGATATGAGAATATGAGAATATTGAGAATATTTATTTAGTTGAGGTGAAAGTTGCTGCAAATCAGACCTATTTCACTACAAGAAATTCAGCTTTGCTTTTGTGCAAAGGAGTATGGTAACATGCATTGTGTTACTTAGTTGTACAAGTTGAATATTTAAAGTCTAGTTTGTCAGACCCAGGCTGTAATGTGCAAGTATTTACTGTTTTGTTTCTGTAAAATTTAACTGAAACAATAGAGGCGTAAGAGGAGTGGAGGAGCTTTAGCCTTGCATGAGAACGTGCGTGTGGTAAAGTAACTTCAGTAAAACACGCAGTTAAAAATCTGGCAATAGGGCATGCCTTTATTATACGGGATCACTAGCTTCTGGGTGACCTGGGCTGGCATGTGAGCAGTGGGTGGAATCTCATGTGAGTTTAAGCTTCCAGACTTCAGGTTTGTAAACTGTATGTTTAAGTCCTTCTTAATGCTTACAACTTGGGTGAATTTCCCGAAGGCTAGAAAAGCAGTACTTGTGAAGTCTTTCCCTCAAGAATGGGAGTGCTAAACCTATTCATAGAACAATTGAGTTTCTTACCACAGATTCTTCCCAGCTTTATTTTGCTTGGAAAATTGTAAACATTTTCAACTGAAGCTGTCCAAACCCCATCTGCTTCAGGCAGAAATCTGGGGTAAGAAATCTTCAACTGGAGCAGTTATGTTTTTTATTTTAGAGAAACAGTTTGAAGAAATCTTAGAAGGGAAGTAGTTGCCATTCTTTAAAGCTAGTAATAAGTATCTCTCTAGTGTGAGGAGGGTCATGTGGAGTCTTCAGGTCAGATATGATCAGACTGCATGCCAAAATTCCCAACATAGTGAATTCATGGTGTATTCATGCTGAAAACGTACCTGGTAGTAGGTTTGGTAGGCTTGGAGGTTTTTTTATATGATTGCAGAATTTTACTGAAGTCATCTTGTTAAATGTTACTGTAAAGCTACTAATGCAATTTACCATTCTTGGGTATGATTGTCTTTATTATTTAAAGCACCCAAACAAACTGAAGGCAAAGCAAAGGAGCATAGGTGAAAACAGAGTACTTTCTACTGTTTTGTATGTGTTATTTAGGTATTAGGAACCTGAAACAGCATTACATAACCTCTAAGAAATTGTGGCCAACTGTAAGGCTGCATTTTATGGCATGTATATTTACTCCCAGAATCACAGAATATCCTGAGTTCAAAGGGATCCACAGGGATCATTGAATCCAAGTCTTTGTCCTGCACAGGACATCCTCAAGAGTCACACTGTGCACTTGAGAGTCACACCTTTAAGTAATTTAGTTAGGATAGTTTAGTATATGTACTTTATAAAATTAATCTGGAAGCTCTTAGAAAATTAATATCTTTTTATATTATAAAGAACTCCACAAACCCTTAGATGCAGAACACATCTCATGCAAAGCCTACACTGACAACTAGATGATGAGGATTTTCCATGATAATATGTAATCAAGTGTTGATATCAGTAATACAGATGAAAGTTATGAGAGGAGTCTCTGCTTTAAAAGCTGTTAATTAAATCACTACTCTTAACTGTAAAATTATGTAAAAATGTAGTTGGGGGGTTTTTTTGTTTTTTTGATGTGGTTTTCAGATTTCTGTTTTTGATTGTGAAGGCTTCAGATGATAACCAGTTCTTCTTTACAGGTGTCCCCACAAGCTGTAGATAGCCATTTGCTGTGGCTTGCACCACTGTTGCTGAACTTCAATAGCCTTTGCTATAGAAGCCCATACCATCATACAGGAGCTACTTGACTCTTCTCATCTAATGAGCACAGGAATGGATGATTCTTTCCATGCTGCTGAGGATCATACAGGATGATACAGCTTTATATTGTGTCATGCTTGCATTTTTTTTATTTTCTAATGACAGTATCAAATAATCCCAAAGAGCATCCAGAAGACACCATGAGCTTTTATTTACTTAACTAGGAGAGTCTTTAGAATGGCAAAAGAGGAGAAACCTTGCTGCTTTAACTTTATCTTCCAGCTAGAAGTTAATGAGCAAATATTCCTTTAATGGGATTTAGAGTTGCATCCAAAGAGAAATTACCATATATAAATTAACAAATTTTTTCTGTATCTCAGTAACAAAGGAATTAATAATCTTCTAAACATGAACTGCTTTTTAAAACGTTTAACTTGGAAGAGGTGCAGACTTGAACCCACTGAAGTCATTAGTTGAGACTGAACATAGCTGCTTCTCCATGATCTTCTGATAAAGTCATGATATCTTTTCTTGCAGCTCTTGACTTCCAGCTGTTTTTGTGTTTGTACTGATCTTGTACACTGGAATCTATTTTGGATTGTATTTATTTCAGACCAAAAGGTAAAATATGTTGGTACCACCTATACACTCTGCAAGTAGTTTTGTATGAAAGATGTAAAACCCTCTTGATTATTGGAGAATGTAGGCTCTTGTTCTTAATTTCAGGTACAGACCTTCAGGAAGAGTGTCAGAGAAAGCTAGTCTTGTTGATTGAGTACAAAGATGACTAATGTACATTTACCATGATGTTTATACCAAGATTGATATGTAATTGCAGACCGTGTTAGCAACAAGATTCTGTCATTTCTTCCTGTGTTGTGTGGCTTTTTATAGCATGCCAGATTTCCTCTTTGTGGGGAGAGTTGAACAAACACAGCATATTTACACTGTGGTACGATCAAACTCTTTGGTTGTAACTTAAGTTGTAGTAAAGCCTTTTTTAGAATATGGAAGCTTCCATATTTGTCTTACCTAGGAATTATTTTTGTTGTATGCTTTCTGTTCAGGCTGTGGAAGTCTCTGTGAGACTATGATACCTACTTAAAATACAGTTTATTGATAGTCATTTGTTACTATCCAGTGTTACGACTGCCTTTTTCCTTTTGTCCAGGGCAGGTTGTTAGCTGTTGTGTAACACACATGAGCTGTCAAAAGGAAGCATATTCTCTGATATAAAGACTAGTTTGTGTTACCTTGTTGGGATTTTTGGTGGCATCACATCTTCAAACATTCTTGTAGGCTGCTTTGAAATGTGAATCTTGTGGCAAAAAATTGATAGTACTGAGTCTAATTTGGACCGTATTCTCCAGACACTAATAACTTCTTTGGTTACTGTGTTACAAGATGTTGTGGTCTGTCTGTGTTCTGTTTTGGGAGGAATATGGCTCTAGAGCCTGTCAGAGAACTTGGTTGTCCAGATAATTCACCTACTGGTATGTTTTTCTAAAGAGAGCAAAGGCAAAGCAATGATTTTTTTTTTCTTTTTTTTTTTCTCTTTAATTGATGAGTAAATTCTCCTTCTTGAAATGAGGGAATGATCTGTCATTTGTATCTGTTTTTTAACAGCAAACCATGAAATCCAAATCAGGACAAAAAGCACTAGTAAGGCTAACCTAGGGTTTCTTTTTATATTTCTGATGGAGACCCATGCTTTCTTTGGTATTTTTGTTCAAGCACCAAGTTATTTCCTATTTAGGAAAGCAAATCTATATTGTAGTTAGTTTTTATGTGAGACTAGTAGGTGTATCTATTTCGTTTGTATTAGGATCTCTGCTGAAAATGCCACCAGCAATAGGGAGGGGAGAGTTAGGAGAAAACTTGCAGGAGTAGCAGAGTAAAACCAGCATGAACAGAGTTTGTTTATGACTGCAGAGTATATATGTAAAAACATCAGTTAAATGTGGAGAGAGTATAGTCAAGCCCATGCTTCAGAGCTGGTCTGCTATAGACATGTGAGAAGGAGCCTGTAAACCTCGTAGATGTGCAGTTTCTGCTTAAAGATGTTTGCCTTCTTACCCTTTTAATATAATGGATTTTTTGGTGTAGTTTCATTGTTCACGGCTGGAAATATCGTGGACATTCAACAGTTACGGATACACGTCTAAAGAAACATCACTGATGGCATCATAAGTGCCCCATGTGACAGAAGAAAATTGAATGTTTCAGTAGAATGATCACCAGACAAAATATTTTTTGACAGAGCAGACTGTATGGAACCTGGAACAAATACTGTTAAAACTACAGTTGCTTGAGGAGGAAGTGGATCTCATGGAGTTGCATACACTTGTAGACAGCCTGTATTAAATCTATAAAGACAGTAACTTTCTTAAGGGGTTGGCTACTAGATTCCCTCTTTGTCTAGCTTTTGTCTCTGTTGCAACTGAGACAACTGTATTTCCATGTGAAACAGTGTCACTATACAGTTACTGTAAAAACCTGGCTGTGTGCTTACTACTCTGAATGTGGTTAATACATGTATCTAAAGATACCAGAGTCCTTAAGCATACTTTTGAATAGAATCCAGGTGGAGGTTAGATTTTTTTTCCCGTGAAATTAAAAATACTGGTCCAATTCTCTTTCATCTTTGAAAATGTAAGCAAACTGAACATACTCTGAGAATGGCTGAAGTTCATAAACTAAGGGCCCAGTGTTGGGTAGTAAAGGTTATTGAATTGTTTTTGTCCTGAGCCAGTCCCATTAGCCAAAATTCTCTGTTACATGCTGAAAAGCTGATTTTGAGTTTTCAGTTACTAGATGCTGGTTAGAGATATGTTTGAATGCTTATGTGGAATTTAATTCCAACAGCCTTTTTCAGGCAGTGAAAGTTTGTACATCAGTCTTAAGATGGAAAATACATGAAGTTCTGGAAGTCCACTTTGCTTGCTTTCAGTAAGTACCTAGCTGGAAGTTACAGGTTCTTGATTTTTTCAGGCTAATATCCTCTGGATAACTCCTAACAAATTCATAACCAAGGTTTTTTACTGAACTTGAGCTTGAAGATCTTTACCCTTATGCATTTCCTGTTAAATTTGCCAGGTGCAGGTAATGCCTGTACAGAATAAGATTGATGTCACTTAACTTTTCATTATGCTTTGTTAATTAAAGACCTCATCTGCATTCATTATGGTTTATTTCATCTGTATTGCTAGATACAGGCACATTTCTTGGAAAAGAAAACCTCAGAAGATGCTTAAAGGCACACTTTTGTAAGTAATTAAAGATGTCGATTGTCAAGTGGAGTGGCTGAATTAAGGTCACCCTGCTCCTGGATCACACATTAAGATATAAGAATTATTATGTGATTTCTTGGGAGGTCTCTGTACATGCTATATAAGCTGTAATGAGCTGTCCTTCTGCTGGGACTTGTAGTTAATGTGATAGTAATTGGTAAATTACTTGTCAGGCAAATTTTTTTTTCCACAAGTAATGCAGTATCATACCAGACTCTGCATGATTATTCATGTTCATGTAAGTGCAGCTTCAACATGCTTTTAAAGTAATTTGTGGCTTAATGTTTCAAGACAGTTTTTCTAACAGTGATAGTAGGTAGATATCAATTCCAGTATTACATTTCTGTAGCTGCTCTTGTGTGGTAGTATAAGCACAGTGCCGTGTTACATTTAAGTATTTATAAAAAACTTCTCTAGGAGTATTTTGAAGTTGCTAGTGTGTGTAACATATGATGATGAAAATACATTTGAAAGATGTAATCTGTTAATCAACTTACATGTATTTAGAATATTGATAGTGTTGGATACAGTAAAGCTAGTTGTTCTTTAGTGTCATTTCATTCAGAATATGTTAATGAAGCCTTAAAGGCTTTTGAAGCATTCCAGTCTTTAAGAGGAATTGAAACTAAAAGTAAAATCCACTGCTAAGGAAATAAGTGCATATTTTTCTTAAAACAGTAGGACCAGAAGAGCTTGTAAAATTTCATGAATTGAATTTCCTGTTAGTTATTTTTGCTCTACTACATGCTTTAATCACCCATTAAGAAATCATAGCTGAGTTGAAGGAGATTGATTATCTGATATTTGTGTGATTACTTTTGTTTATCGTTTGCATATATAAACTTGTGAATGACAAGTGACCTTAAACGTGCTTATTAAACATGTTTGCTTCTTTTCTTTTAATGCGCTGTCCAGGCAAATGTATTTTCAGGGAATCTTCTTCATGTCTTTATGCAGCAGAATGGGATACAATTGTCTATTGTAACTCAAGGAAAACCATCATGTAGTTCTGCTCTCCTGTGTGAAATGGATTTCTTTAAACATTGTTTTCCAGCTTTGTTAGTCTAAGGATTTCAGTTATCAGTGATGAAGTAATGCCAGGCATAGGTATACTTGCAGATTCACACATCAGTTCTTGCAAGTCAAAAAGCACGTGATTGATTCTACTGTTGAGTTTCTCTGGTACTCTGTTTCTAGAAGCAGACACTGTTGCAGTGTATCGACTTGGTCTGCATTTATACAGTAGCTCATACTCAGGAGCGTCTTGCTCGTGCGGGAGCTCTTTCCCTATCACGTTTCCAGACATTACAACCTGCCTCATGTGAAGTGTGCCTATAGTAATCTTATGTCTGTTACCCGGCTTTGAGACTTGATTGTGACCTCACTAATCATAGAATAATCTGGTGTCATAAAATACTCCTGCAAAGAGTATAAATGGTAAAAACAGAGTGGAGAAAACAAACCACAATCACTTTGGCAGATCATAGAATCATAGAATGGTTTGGGTTCTAACAGACTGTAAAGATCATTTCATTCCAATTGCCCTGCCATGGGCAGGGACACTTTTCACAGATGAGATTGCTCAGAGCCCCATCCAACCTCTCCCTGAACACTTTCAGGGATGGGGCATACACAGCTTCTCTGGGCAACTTGTTCCAGTGCCTCACCACCCTCACTGGAAAGAATTTCTTTCGAATATCTAATCTGAACCTGTTCTCTTTCAGGTTTGAAGCCATTGCCTCTTGTTCTGTAAATGTCCTTGTAAAAGATTCCTCTGCATCTTCCTTGTGGGCTGCCTTTGGAAACTGGAAGGTCGCAATTGGGTGACCCTTAAGGCTTTCCTTCTCCAGGCTGAAAGGTCTCAGTTTCTTCATAGGAGAGGTGTTCTGTCTCCATCCCTCCAATCATGTTTTTGGCCTCCTCTGGGACTCACTCCAACAGGTCCATGTCCTTCCTGTGCTGGGACCCCAGAGCTGATGCAGCCCTGCGGGTGGGGTCTCAGCAGAGCAGAGCAGAGGGGCAGAATCCCCTCCCTCGCCCTGCTGCCCACACTGCTCTGGATGCAGCCCAGGACACCTTTGGCTCTCTGGGCTGTGAGTGCCCATGGCTGGGTCATGTCCAGCCTCTCACCCACCAGCACCCCCAAGTCCTTCTGGGCAGGGCTGCTCTGATCTGTCCATCCCCCAGCCTGTGCTGATACTGGAGATTGCCCTGACCCAGGTGAAGCACCTTGCACATGGCTTTGTTAAATTGCGTGAGATTCCCCTGGACCCACTTCTCCAGCCTTTCCGCGTCCCTCTGGGCATCCTATCCTTCAGGTGTGATAACTGCACTACTCCGCTTGGTGTCATCTGCAAACTTGCTGAGAGTGCACTCAATCCCAGTTTGCATCATTAATGAAGATTAATTAACACTGGTCCCAGTATGGACTCTGAGGGACACCACTTGTCACTGATGTCCATTTGGACTCAGCCACTGACCACTACCCTCTGGATGCCACCATCCAACCACTTTCTCTAACATTTAATAGTCTTAATTTTTTATAAATTAATTCAGTAAATTAGACAACTTTGCTATTGTCAGTTTATTTGGCTGACCATTTAGTTCGTGTTCATCAAAGCTGACTTCACCAAATGACACAGTATTTAGGGTTGGAAGGGACCTCTGGAGGTCATCTAGTCCAACCCACACCCACCAAGGCAGGGCAACTTCAAACAGGTTAGCAGGAATGTGTCCAGTAGGTTTTGAGTGCCTACAGGCAGGAGAGTTCTCTTACTGTTGTGCAGGAATAGGTAGAGTCTGGGCATGGTGGTGTGTGTGTGTGTGCGTTATTAGGGAAGGTAGCTTCTTAGTCAAGGCCTAGCCTTTTTATGTCTTTGTTTCTGTGTATGTTAAATATAACTATTCCTGGACAGATTCCTTTTTTCCCCTCTTTTTTTTTTTAAAGTTGGGGTGGTTTTTTTACTTCCATGATAATATGGAGGACTTACTTGTGGATCAATAATATAACTTAATCTGCAATCATAACTGAAGAATAGATTGTGAAGACTAGACACAGGACATTTTTAAAATTGAGCGTTATCACTGTTTACCTACTTATTGTAGATAATTCAGGGTTTTCAGATTTACATCTTTACTGAATTAACTTCAAATTTTAAACTGCAGTACCTCAAAATATTTTCTGTCAGTCTGCACAGGACCTGTCCTGAGAGCAAAGCTCTCATCTGCATGTTGCTTACATACCTTTGGTGTACCACGAGAAAAATTATCTTTTTTTTCTCCAGCACATTAGCTTTCAGAAGATTTCTTCATACTGCAGGATTCTAGGAACTACACTATAATCTCTGCCACAGCCTGTACAGTCCAGTTGGAACAGAAAAAATGGAGAAGTTACGTGTTTCCAGTAACATCCAATTTATTCATTATTTTAGAACTG
Organism: Chaetops frenatus; assembly: GCA_013400775.1. Lineage (NCBI taxonomy): Eukaryota > Metazoa > Chordata > Aves > Passeriformes > Picathartidae > Chaetops > Chaetops frenatus. The sequence goes on from VZTR01014587.1 coordinate 63,734, forward strand.
GTCTGTTTTTCAGATGTACTGCTGAACTCTTTAACCATTTTGCAACCAAGAAAAATTACTTGAGAGGGGTTTAATCTTAAATGTGGCCTGGAGTAGTGATCAGAAGCAGTAGCAATATGACGTGTTTTTGCAGTGTCATTATTTGTCTTTGTTTTGAGTTTATTTTTACTTTGAATGTACGAATGATACTTTAAGCTTATTAACAGTGAAAAGCCCCCAAATATGGATTGTAATAGGGCTGCGAGAACACTTCTATGCCCTTTGTGAAAGAGTTGTTTAAAGTGTAGGAACGTATGACATGGTGGAATAGAAAAAGTTACTTAAGCAGCTTGCTTCTCAGTATGAAGCGCTAAGCCTAAAGGCCCAGGTGTATGAGGTGGTGTTGGTAGTCACCTGGACAATCGCAGTTACTGGAGATTTCTGCTTTAAGACTTGCATTTCTTTAATAGTACAGCATGGAAGTCTTTTGTATGGTTTTGTTTGCTGTGTGTTGAACCAGTTTGAAAATTGGCAGCTGAGTAAGTTTTTTTCCATAGCTGTAAATCAGACAACTGTGTCAGCTTCAATTTTTGTGAGTCAAACTATGGATACTACTGTTACAGGTCCCAACTCTGGGTACTGTAGTTATCAGCAGTAAGGAGAGTTATTTTTTTTGCAAGATTATAAGTTTTTGGAAGAAAAATTGGTTTGTTTCTTTATTGTCACCTTCTGTTCACAACTCTCCCCTGCCCTTCAGAGTTGTTTTGAAAAAGCAGAGGGGATGGAGAAAGAAATACAGATTCCACTTTTTTCTGTCCTGAGGTTGTTTGAATGTTACAGAAAACTATTAGTGAGAAACTGGAGAAGTCCTCTTTTTTTCTGTTCTGTTCCTTCTTGCTCCCTTTTTCTTTTACTGATACTGCCCGTGAGCTCATGAAAACCATTCTGTTTGAAAAGGTTTATGAAACATCAATTGGTGTTGAAAGGAACACTTATTCTTGACAAAAAAGGGTAGATAACTTCTTTGTTGCTAGAATAGTTTGGAAAGATGTGAGAGTTTTTTAGTCATACATGTTTTTCTCCCGCTGCAGTGTGAAGTAAAGTGTAACTAATACTAATTTTGCTATTTCAAAGCAATGCATTATACTTCCAGGTGAATCAAATCTCTGCTTCAAAGATGCAGAAGCATGTTATTAAGAGTGTTTAACTGAGCAAAGCAGCAGTACTGTTTCTTATATTTCCTAGTGCATAACTTGTCGTTTTTCGTCATTTCTTAGCTTAATTGTGTAGGTAGGTGACATCAGTCTATAGAGATGTCTGTTTCTAGGTTTAAGCCTTCCAGTGATTTTCATTGAATGAAACTATGGCTGCAGTTAGCTTGAGGAGCTTGTTTTTTCATGTACTCAAGACACAGATTTTTATTTATCAGTAGGATATAGCTTGCCTCTTCTGGTCTGTGCAATTATTGTCTATGAAAAGAAGATTTAGAAACTACTTACATACCTTAAGGTAGAGTTTTACAAGTACGCATTTCTTTTTGACAGCTAGAAGATGGACACACTTTATTTGACTACAATGTTGGACTAAATGACATAGTTCAGCTTTTGATTCGTTCTGATTCTGAAGCTCCTACCACTGCATCTGTGACAGATCAGGATGGAGAAGTCAATCCCTGTGCTGTGTCCAACTGCAAGAACAAAGTCAAAAAAACAAACAGTGGATCACCCAGTCAGCCATCTACATCGTCTCGCTCATTTCTCATTGATCCTGGCATTGGATTGTACAAGGTATGTACAAACTTTAAAAGCTTGCCTCACTCCTGTGAATTTAATTTTATTGTTAGAAAATTATTGTTTTATTGTATCACTGTATCCTCATTGCTTTCTTTTATGATTTAATCCCCTAGTTTGGCTTAAGTGAAATTCACTTAATTTAAACTGACTCTTGGAGAATCATGAGTATGTCCCTTGTACCAAGGTCACTTTTCAGGAAAGTTCTCAAACTCTGACACACTGTGTTCTTCAAAACACGTTCTTGAAAAAGTTTAGAGTAGCTGTGAAACAAATACTTTCTTGTGGATAAAAGAAGCTAATAAAGAAGATGTGTTAAAGTGTAGCTTTTGCCCTTCTTGTTTCTTCAAGCTTGCCAAATAATGGTTTTAGTACCAATGTTTCAGTCTTGCATTAGAACTAGATAAATTGTGGAAGTACACAATTTCTTAAAGTTATATGTTATGTAGTGACTGCTTCTCTAATGCAGGTTTTTTAGGAATTGCATACCTAGTATTCATTTAGTTTTGTACCTTGTTGAATTTTTCAGTATTGTCATGAAGGATTACCAGAAGTTTAATTTAAACAGAAAAGGGACATTTTCCAGATTGGTAGCTTATAGAATATTTAGTAGAATCTGTGTATATGAATATATCTATGTATATCTATCTGTAGGGAATAATAACATTTCACCTCCTCCTTGGGTGTTTCTCTTAGATAAGAGATAGCTGTAACAGTAATTAATTGTGACCGTTTTCCAACAAAATACAGAGAAAGAAAAGGAGGTTGAGGTTGCTGTAAATAGGCAGACTTGCTACAGCATTGCCTTAGGTCTCTGAAGAATTGACAAATCTGGCTGAGAAAACCACGAGCTGGGCCTCTGCCTTATTTTGCGCCTGGCTCAAGCAAGGTCTAAGGATGGAGCGATGTCTGGAGTGAGACAGAGGCCACATGGTCCCGTGTTGTTTCAGTGGGGCACAGAGGGGCACTTGCACCAGCCATTAGCCTCACTCCCCCTTCACCATGTATAACAAGCCTTGCTAAAAGTCTGTTTTCTTTATGGAGGTAAGGATGTGCACAAAGACTACCAGGCAGAGGTTGGAGAGCCTTTACTGCCACCTCAGCAGATGGACCAAAGTGTGTATTTTACCTTTTTTATCAACTGTAAATTCTGACCGAAAGTTACCAAGATCTTCATTGAGTCCTATTTGCATAGGAATTTTCACCACCTAGGAATGCACACGGAAAGAGTCACCACAACCCCACCTGTAACATGAAATAGTTCCTATTGGGTAGAAACTAAAATTATAATATAGAAGGGGTATTTTTGAGAGGAAAGACAGAGGGGGAAAACACCTCTGCTTGCTTGGGATAGGTTGTTGGACTGTGTCTCCCTTCCTCCCCTGAAGGGACACATTTAGGTGGGCTTTATACCTCCCAGTTGCATTGGAGCAGACCCAGGAATATTTATATACACACATATGAATATTTATTAATGTTTTAGAATATTTATTATTATAGCTGAATATGTATTAATACATATGGACATTTATTAGTATATATGAGTGTTGATTAACTTTTATGAATATAGATATTTAGAGTGCTAACATATCTCTGTTACTATTACTTTCTGTCATGAAACATATTAACACTCCTGAACCCGCCTCCTGTTGCTTCAATAAACTGCATTATTGGTGAATCTGGATTGTGGATTTTACTGAATATAACCAGACTTAGTGCTGAATGAATCAGAAATCAAGCCCAGTGGCACTCAGCCCTCTGATCTCTGAAGACCACCTGGATCACCAGGGGTCTGGTGTTCATTCTCTGCCAAATTTCTGTAGCCTTAATGCAACAGAGGCTGCCACGTGTGGATAACGTAATTTTAGTTAGAGTTTTGTTCATTCTCTGAGCAACCAGGGAATCACAAAATAAGTAGCTTGAATGTGGAGACACAAGCTTGTGTTCTTCCTTTCTCTTTTATGTTTATTTATTACAATAGGAAGAACTCCAGTTCTTCAGTTCTGAAGCTTTACAATTAATCAATGAGTGTCGAAGGTAATATGAGAAAGGATGGGGAGATTGGAGAGCACAGCAGATAGACTGATCTGAGGAAGTGTACTAAAATGTGTATTTTCCAAGAATGTTAAATTTCAATATGTTAAATATCAAATAGTCTCTTAGCTGTTTTGCTCAGGGTGAAACCAGAAAATATAACAGAGGTGGTGATATCGGCAAGCATACTCAAGGAAACCTATTTTATCAAGTCAGCGGAAATTTTTGTGATGTCTTGTTCCAGAGACCTAACACTTTCTCCTTCATTGCATGTGAAGTAATTACTTTTTCAGTCAACAATATGTTTTCAATATATCTAGAGAAAAATGAAGGGTATAGTCATTTCACTGTTTCCTATTTGTTGATAATGGTATGAAGGTATGCAGAAGATTTCTAATTATAGTATTTGAAAACTTTGAAGAATGTATTTTTACCCAGTATTCTAGTTCAAAGGTCATAAACTTGTTTAATAGAAGTCAGTAAAAAAGGCCTAGGGCCAAATAAACTAAGATATGTTAGGTGGCTAAATACATGGATATATTTAGTGATTTTGCATTTCATTGTCAATCAAT
>VZTR01014588.1:0-18832 GCA_013400775.1 Chaetops frenatus
TCCTTCCAGCAGAGCACACAAACTCCTCTTCTGCACGAGGGGCTGGATCTCCCCCAGCCCAGTGCTTTGCTCGGGCAGGGCTCACGGGGTGGGTCCTGGCACGGGGCACAGATAGGGAGGACAAAGGATAAAGGCTGCTCCAGCCACACCAGGTGGCTCGGGGTGACCTGGCCTCACTGCTCCTTTTCTCCCCACCCCTGTCCCTGCCCCCTGCCCCAGCTCGTGAACACCTTCTTCAGCTTCCTGAGGAGGAAGACGGATTTCTTCACCGGGGGAGAGGATGGAGTAGCAGAGAAGGTAAAAAAAAATGCACCTTTCAGGCCTTTTCATTCTTGTCCCTTCCGTGCCAGGAGTGCCCTGCTGGAAGAGCTGCCCGTGGGCACCAGCAGCTCCCGAAGGAAGGAAAGCCTGTCAGAGCAGAGGTGAAGAGCACAATTCCCTGCTCAGATGGTGCCACAGTGCAGGGGTTTTTGTTGTTTTCTTTTTTTCTTTTTTTTTTTTTTTTTGCCAGGCTCTGGCCAAAGGCTTGTTTGGAAAGCAAACCTTCCAGACACACTGACTTAACGGTGACACAGCAGGTGATAACCCCGGGTTACCTTGTTTGTTGAGCTCAGGAAAAGCACAAAGTCCAGGGCTCTGCACAAAGCTGCCCCTTGGCTGGGCTGGGGAGCCTGGCTGGAGCATCCCCCATCCTGCAGGGAGCCCTCACTGGAACTGGAGTGGTGCTAAGGTCCTTTCAGAACCCAGAGCAGTTCTGTGATTCTCTGAAAGCAGGGAAGGTGAAACCTGCTGTCATTTTTTTTTCTTGAAATGGAGAGCAAATCTCCCCCCCTGCTCCTGGAGGCTGTGTGATCCCAGCTGAGTGGCAATTCAGATGGGCCTGGCTCCTGTCCTTGGCAAATCTGTGCCTGTGAAAGAAGAGCATTTGTGCCCTTGGGTGGTGGCATCTGTCAAAATGCTTTCTTGGCCTCCAGGAAAAGTGCTCTGGCACCATGGGAACCACACCAAACGTGGAGGAAGCTGCTGAGCCCTTGGCATGAAAGAGAAAAGGAGAGGGTGGGAAAGGCACTGTATTTTTTGGGTGCCATTTCAGCAGCCCTTGTGGTGTGGGGTGAGGGAGGTGTGGGCAGTGACAAGGCCAGGCAGTGAAGATCTTTTCCTCACCACGGATCATCAGGTTGGGACATCATCAGGCTGGAGGAGGCACATTTTGGGTTCTCTCCTCCAGGAGTGGAGCTGCATCAACAAACCTGGCTTGGAAAGCAAAGCAGAAATCCTCAGGGCTTGCTTCCAAACTACAGCTTGGAAAAGGTTCTGAATTTCACCCACCCCAAGGCTCCTGGGGTATCTATAAATAAACTTTCCTCCCCTCTGATTCCCTTTCTGAGGGTCTGGCTCTGTGGTTTTGTGGGGCAGACCTCAGCTCACCTACGTGCTGCTGTGCACAGCACCCCTGGCCTTATCGACCCTGGGGCAATTCTCTGGCTCCCTGCCTGTGTACTCAGCTTTCCCTCTGAGCACACAGCCCTCACCATCAGAGACCTTGGGATTTTGCCTCCCAGAGTCACAGCAACCTCTGGAAAATTGGGAGCGAGGCTGAAACAAAAGATTTGTGGAGGAGCTTACGTGTAAAAACACGGGGGTGTTCCAGGTATTTCTCCTCTAAGTCATGGCACTGAGGCTGCCCCTGGAGAAAAGCCCAGGTGTGGGAAAGGTCTGAAGGAGGTAAAAAAGTTGGATCTGGTGTGTGCAGGTGTCCTGGAGGTGTGGGGTAGCTTCAGATGGCTGGGTTGGGCATCAGCTCATCCTGCTGGAATTGCACAAAGGACAAAATTAAGTGGAGAAATTTTTATTTCGCTGTTATCTCCTGGAGATAACACTCCCTGTGTAACTTGGAAGGGCTGCATTTAAATATTTTGAGTTTTCTCTTTTTCCTCTCTTTTCACTTCTTCCTCTGTTTTTTCGAATTGAAAAATCTCTAGATCTATTTTCAGTCAAAACAACAAAAACAAAAACAAACAAACAAACAAAAAAAAAACCCCACCAAAAAGCGAGTGAAGTTGAAGGGAAAAGCCACAGAATCCGTGTGACTTGGGAGATGTTCTCGTGCTCCTCAGGAGGCTGAGCTGGCTCCGTTCAGGTTTGAGAGGGCTTTATTTATTTAACCCTGTGTGTCCCAGCTGATCACAGAGACCTTGAGGCACCACAAGGAGCTGGCTGGGTTCAGGTTTGAGAGGAGTTGTATTTATTTAACCCTGTGTGTCCCAGCTGATCACAGAGACCTTGAGGCACCACAAGGAGCTGGCTGGGTTCAGGTTTGAAAGGAGTTGTATTTATTTAACCCTGTGTGTCCCAGCTGATCACAGAGACCTTCAGGCACCACAAGGAGCTGGCTGGGTTCAGGTTTGAAAGGGATGGTGTTTATTTAACCCTGTGTGTCCCAGCTGATCACAGAGGCCTTGAGGCACCACAAGAAGCTGGCTGGGTTCAGGTTTGAAAGGAGTGATATTTATTTAACCCCTTGTGTCCTAGCTGATCACAGAAGCCTTCAGGCACCACAACAAGCTGGCCCAGAAGGAGTGCAAGGAGAAGCAGGCACGGCTGGAGGCCGAGCGGCGCCAGAGGGCCGAGCGCGCTGCCCGCCTGGCCAGGGACAGCCCGGGGACCAAGCAGGGCCAGGAGGCCGGCGAGCCACGCATCAAGGAGCTCACAGATGAGGAGGCAGAAAGGCTGCAGCTTGAAATCAACCAGGTGAGAGCCCTGTTATTTGCCCCTTTGTCCTCCCCGTGGCTGCTGGGAGGGGTTAGAACGGCTCAGGTTTTAGGAGGACAAAGGGAAGCTTCCCCTTGGCAGAATTTCTTTCCTGTATCTTTTCTAAGGGCTGAAAATTGTCTGTTTTCCAAGTGTGGGATGCAGTGAGTGGTGCTCTTGAGCTGGAGCTGAAAGGCTGAGGCCATCTAGTGCCAGCTGAGGAAGTGACACAAAGTGCCAGCCCTTGGCTGAGTGTGTTCTGCTCTTCTCTTTTCCAACAGAAGAAAGAGGCACAAGGGCAGGGTAACGGTGTCCCAGGGAAACCCTCAGAGGAGGAAGGTGAATCTTCAGATTCCAACAAACAGGTAAAACTCGTCTGGGGGTACTTGAGAATCCTGAAGTGGTTTGGGTTGGAAGGGACCTCAAAGCTCATCCCATTCCACCCCCTTCTACTACACCAGGTAGCTCCAAACCCTGTCCAAAATACACACTTTAAAAATACAAATTAGAAAATTTGGCTTTAAAAATACACACTTAATTCCTAAATGTGCCAATACAGAGGGCTTTTTATTTTTTTTTCTCTTGTAGTCATATTTTAACAGAAACAGCTAAATTTAAGTGGATATAAAATACAAACCAATGACTTCTCATCCTTATAAAACCCAAGAACTGTTGTTTCAATGGAAACTGGAAAAGCTTCTTTCTTTACACTTGAATTGCCTAGGGAACGGATGATGAAGAGGAAGATGAGAAGGATAAAGGAAAACTCAAACCCAACTCTGGCAATGGAGCTGACCTTCCAAATTATAGATGGACACAGACTCTTTCAGAATTGGATGTAAGTAGTGGTTTGTGACCAGGATCTGAGGAATCTGAGACAGGGAGTAAGAGCAGGTGCTGGTAAGAGATGAAGCCAATTCCCTGAGTCTCACTTGCCCCTGGAAGTTTGTTGGAAACAGCAATGATTCAGTAGCTGGGAGAGAGCTTGGTAACTCGGTAAAATTCCCAGGAGCTGTAGTTTGCCAAATTTTGGTCTTGTTTTAACCAGCCATTAAAATCTGCTTCCCTTTTTTATGGTCCCTTCCTTTCACCTCCTGCTCACTCAGCATCTCAAGGAAAAGAGTCCCTGCTTTGTGTGACTCTGGTGAAAGCAAGACAGAAAGGCTTGGAACAGCAGCATGGGAGGGTGAGGAGGGATTTCACTGCCCAGCTCCTCAGATCTGCTCCTTTTTGGCTGCAGCTGGCTGTCCCCTTCAAGGTGAGCTTCAGGCTGAAGGGCAAGGACGTGGTGGTCGACATCCAGCGCCGCCGCCTCAGGGTCGGCCTCAAGGGCCACCCCCCTGTCATTGATGGGGAGCTCTTCAATGAGGTCAAGGTGGAGGAGAGCTCCTGGCTCATTGAGGATGGTAAAACAGTCACCGTGCACCTGGAGAAGGTAAAGGGATGGGCTGGGCAGGATTCAGGCTTGGCTGCCTCTCCTGGGCTCTCCAGGACCACCATGCTTGTCCTGGGTGCAGCGTTAGAGGTGCCACTGGTAGTGGGGTATTTAAGTTCCCCCCATCTCCAGCCTAATTGCCATTCCAGGTTATCTAATGGATTTCTCAGCAGTTCAGGAGAATCAGTCATTTTCATGGTGTCCTTTAGTGTGTTTTGACATCTGTTAGTGACACGGAAATCCAGGGACAGATCTCCTCCTGTCCCCTCCTGTGTCCCCTCCAGGCCTCTCTAGGTGGTTTGTTGTAATCCCATTTATGTCATGCCAAAACTGGTCATCTGACGTTCTCTCAGATCTCCCAGCTGTGAAAATTTAGGCTGTCTGAAGTAGTTTGAAACAAAAATACCCTTTATCTATGTTCAAATTTTACTGGTAGTTAGAAACTAAATAAAATAAATAAAATAAAATAAACCAAATAAAGTTTGATTCTATAATTTTTTTCCTGTGACTGAGACTTGAAAACCCTAGAACAAGTCCAAGACAAATAAAGTGGTTTTGCTTCTTTGTCCTCTAGATCAACAAAATGGAATGGTGGAACAAACTGGTCTCCACAGACCCAGAAATCAACACCAAGAAAATTAATCCAGAGAACTCCAAGGTAAGAATTCTTCTATTTTCCGGGATGGAGCCTGCTCAGAAATGACCTCAGTTGAGTCCAGAGTTGTTCCAATTTGGGTTTTGCTTTCAGTTGTCAGACCTGGACAGCGAGACTCGCAGCATGGTGGAGAAGATGATGTATGACCAACGACAGAAATCCATGGGCCTGCCCACCTCTGATGAACAGAAGAAGCAGGATATTTTAAAAAAGTGGGTACAGCTCATTCCTTTGCATGATTTTGCTTTCCCAAGAGCCTTCTCCTCTTCCTCTCTGGCACAAATAAGGGAACAGAGAGCAGCTTGGCCTTCAGTCCTAGCCATGCTCACATCTGAATTGTTGGCCCACCACCAGTGTCTGTAAAAGCCTAATGGGAAAATCTTGGGAATAGCCTGGCTCTGGAATTGTCCTTATCTGCTGATTTCAAGTCCAGAAGGCACGTTTGGAACTGGAGGTGCCATCTCTGCTGAACTTTAACATGGTCTTGATTGGTGTCTAATCTCCCTCGGTAGCCCAGCTAATCACCCCTCCCTCCCTCCCTCCCAGACAGTTGGCCCCAAGCCACTTTTTATGGCTTTATTGCCCTGTTTGCCATAAGTGCACCGTGGCAGGGAAGTGACTCCTGGAGCTCCCAAGGCCGTGTGGGAAGGTGTGGAGGCAATTCTGGGTCACGCAGCTTCTTCAGCAAGTGCAGCCCCACACCTTATCTCTGGCTGAAGGATGGCTGTGGCTGACCTGACTCCTTGCTTCCCTTGGCTTTATGTGGAGCGCCAGAAGCTTCTCTGGGAAGCTGAGTGGGGTGTGAGCAGAGCAAGAGACCAGGCTGCCCTGGTGCTCAGTGGGGTGGGGAGTACCCTCTGCTCCCAGGAAGCCACGTGCAGGACCCCTCGCTGGCAGGGGGGCACTTGTTTGGTGCTCTGGAAGTTTGGCTGGCAGAGGATGGAGGGGAAGGTTAGACTTTGTCCAGGGCAAAGGAGACTCGGTGACACCCATGTGGGTGCTGATCTCTGCCAGTGGAACTCTCCTGGCTGCCAGACAAGGACGTGATCCTCACAGCACAGATGGCCCTGGATGGAAAGGGGAAACGCTGTGGGGGCGTTCCAGGGGAAAGCCTGAGAGGGGAACACAGAGGAGACCAAGCTGCCCTTACTTGCACTTTGTGTGAGTCCTCCACAGGGCTGTGATGAGTTGTGTCCCTTGGGGAGCAGAGCAGAGGAGCCTCTGTGTGCACTGGGCACTCCTGGGCACAGAGCTCTGCCCTCAGAACTTCCTGATGTGGCAACCTGAGTCCACATAGTCCTTGGAAGGTGTCCCTGCCTTGTTGGAACACCATGATCTTTAAGGTCTCTTCCAACCCAGGCCATTCTGTGATTCCCTCTGCTGGGACTGCAGTACATTTGAAATCAGCTTGCACCTGGTTTGAAACCAGATTCCTCTGGTCCTCCCTGAGTTTTTACTGTCAGGGCACTGGGGATATTCCCCATATTCCCAGTAAAACTGTCAGGCTGGAGCTTCAAGCCTAATCTGCCTTCACCATCTCCCCTCTGCCCCACAGTCAGTGTCCTGGCTGCTACGTGTCCAGCCCAGAGGGAGCAGCTAAGGGTGTGTGTTTGATAATTAATAACTCCCATGTGTCTGGACTTGCTGACCTGGTAGGCTGGCAGGAATGCTGCTCCCACTGACCCGAGGAAAAGGTGTTTGTAGGGAAAGTCCAGGGGATGTGTCCCAGGGAGCTCAGCAGAACCCTCCCTGCTGTGGAGGGCGTGGGGTTACAGCAAAGCTCCACAGGTCAGGGAGCAGAAATCCCTCCCTCCCCCAAACAGCTGTGTGGCTCCTGCTGACTCACCCAAACTCTTGTCTTTGTTTTCCTTGCAGGTTCATGGAACAGCATCCAGAAATGGACTTTTCAAAGGCTAAATTCAACTGAGCTCTCCCCCTTTCCCCCCCCCCTCCTCTTTCAGTCAGCCTGTCGAATGGGGCAGGATATGTATGGTTGGATATTCCTCACCCTGGGCAAGTAAAACATCAGCATCCCCCACCCCAGCTTGCTGTGGAGGCACCCTCAGTGTCCTGTGGAGCAGAAGGCAGGGCCCCAGAGCAGCCACAGCAGCTCCAGACCGAGCCATCTGCCACAATTCCCAAAGGGCAGCGAGGAGAGAAGGAGGGGTTAGAGCAAAAAAGGGTGTTAGGGCTGAGACAGCCAGACCTGGGAGGTTTTGGGATAAATCCCTAAGGTGTTGCTTTGCTTCCCTGGGCTGCTCAGAGCTGCTTGTGTACTCTATGCCACTGGCACAGGTACTCCTGAGTTCTGCTCCCTCCTGCTCTCCTGTGAAAACAAAGGTCAGTGCATTTTATAAAATAAATCTTTTTCTGCCTTCTTGGGAAAGGAAAACAGCAGTTTAGAAGCACAGCTGTTGCAGTAGAGACAGACCCTGCTTCTCCTTGCTGCTGCTCCTGTTTGTGGGAGAGCTGGAGAGGTCAGCCTGCTGTCCTAGAGCAAGGAGAGGCTGGAGAGGCTGTGGCTGTGGGTGGGAGAGGGTGCTGGGGTGGGGCTTTGGGGATGCAGTCGGTGCTGGGAGTGTCTCCTGTCTCTTTTCCAAGGGCCTCTCTCCCCACTGGCATTGCTCTGTGCGAGCTCTGCTGACCAGTGGCATCACTCTGCATGCTCATCTCTGTTAAAACTGCAGTGCAACATAAAGGAAAACACCTGGAATATCTCAGGCAGAGCGTGTGGTTTCTGTGGCAGGAGGGATTTGGGATCCAGGCTGGGAAGGGGAAGGAAGGGAGTGCCCTTGGTGGGGCTGTGCCTGTGCTCCCAGCTCTGGATTTGATGGTCTCTCCCTCCCTCAGGAAGTGGCAGTGGGAGCTGAGTCTTGCTCAGGAGTGCTGCTGAACCCCATTCCCAGCCTAAACCCTCAGCACTGCCCAAGGGTGGATACTCCAGGCTCTGCTCTCCAGGACAGGAGCACACCAGGAAGCCACCCTTGCCCCAGGTCTCCTTTATGCTGAGCCAACGAGGAGAGTGTCAGGAAATCCTGGGCTCTGTCCCAGATCCCTGCTGCTGTGGCTCTTCCCTCTGCCTCCCCCAGACATTTCCACCTCCTCCTCAAGGGATGGGCACAAACGGTTGAAAATCCTGTTTGGGCAAAGTCCGGCCTGGCACAGCACCTGGCCTGGTGGGGTTGTTTTTTGAGCAGCAGAGCTCTGTTGGCATGAAGTCTTCTCAGTTTTACAGGCTCTTGGGGTTAAAAAGCACCCCCCACCCAGCAGAGCAGGGGGACCTTGAGGGTGAGCAAGGACCCAGATGGGGGCAGCTGCCTCTGGAGTGCTCTGGCTGGGATCTTCCTGCCTGTTTGTCTTACAAATCACCTACACACACCTGCCTTCACCCTACATTCACCTGCTTCACCCTACACACACCTGCCTTCACCCTACATTCACCTGCTTCACCCTACACACACCTGCCTGTCTGTGCTTTCACCTTAATAAAAGAGCAGGATCTCCTGCTTTGGTTAAAAAAAAAAAAAAAATCCAGACCATGCTAGATTTGAAGGTTTTAGCCCCAGAATGAGCTGCCTGCCTGTCTGCACTGAACCCTGGTTTGTGGGACAGGTGAGCTGGGAGGGCTGAGCTGCTCTGGGCTGTGGGGAGCTCCACTCCTCTGTCTTCACTCAGCTTTTTCAGTGCTGCTGCTGCTCCCTGCAGGTGCTGGAGCTGGAGGAGCAGGGCCAGGCCCTGCACCTGCAGCAGAATCCTCATCCTGCCACCAGCCCCTCCTCAGGGACAAGCACGGGCAGGCACCAGGGCAGCCATAAACCAGCCGAGTCCAGGGCACCACCCCAAGCCCAACCTGTGGCTTTGTTCTTTTCCCCGTTTCCTCCTCAGCCCCTGTATCCTGCACCAGAACCAGCCTGGCCTGGCAGCTCCTGGCTGTGGGAGCATGGTGGGAGCAGCAGTTCCCTGCCCTTTGGAAGTGCAGAGCTCCCCCTCAGTGTTCCCAGAATCCTGGGGCTCCTCTGTCCTCAGCCGCCGCGGGGTCACGGCTGCTCTGAGCCCCGCCAGTGTTTGGGGTAATAACCAGGAAATGCCAAATTTGCAGGTTCTGGTGGCAGCTGAGAGAAGACAGAGAAAAAGCAGCGTCAGGAACCCCAGGGAAGCTGGGGGAGAGTTTTTGGGAGGAAGGAATGTCACTGGGAGAAAAGGGACACTGCTGCCTGAGCCCAGGCCCGGGCCGTGTTTGTGACCGTGGCTGATCCCAGAGCTGCCCCTGGACTTCACCCCCTGGGCCAGCGGAACAGAAGGTGTTTCACTGGTGGCCTTGTCCTCTGCCAACACCCCCTGCCACCGTTTTCCCCAGGCCAAGGTGAATTGGGAGCACCTTTTGCTTCCTAAGGCAGCTTCCCCTGGGATAAGCCCTGCGGGGTCCGAGCAGCCGCTCGAGTTTTGCAAAGCCCCACCTCAGTCTGAGTCCCTGGAGTGTGGCCTTGTCCTTGTGCCCAGGGCAGGGCAATGCTGAGCACCACCAGGAATGTTGGATCCAAACTGCAAACACATCCCTGTCGTGGTGCCCGAGCCCCAGCGGTGCTTGGAGGGTGACAGGTCAGGAAGGTCCTTTTGCCTTTCCGTACCTGTGCCAGGTCACCTGCAGAAGCCGTTCCGGTGCTGCCACCAGCAGGAGGGCACAGCCCGAGCTCCTCACCTGCCCAGGGCCCCTCCCCTTCCTCCTCTGAAAGCAAAGCCTTGCAGGCACAACAGGCTTTGCAGAGAGCTTCACACAGGGTAACGTTTTCCCCAGTCGTTTGGGGTTTTTTTTGTTTTTGTTTTTTTTTTCCTTAACAGCAGCTCCTGGTTTAGCTTTTATTAATGAATATTGCAGCTCAGAGCATTTGGGAAATACCCCAGACTGCAGGACTGCTTTGGGAAGAGCAAAAACCCAAGGAAGGGAACAGGAACAGCGAGTACTGGATGTTACTGAGTAGTTTTAGGAGGAGCCTCAGCTGTTCTGTCACTGCAAGGGCCAGGCTGGGAGGAATTAGGGTCCATCCTTCTGCTTCCTAATGTCTAAGCCATGCTGAAACAAATAATTCAGCAGCTCAGGGTGTGGATGTGGAAGGGGTCACAAACACCCCTTCAGCCATTCCCTGCAGAGCTCCTGAGCTTCCTCACCTCCAGCCCAGGGGACCTTGGGCAGTGGTGGCTGAGGCTGGGCAGGACAGGGGTCCCTGAGAGGCCACAGCACGGCAAGGACACACAAAGGGGGAGTTTCTGGAGGCTCTCCTGGAAAAACCAGGCCCAGTAAAACCAAGCATTGTCTTCAGGAAAAGCCAGGTGCTGAGTCAGGCTCCCAGAAGGAAGCACCTGCATGGGAGAACAGGTCCACAGGTGTGGGGCCAGGTAAAGCTCTGGTGTTTGTGAGATCTCCACTTGGGCAACCCGGTCAGGTCACTCAGCAGAACACTCAACACTAATGCTCAGAGCAAAAACCACTCCAGCAAGACCCAAGCCAGCTTCATGCCCAGCAAACAACTTCCTGCAGACAAAAAACCCCTGGATTCATTCTGTGTGTGGATGGAAGCAAGGAAACCCAGGGCCCTTGCAGCAAACTCAGCTGAACACAACAGGGCTGACAGGCCCCACCCTGCTGGTCTGAGGGCTCCAGGCACAAAAACATCCCCAGAGACCCTTCCCCAGCTGAGAGAAGGCAGCATTCACCTGTTCATGGCTCTGAAATCCTCCCAGCAAACACATCCTGGTCCTGTGCAGCACAGGGAACCCCTCCATGGCACCTGCCCAGCCCCTGCCCAGGAGGGTGAGCAAGGTCAGCAGCCAGGAATGGAGCCCTGCAGGTTATCCTGGGATTTGTACTGAAATTGGAAAGTGCAGAACTGGTCCTTCAAGTCACAGGGTCAGAGACTGGGCCAACCTCCATCCCTGATCCTGCCCTGCCATCGGGGCTGCTCCGCAGCAAATCCCACATTTCCTACCACGAGCTGGTGACATCCCAGGGACAACATGGAAATTCTCTCCCCCCACCCCAAGCTCAGGGTTTCCAGAGCTGTTCCAGCATCATTGCTCAGGCAAGGACCAGGTTTCCCTGCATGTCAACAAACACTTCCCCAGAGGCTCCTTCGTTTGCATCCAGACTCCAGCCTGGCATTCAGGGTCCCCCTGGAGCCACCAAATGGATGAAAATATCTTTGTCCATCAGGGACAGCAGGAATCAGCCACCCTCAGTGCAAGCCCCACCCCAGGATCCCCAAGCTGATGAAAACAGGAATGTAAAAGTCACGGCACAGGTAAAGAGCACAACTTTTTACTTTATAAAAAAGACCAAACCAGAACATTTAAGGCCAATGAGTGCAAAAGAATCCCATAAGACACCACAGGTGAATCAGCTTCAGGGACCATCGAGTTGACAGTCTTCCTCTTAGTGAGTTTTTGGGGGGCTTGGGAGGTTTTTTTTCTATTTCAATCCACACACACACACTCACTCTTCATACCCAGACTAGACACTAAAAATGTGAATTTGCAACTGCAGCTCATTGCAAGTCCAGCTCACCCCTTGTCTCCAAAGCACAGCCCACAGAGCTGTGTCAGTGTGACCCATGGGACACCTCAGTGCACAGCTTTGAGGGAACTTGTCCAAATAACAATGTACAAACCCAAGAGAAGCAGAAGCCAAGCAGGTCCCTCCCACAGCTCTCCTGGGAGTCCCAGCCTGGCCTTGCTTCGAGTCTTTTCCTTGTATAAAACTCGGTTTCTCATAAACCAACAGCTTTAAACACAAAGCAGGAAGGGGAAGCCAAATCCAAGGCTCAGTCCCTTCCCTTTATATTTGAAATATCTCTCTGTGTCAGTGTCTCCAGGTGTGGTCTCAGTAATGGCCCTGATTTCTGGAAGCACGCTCTGAAAAAAGCCAGCGGTTTAAAAAACCAGGCTCTAACAGGGACTGGAATTGTCCATTTCAAAGGGTTTTGGCCTTTTAAAGAAGCCTGAGAGCTTGTGAGAAGAATCAAATCCTTCCTCCCTGCCCAAACCTCTGAAGAGCAATCACAGGCTATAAAATAAAGGCACACTAATTCAACTAAGGCACATTTCAGCTCAATTAAGGCACATTTCAGTTCAACTAAGGCACATTTCAGTCCAACTGAGGCACAAATACTCGGTCCACAGCAAAGCCTGAGGCCTATTTGGGCTTCCCCCTTCCCAAAATCCAGTGGCTGTGTTTATCCTATGGCTGGTAAATTCAATGAAGCCTTTTCTGTTCACGTCCAAGGGCACCCAAACCTCCAAACAAATCCCACGGCTCGACGTGTTTGCTTTGTGATAAACAACCAAGTGGCAACTCCACAGATGCAGCTTCCTCCTGCTGCAGCCCCCAAGGTCACCTGGCACTGTGCCCTCGGGACAGCAGTGCCACATCTGCTTCCCACTGCCTGCTGGAGAGGAGCAAAGGGAGGGACAAAGGTGCTGAGTGCCCACAGGGAAAGGAAGGGACCAGCAGTGCCTCACAAACCCTCTCAGGAGCTTCTCTTTTCCAAGCAAAGCACTTCTAAGGGATTTTCAGGCAGAACAAACAGTTCTGAACCTCTAAGAGTTAGGAGTGGACCAGGTGTTGCCCTCACTTGCCACAATGCCAGCTCCAGGCTCTGCAGGGGGAGTGTGGAGGGTTTGGCAGAGGAGTGAGGGAGAGCTGCTGGCAGGAAATCCCAGTGTGTGCTGCTGGGAATGCTCACCCCCCCAGGATTCACAGCAGGCTGGCAGAGCTGATCCCCGTGGTCTGCTCATGGAGGGGCAGCCCAGCAGCCATCCCAGCCCCCAGCACTGGCATTGCCGCAGGAGATGAGCCAAGAGGCCAAAAATCAAATGAACCCCATAAACCTGAGCTTTCTCCTCACGAGGCAGCAGGAGGTGACACCAAGGGCCAGCAGGGAAAGGCAGATCTGGCTACTGAAAACACCATGGGTAGAAGACTTTGGGTTTGTGGGACCAACACAGGCACTTTAAATAGAGATTTGGGTCCCTAGAGAGCAGGATCTCAGCCTGCACCTCAACATCAGCACCAGCACACAGTTATTCCCTATCCAAGTTCACTCAGGCCAGGAAATAGGAGCTGCACAAGAGATCCTCAAAGCAGGGAAAGGGCTGAGGCACTGAGGCTGCTGGAGCTAAATGTGATTTACAGAAATCACAGGGGCACTTCCTTGTCCATCTTCTCCTCCCTGGGCACACATTCCACCTCCCAAGTTCATTAGCTCCGCAGTTTGCTTCCTTGATTGTCCAAAAAAACCCAAAATATCCAGTGAAATTCAGACAGCAGGAGGAATCTGGCTTGAGTAAGGATCAGGGTAGACCAGGAAAGAAAAAACCAACGTGGCACAGCACACTCCACATGGAAAGAGGAGGACTGTGACTGCAGCAGAGCCCTGGAACTGCTCAGGTCCTTTAACAGTACACCTGGAGCAGAGGTGCCCCAGAAGAGTCAGTCTCTGTGTCCTGGAAAGAGGAATCTCTGCTGGTTGGAGAGCCTGGGGAGGAAAGAGAAGAGTCCTTAGCCCAGGGGAAGCACAGCAGCCTGGCAGGGGGAAGGAGCTGCCGCAAAAGGCTTTGTGTACCATGAGGGAGGAGAAAGCCACACGAAGCCATGGCAGGGAACAGCCCTGCCTGCACTGCAGCCATCTCCCAGGACAGAGCTGCTGTGCAGGAGGAAATTTGTCTTTGAGCCCTGGGCTGCTCTTGGGGAGGGCCAGAGCTCGGGGACAGCCCATCACTCCTGCCTGCTTCCCTTTTGCACAGTTCCTTTTGTTCCCAGTCTCACCCAGCTGTGACCTCTGGCAGTCACACCCCAAATATAGCCCCAAACTTTGTCAAGGCACAGAGAGACTGAAAGCTCTCAGGCCAGGCCCTGGGCAAGGACAGGGAATGTGCCACTCTTAGATTCCACCCCTTTTCAGAACGATCCACCAAGCCAGGGAGTGTCCGAGCCCAGGAGAACTGAGGGCAACCTGAGGAGCAGGGTCAGCTGAGCCTTTGTGGAGGGTGAGGACATGAAACAGGGGAGGTTCAGGGCATCCCCTGCAGCCACAGCCCCTGGGCAGGTGCGTTACCTGCGCTGCTGTGCCGCCTCATGTTCCTGGCCATCACATCCGCCGGTGTCTCCTCCGAGATCTGCACTGCCAGCTCTGCAATGAAAACCAAGAGGGCTGAGACAGCCAGGGATGATGTAAAGGGTGATGTAAAGGGTGACTCAGCATTGAGGATCCCTGTCAGGGAGCACCCTCGGGGAACAGGAGAGGCAGAGTCTGATTCTTCCCATTGCTTCCACCATTGTCCGGGCAGTCTGAGCTGTGTGTCCTTAAATCCCAGGAGCAGCCTCTGCTAATCTGGGAAGCACAACACCCACACGGTTCCTTCTGGTACTTCTGGATGTCTCCTTCCCCCCCCCACCCTCAGCTGTTCAAGGTTTTTCTATGACAAACTCTGTTATAACCCAATGTGGAGCTCAGACACTTGAGGCTGCTCCCACAAGGAGGAAGAAGCTGTGGAACAGCCTTTCCTCCTCTTTTTGCAAGGATATTGTCTGTGTGGAGGAGGCCTGGGCTCTGAGGACACACTGTCCCTGCAGTCTAAGGGTGGCATTAGCCAGGCAGCACATGGGAGAGAGCCAGCTGAGTAACTAACTGGACATCCTCTGGCACAAGCAGCTCGTCTGGTCCTACCAGTTCAGTTTGACTCATGGTTTTCCTGCCTCCTTTAGCCGAGCACAGGCAGCAGCAGCAGCAGCACAAACCCACCTACTGCTCAGCACAAACCTCACAGGCAGGGAAAGACAGGCTCAGGAAAACCCCAGCCCAGGGAGAGCGAGAAGCACAGCAGAACAAGCCCACCCCGGGGACAGACCAGCTTGCAGTGCCACATCTCCGATAACACAACCCTCCTGCAGCGCCCGGGGACACCCAGGGAGCCCCTCGTACCGTCCTGGCTGATCACCATGGACTCCAGCATGGTCTCGTTGCCGCTGTCGGGCGCGTTGCCCCGGCTGGATTTCTCCTCGTGGCTCTGGCTGGCCGGGATGGAGATGTGGGGCCGGACCCGGCTTTTGCGGGTGCTGATGCGGATGATGCCTCGCACCAGCCTGCACTCGGCGTCCTGCTCGTCCAGGTTGTAGTCCTGAGTTATGCTGTTGATCAGGTCCGAGATCTTGTTGGTCTTCTCCAGGAAGACGGTGTCCGAGGTGCACTTGGCCAGCTCGTCGATCTGGTGGACGCTGAAGAGCTCCGTGAGCTTCTTGAAGATCAGGACGTCGATCTGCCTGCTGGACATGGAGCCGTTCAGCTCGCTGATGTCCACGTCGGACTCGTGGAAGGAGTAATACTCCTCCGAGCTCCGGTGGCTGCTGGGGAGCGGTGGCTTTTCTATGCTGTTCCTGAAGGGCTTCTCCAGCAGCTCCTTGCAGCAGGATTCCTGCTCCAGGTGGTGGTTGGGGTTCCTGTTTGGATAGACGGGGATGCCCTTCAGCTTCACATCCGGGTAGCTGAAGCTGCTGCCCATGCTGGACTTTTTGATCTGGTTCCCGTTCTTCTCAGCAGGAGAGGTGTTGGTGGGGCTGTTTGGCAGCCGCCCGTTGTAGTCTCCGTTCTTCCCATCGTCCGTGGAGGTCTCAGCGGGCCCTGGGTAGGGAACGCAGACACTGCAGTCCTGGAAGCAGCCCCCACACGTCACTATGCAACAGAAAACAGCCTTGTACGTGTTCCAGGCCTGAGACAGGGAGGAGCAGCAGAAGCTCCGGTTTGGGGGAGCCTCTGGCGTGCCAGAGATGAAGGTGATGGTCTCCGCCTCTCGGCCGTTGGAGTCCTTGAGCTCGGCCTTGCGCCCTTTCCTGTCCCGCATCTGCTGGGCTCGGCTGCGGCTGGCTTTGATCTCGGGCGTGGAGCCACTGAACACCTCCAGGCTGACATCGGTGTCCCTGGGCGCCCGTGGCCGCAGGGGCACGGCCTCCAGGCAGGGCTGCTCCCGCTGCCGGGGGCTGCTCGGCTCCTGGGGCAGGCGGCTCCTCCGGCCCAGCATGGCTCGGCACTCGGGCACCTGCACGACACGGAGGGTGCAATCAATCAGAGCGATCAATCCATCACCCAGTCCCACCTCACGGCCAGCTGTCCATCAGCACACAGGAGGGATCTGCCAGCCAGAGGTTCCCAAAGTCAACCTGTCAATGATTTAGGGGATTCGCGCTGCTCTCGCTCGGGGCCCGCGTTCCGCGGTTCTCCCACCACCCAAGCTTTGCTGCTTCCTTTGGGAAGATGCTCAAATCAGAAGAGAGATGCTGTGAAAGGGCTGTTTTCAGACATCAGAATCCCTGTAACCTTCAGAAGAGTTTCCTCCACGCAGCTGGAAGGGGAGTCAGCTCCAGAGCAATAAAGGAGCAGCACAGCCAGAGGTGGAGCCCCTGACAGGCTCCAAAGGGAAAGGATCTTTTTTTAAACAACTTCCCTTTGTCTTGCATTCCTCAGGATTAGGCTGGGCCCTGACAGCACTTATCCATTTCAAAACACATCGTGCCCAGGAGGAGATGACAAGCAATCCATCATTATGCAAGCTGCCAATTCCAACTCCAGGTTATTTGCTGCAATTTCAATTCAGAGGATTTAGCAACGGCAGCACCACCAACATTAATGATTTTTGCCAGTCATGCTAAGGCTGGGCGACGTCAAAGACTTCCCTATGAAAACCTGATGTCTTCATTGGGATTAAGGAACAGATCTTGTCAACAAGTCAGCCTCAAATCTCCCCTCATGGGAACAAAACCTTTACAAACCCTGCTCCAGAAATCCCACAGCCAGACCCTGCTCAGCTGTGCCAGCACGGCTCCTCCAGGTCTGCAGGCAGGAGGGAGCTGTTTTTACACAGTCACGTTCTGTCTGCACAGAGCCCACAATCCCCCTTTGGCACCTTAATCCTCCCTATTTTTAATCTTTTTCTTATGAAAGCTCAGCACGGGGCGATGTGAGGAAAGTCAGGTCAGGGCTGTCACTCTCCCCTTCTACTGCTCTGCCTCTATCCCAGGCTGTGGTGGGTCCCGAAATTCTCCATGGTTTCCAGGCTTCCTTGGCTAACGCTGTTTTCACCTCCAAGAGAGCCTTTTAAATACTAATTAGGGTAATTAATAAGCAGTGAGAGCCCAGCCATAGCTTAAGTGTTTCAGGACTGTCCTTGTTGCTTTACTATAGATTTTCTATAGGGCACCTCAAGCATGAATAAATAAATCTGTCAGACCTTGTTTCCCCTGGTTTTTAAACCAATAGTCACATTTTCCCCACAAAGAAACAGGCCCAGACTGAAAGCCAGGCAGTTACAGTACACCACTGCTTTCCAGGAATATTTTGGCTCTGTTACTGTATAAAAATTCATCCCAGGAGCTCCCTTTGCACATTCCTGGGCAACATGCAAAATAAAAAAGTCCCAGATGCTCCAATTTCAGTGCTGAGCAGGCAGAGCTCCCTCACCTCAGCATCACTGGAGAGTTTTGATTGCTTCCACTTCAGAAAAAGTTGGGTTCCCCCCCCCCCCCCACCCCCCNCCTCATAATTTTTGTAATGCAGTTCAAAACTTAAAAAACAGACTGAAAAAACCATGAAATTAAACGAAAGCATTTGAGCTGAACTGGGAACTGCTTCCTGGGAAGCTCCTCTCCATCCCAGGGCCTCACTGAGAGACCCAACATCTGCATTGCACAGCAACACTGCTTTGCATAACAAAAATAGACAATATCCTGAAATTTCAGAGCACCTTGCACGGAGGAGAGAGGAGCATTGTCTGAGCTCTGAGATGCCAGAGACACCTCTGGGCTCACCCATTCCCATCACAACTCACGTTTCTGGCACCTCTGGACCAGATGGAAAACTCCCTGAGTGAGCACAGACAGGACACAGCTCCTCGATCCAGCAGCTTCCCCACCCAGGAACGGACTGGACCGAAACCCTCAAGCAGAAACAAAAGCTCAGAGCAGAATCCACGTCCAGGAGTTACTCACACGGTGGCTGGGAGCTCCCTCTGCTCTCACGCAGGGGCTGGGAGTGACTGCAGATCCCTCTGGAGAGCCTCAGCATCTGCTCCAGAGGAGCCAGGAAGGATCCACAGAGGGCCTTGCAGGACTCAAGAGTTAGCCAGGGTCTAAGATCTTCATTGTTCAGAGGGTGGGATTTCCTGGGAAAGTTTGAAAAAAAAGCTCATTTAATTCGTGAATCTCCTGGGTAACGTCACTGGACAACGCTGCTGGTGTTGTTAGCAGCTAGGGGATGTCTCCTGAATTCAGGAGACAGGATTTTACACACTGGTGCAGCCTCTCTGAACGCTGTGCGAGCATCCACAGCTGTGGAGTGCCCCAAGGAGCCCTGCCAGGAGCTGCAAGTCTCCTGTTAAGCTCCTGTGCCCCACCACCTGCTCTGCTGGCAGCAGGCAGGGATGGAGATCCTGACCCCGGGTAAATGTGGATCCAGCAGCTTCCCTGTGCATCCCTGGGGATCCAGCATCTTCTCTCTCTCTCTCTCTCAGCTATTTGGGATACAAACAACCCGGCCAAGGAACTGCCTCTCACCAAACACCCACCCCCGTCCCAGCTGACAACCACGGTTCCACCACGGGGCAGGCAAAGTTTCACCCTTTCCCCTCCCAAATGAAAGGGAAGGAAAAAGGGAGGCCCAGCTGGGCACCAAACAGAGCCCCCTCTGCCTACCACGTCCTCCAGACGGGGGATTTTTGGGGAGAGGAGAATCTGGCAGCAGGAACAGCAGGGAACAGACCCATCCCAGCCTGGCCGGCTCTGCACAGGCTCCCACCGCGACCCCCGCTTCGCTTTCCAGCGCTGGAAATCAGAGCCGACCCCAGCAGGGACCAGGCGGAACCTCCCGGGACAGCTCGGAGCGGCACCAGCCTCCCCCAGGGCCGGGCGGGGAAGGTGCGGGGGGCAGCGGGAGGGGACAGCGGGAGGGGAC
>VZTR01014590.1:1774-59109 GCA_013400775.1 Chaetops frenatus
GGAGGGAGGGAGGGAGGGAGGGAAGCAGTGTCTCCTGTGATTATCAGAGTTCCAAGGCCAGGCAGAATTCCCTCCTGGAGCCTCCTGCCTGTGTCCCTTTGCACGGCCCTGTGCAGTGACTGCTTCCATCCTGCACCCTGGGGGGTGAGAGGGGGGTGTTCTGCCCACCCTGACAGGAGGGTGGGCTGGGGGATGTCAGGTTTTACTCCCAGGCAGTCAGCAGCACGACAGGAGGAGCTGTTCGTTCCCTCGAGCCGGGGGAGGTTCAGGCTGGACAACAGGAGGAATTTTTCATGGAAAGGGTGGTCAGGCATTGGAAGGGAGTCCCCATCCCTGGAGGTGTTAAAGGAACACTCAGTGCTCTGGGCTGGGTGACAGGGGGTGATCAGTCACACTTGAGGGTCTTTTCCAGCCTTAATCATTCTGTGATTCCTCAGTCTCTGTGTGACCAGGAAACACCTGGATAAATGCTGCAGCTGAGCTCTTCGCCACTCACCAGCAGAAAGGCCTTAGAGATGAGATTCCATGGGGAAGAAAAACCAAATTTGGAGGGGAAGGAGCTGCTGAGGTGGGGGCTGAGAGCAGTGCCCTGTGCTTGTCCCTGCAGACCTGTGCGGCCCCAGCGAGGAGAAGCAGCAGCCCCGAGCCCCCAGCGCCCCCAGCGGCCCCGGGGCTGTGCTGTGCTGCACTGACCCCGGGGACAGCCAGGAGGGCAAGCCCCACTTCTACCTGGAGGCCATCTGCAGCGGGCTGGAGGAGCCAGGGGCTGGGGGCTGCCCTGGCACCACGGAGCAGCTGTGTCCCTACGCTGCTGCTGGCCCCTGCCCCTTCGGGGAGCGCTGCCTGTACCTGCACGGGGAGCTGTGCGAGATCTGCGGCCTCCAGCTGCTGCACCCCTTCGACCTGGAGCAGAGGAAGGCCCACGAGATGGTAAAGGGGCAGCTGGGGGAGCTGGGAGAGCTGCTCTGCCCAGGGCAGGGCTGGGGCTGTCTGCTCTAAAGGTGGGATTTGTTGAGAAGCCTCTTCCAAAGAGTTTCTGTTTTTCCTGCTTGTCTGGAGAACGGTGCTGAGTGCTCTGCTGAGGCAGCTGGGCTTCAATTGGCAGTGACAGTGCAGGGAGGGACTGGGGGATTTTCCCATTTCATCCTCATCACATGCTGGCCTGCAGCCTTCTCCCACAGCTCCCTGGAAGGCTCCCAGGAGAATGGCTTTGGGAGGGCTCTGGCTGAGTCACCAGCTCACCTTGCAATGCTGTGGGAGTGGGAATGGGTTGTGGATTGTCACTGCTGGGATGAGAAATACTGGGGGAAAGAGAGACTTAATTCCTTAGCTGGGTAGAAATTAGCATCTGGTGAATGAATGTGGTATTACTGATGATCAGAGGAATGCCTTGAATGTGGCACCTCTTTAATGAGATGTTTCTTGGGGATGTTTGAAGCATCAAATAATTCAGTACCCATTCCCTGACAGAGATGCAGAAAGGGGTGAATGAAGCACCCTGGCATCTTTATTTCTGACAGCTGAGAGCACATGATTAAATGTCATGTTCTTTTAATTAAGCTGTGACAGTGACAGGTAGGAATGATGCCCTTCATGAGTTTTCCCTGCAGTAGGTCCTGTCCAGAGGGAATCTGCTTTGCCAGGCTGGCACTGACAGTGAATTCTCTCCCCTGACAGATGTGCATGGCCACCTTTGAGCACGACATGGAGAGGGCCTTTGCCTTCCAGGCCAGCCAGGACAAGGTGTGCAGCATCTGCATGGAGGTGGTGTATGAGAAACCCTCAGCCTCAGAGAGGAGGTTTGGGATCCTGTCCAACTGCAGCCACACGTACTGCCTGTCCTGCATCCGCCAGTGGAGGTGTGCCAAGCAGTTTGAGAACCCCATCATCAAGTGAGTTCTGGGACCTGCCAGGGCCTGGGAGGGGCTGAACCTGCTCCCAGGGCAGGCTGCAGCTGCAGAGGTTAACAGAGCTCAGCAAAGCCTGCTCCAGGGCTGGCCAGGAGCATCCTGCCTCAGGGGTGCACGGGGTGTCCTTTGCCACCAGTTCCCTGGTGTGGGGAAGAGTTTGGCCCACGGTGGCTCAGCCCTCCCTGGTTGTGTGGACACTGGAACAGCTGGGGCCTTGTAAAGCTCTGCCCCTTGCACTCCCCTGTGTGCAAAACCAAGGACTCTGTTTTTTCTTATTTATGTGCTTAATTACAGGACTTCCCCCTAAATTACAGCTTGCTCTGGGTAAATGTCCCACTAATCACACTTTCATCTGTGTCTCAATAAATGCCTTTATCTTCTACCTCAACAAAAAATGTGTTCCAAACGTGTTCCCCCTCAGATCAGAGAATTTAAAACATCCAGGTTGGGAAGTTTCGTTTTTTGAGCATCTCTCAAGTTACAAACATGCTGAAGAAAAGATGGGAAATATTTTCAGTCTTCTACCAAAACAGACTTTTCTGCACAACCTTTATTCCAAATTTCATTGAAGTGACCATCAGCTCCTTGCATTTCAAAAGGCTGAGACACCTTAATTGGTGTTTTTGGCGTCCTGCTGTACTCACAGCACACAGTTTGTTCCTGCAACCTGAGGAAATTGCTTTTGCTCAAGTCCAGAGACAAACACAGGCCCTGGGTGCCCTGAACCGGGTGATTTGCAGCTGGAACTCCCAGCAAATGCACACGAAGTGCTGTGCTGACGTGGGAGGGGGTGACAAAGATCCCCTCTCCCTGGGGAGGCTGTCACTGCTTCTGCCAGGTGTGTGGAGGTACCAGAGTGTCTCTGTTTTGTCTTGTGGCTCCAGGTCCTGCCCCGAGTGCCGGGTGATCTCCGAGTTTGTCATCCCCAGCGTGTACTGGGTGGAAGACCAGGAGAAGAAAAATGAGCTGATTGAAGCATTCAAGCAGGGAGTGGGGTGAGTTCAGCAACCACCCACACTCCTCACGTTGTTCTTTAGCTGCTCTGAGACTCAGACAATTGCTGAGCCTTTATTTTTAAACTTAATGTAATTACAGACCACTCTGCAGAGAGCTCCTCATCTCTGGTCACACTTCTGCTGCACTCTTTGTCTTAACAAAGTGTTGGCACAGACTCTTCTAAGGAGATGAGGAAAGGAAGAATTGGGTCATAAAAATGCAGTGGTAGGAAATGCAGGAGAAAACAGGCTAGAAAAATAGAAATTGTGTGGCTCGTGGTGATGTTCTTTGAACATCCTTCACTTTCCACATGTTAAGGCAGTTCCTTTTTATTTTATTTATGTTGCTGGGGGTTTTTATGTGTTTCTGTTCACTTTTAATGATCTTTGCCCTCTGTCTTGGCTGCTCTCAGCTGGGGAATGGGAAGCCAAAGCTCTGGCTGTGTTACCAGAGCATCACTGAGGCTGTGGGGACTGAACTGCATCTCCTTCCCTTTCCAGCTGAAGGCAGTAACCCTGTCTCTTCTCATTCACCCAGGAAAAAGCCCTGCAAGTACTTTGAGCAAGGGAAAGGAACGTGTCCCTTTGGAGGGAAGTGTCTTTACCTCCACGCTTATCCCGACGGGACCCGAGCTGAGCCTGAGAAACCCAGGAAGCAGCTCAGCTCCGAGGGCACTGTGAGGGTAAGGGGTGCCCAAAACCTCATTTCAGGGCCACCTGGGGTCCTGGGAATGGTTCCTGCCACACAGGATGAGGCAGTGACACTGAGAGGTGCTAAGGTTTGTTCTTGGGGACAGAAGGCACCTCTCATTTAACTGCAAAATCTCACTGCTTTCATTTTTCAACCAGTCCAGACCTTTCCTCACAGGAATTCTGCCCTTAAAGCTTTCACCCACAGTGCCAAAAGCTCCTCTCCTGTGCTGGCACTAAGGGCAGCTGAAAAGGGTCAAACCTCAGCGAGTGCTGGTGGTCTGGTCTGGCTGTGTCCCCTCCCTGCCTGTTCTGGACAGGAGAGCCTGGCTGTCACCCTGAGCTCCAACCCAGCTTTGGCACCTCCCCTTCTGACTGGCTTTTCGTGAGGAAATCAGAGTGACAAAGCCAGGGCTGTGGCTGGGAGGTGCTCAGGCAGCTTTTTACTCTGTTGCAGTTCTTCAACTCCGTGCGCCTGTGGGACTTCATCGAGGACAGGGAGAGCAGGAGCACCCCCGGCACCGACAGCGAGGTCACCGAGCTGGGGGAGCTGTTCATGCACCTCTCTGGGGCGGAGGAGGATCCCACTGCTGCCCCCTGAGCACACACAGCCCCTCTGAGCCCAGCAGAGCAGCTATTTATTAGCCATGCTTTTACTCTCTCCAGCACAGGTAGAACAAAACGTGCCCTGGTGGTTGTTACTTGTGCAGTCCTGGTTAAGTTTTCAGATAGTTTTTATATGGTGACAAAGAAAAGACTTAAATATATTTAAAAAAAAAAAATTGGCTGCATGGAAAAAAAATCCCTTAATCCCAGGAGGGTTTTGTCCCTCTCTGGTCTAACATAATGCTGTCTTGTGAGCTGAGTGGTAGTGTAAATACAGGTCCAGTGAAAGCTTAAGCTGGTAAAAACTGTTGCTAAATAGAGTTTGGGTACCTTTGGGGTTTTTTTTCTCCACTAATTCAGCTAAATGTATAACTACAGAACCCACTGGGAATAATGGTCAGTGTAGGGTTGTCTCCTTAAAAAGGAGCTGGTACATTATACCTCAAATAGTACCTGGAGTTCAGACTGGAGTTTGGTGGATTCTCTGGCTCTCCAGGTGCTGCCCGTGGAGTTCCCAGCCCTGTTTTACACTAATTGAGCTGCTCAGAGCCAGGAGTGGCTCCTGCAGCACCTGCTGGAAAGCAAATGCAGCTGCACCAATTGCTGAACTGAACTCTGTGCACAAACTGGAGCTTGGAAGCTGCAGCAGGAGAGTGAGGGGTTCTCAGCAGTCCTGGCCCAGACCAGGAGTGGCCTCCACTCCCCTTTTCCCCAGCAATGCTGAAGGCCCAGGAGGGCTGAGGGATTAATGCACATCTCTCCTAAGCTAATAGAACTGTTACTGAATTCTGGGTTTGTTAAAAATCTGATTTCTCTTTGTGTGGCAAAGGCAGTTTCATTGTGAAATCTGACACAATTGGCAGAAATTAATTCTGCCAATTTGTATTAACTTTGCAGTAAAACCAGGAATTCAGTGTAACATCATGGACACACCTGAGCATGAGCTGTCACTGACTCAGGCCCTTGTAAATCACTTGGGGTTGGAGTGAGACACTGCTCAGTGTTTGTAAATACAAACAGAGATGCAGGGTTTATTTTAGAACAGTTTGGTTGCAATAGAAGGCAGGTGTGTAACTGGTTTGGTTATTATCTGTAGCAATATAAAAGCAATCCTTAAAAATGTGTAAGAAAGAAAAGCAGAAAGGTTTGTGATCACCACCCGTGGATCAGTGACAGGCACAGCCTTGGTCCATCAAGGATGAAGGATTATGAAGCAGAATGAATTCAGGAGCTGCTGCCAGCTGGGCAAGCAGAGGGACTGCTGGGCTGGTGCCACCAGGATCTGGGTTCCTGCTGGGAGGGAACAGCAGGGACCTTAATCTGGGATTCCAACATCCTTAACTGGCACCAGAGCAGTGACTCCAGGATTTTCCACTCATCTGCTGTTGGTGTTTCTGGGTCAGGATGGGGACACTGATCTGTGAGAGGGGAGCTCCTCCCCTCTGCCCCTGACAGCTGTGCCTTCTGTTCTGCCCCAGAAATGAAACTTTCCCATCATTACTTCCCCCCTTTTAAAGTTCATTTTTAGCAGTGCTCACTGCACAGTCAGGCCTGGCCTTGGCAGTGTCCTGTAACAAACATCAATTCCCAGCTTCTTGGTAAAACTGGCCCAGCAAAGGTCTTAAGGGCCAATCAGTGCAATTGGTCAGCACTAATTACAAAGGAGAAGGTAAATTATCCCCAAGAAAGATGTCACACTCGAAGATGATGTTTCAAGGGCACTCAAGCACCCTTTCTACCCCAGAATCCTTCCCCAGCCCTCACCCTCCCACTGAAGCTCATTTCCATCTGCTCCTGCATTATTTTTCCAGAAATATTGTCAGGAACACACCAAAAAAAAAAAAAAAAAAAAAAAAAAAAAAAAAAAAAAAANGGAGAGGCACCTTCACCCAGACATTCCTGATTTACTTTGCCCCAAGAAGCCACAAGGAGTAGTCTGAAAATAAAAAGGTAATTTCTTTTCCAAAGCTACCCAGGTACTTAGAAGGTCTGAGTTTCTAAGCTCCTTCACTCAGCACCTTCCATTCAACTGGACATCAAGTGCTGTTTAAAATAAACCTATGTACCAAAATTCCTAAATTTTTCAAGAGACACGTCATCTGGTCTAAAAATCATGGGTTAATGGTTTCTTTTGGGAAATCAGAGTTAAAGTAAAAGCAGCTTACCTGTTCCAGGGTTTTTTTCTTCCATGTTTTAAGCTTATTGTAATGAAGTTAAAATTAGAGATAAATAATGTTCAGAGAGAGCTGCAGTCCAAATACCAAGAATATTATTAAAAGCCATGCAGAATTATATGGAGCAGTCTCCTTCAAGTCTCAATTTACTTTTTAGGGAGCAAAGCCTATGGGCATTCTCAGTCATCACCCTGGGATTAATATCCCACCTTTTTCTGTTACAGAACATTCTGAGGACAAACTGGAGGTTATTTCTGTGCCTGGCTCTCCTCCCTTCCCCCCAGGGGCTTTGTGGGGTTTTATTATTGCAGGGGAGAAGCTGCAGTGGGTGCTGGGGCATTCCAGGGAGAGCTGGACACAGGGACTGTCACAATTCCCAGCAAAGGCAGCAACTCTGCCCAGCAGCTCTGGGGTGGAGGTGCCAGAGGGCACAGCCAGGCCCTGCCCCCCCAGAAAGGCAAAATCCCAACCTGGGCTTCCACTCCTGCCCTCATAACCACATTTCACCAACTGCTACTTAAGAAATCCATTTTTAGATTCAGCCACCTATCCCTGTCCTCCACAGAGTTCAGCCAACAGAAAACACTCGCTTCCACCTCAATCAACAAGAGAAAACAGAGCAAAAGTGGTGCAGGGAAAGAGCTTGAGAGCACATCCAGGTGGGTGTCCAAAGCAGCTGCTGCTGAAAGATCCTTACAGTAGAGAAAAACTGTCTTGTCATGTGACTGGAAGTGTAGAGGTTCTTTTATCAAGTGTGTTTTTACTTGCACTGCTGTTATTTATCAGTTACTTTTTAAAAATGATTCAGAATGTAATTTCCTGAGTTTTCCAAATGCAGATGCCCACTCAGTACTATGGATGGCTACATTAAAATCATGACATTGAATCTTCAACCTAAAATTTAATTTATTTTATTAAAATAAGATAATCAGAGGAACCTTGGCTTACAATAAATGCATTTTCTCAGGAGCAATAAAAACAAAATTAAAACCCAAATCAACAAGAAAAACTGTATATGCTCAGTTTCCTCTTGCTAGTGCATCTCTTGGACGACAGCTTCCGGTGGGATGCAGCCTCTGCAGGAGGTGGGAACATCCCTCAGCCTTTCCCAGCCCCCAGCCCAGCATTCCTCACTCACCCCTGGGCTGCAGGAACAGGTCCATAGTACCAAAGGCAGCTGGGAGGCTTCTCAAGATGACCACGCAGGGCTGGCTCACCTCCTTCTCTGAGCAGGACAATTCATAACAGATTCCATCCTTTTGCAAGAGTTTTTCTTCTATGTGCAAAACTATTGCAAAAACTATTTTGTGTTGAATTAGCATTTGAACTTATTTCATTGGCTTGGTGAAGCTCTTAGGCAGGAGCTGATTTCCAGAGTTACTTCCTCTTCCCACTCCAGGCACAACTCCCCGGGGTGAGGTGGCACTTGTTGGCATGGGGCAGTCAGAGCACCAGAACATCACCTGTCCTCAGAGCCACCCCACTGAGCACAGAGCAAACCCCGCCAGAACCCCTGCCAAAGGAACGGCCATCGCTTCTGGGAAGGGGGGAAATAAGGCTCAAGTGCATCTATTAAAAAAATAGTAATAGATCTCTTGATTTGTAGTCTGTTACCTCTCCCAGAACAAGAGATGGTAGCAAAGGCAATGAGGAGCTGTGTCCCTGCAGGCCGGGCGAGAACTGCACGGATCCGTAGCAGCTTCTTTGTACGAGCGGGACGTGGAGGATCCTGCTGGAGGAGCCTGGACCCCGAGGCGTGGGGAGCACAGCTGGTGTTGCTCCTGCTGCTCTGCAGGCCAGGGAGCAGGGGGCAGGAGCAGCTCAGAACACGGGCAGCCTGGTGGAGGTCAGCGTGCACGAGTTGATGTCCTCGGTGTGGGCGGCGCGGTGCAGGGACGGCTCCGAGGCGCTGCGGTTGATTTTGGGCAGAGAGTGCTGCAGCAGCTCGATGGACGACAGGATCTGGGGGGGAACAGCACCTTAGAGAGGCCTGTGGGACCAGCAGCTTCCATCTCTGCTCCCTGCATCCATCTCACACATTCACTCGTTCATTCATTCTATTCTTACCTGATGCAATTATGGCTTTATGTTTTATTTTAATGCTCCACGAGGCACTGAGAACACCTCTCTGGCTTGGAGGAATCCAACTCTGCCCCCACTGGCAGTGCTGTGAGGGCCTCAGGGAGTTTCAGAGGGTGGGAGGGTGTTTTTTAATCACTTCACAGACACTGGGATCAATTAATAAGCATCTAAACCATCTTCCAGTAGAGTAACAGGGAAGGAACTTCATCTTCTGCCTGACAGTAAGAACTTTCTAAATAATACTTGATTGCAACAACAAGAGGTTATTTTTCCAAAATTGCTGATATTTAATTAATTGAGTATAAAAATCTATCTTCACCATCCTGACAGTGACAGGAAAAGGTAAAGCATCCCTCGTAAAAGTATCAAAAATTGCTTCATCAATTCACATCCCCCGGTGGATGCTGGTTCAGAGGGTTTGTGGGGAAGGAAAGGAGGAGTGCCTCTCATTTCCCTCTACCCTACACTAAAATAAAATGGGTATCCAGAGACAGGCTTCATTTTTGTTGTGTGAGGGTGGGGTCTGGCTTAGCTCTGGGTAGGTCAGGTGTGAAATGCCTGCCCTGGTGTTAGTGCTGCACAGCCTCAGCCTGCAGATGGCTGTTACTCTACAAGTCGGCCAAAACACAAACTGCCAAAAGAGCTGCTTTATGAATAAAGACACACACAGGACACAGGCTGCACTTCTATTAACCAGATTTTCTATCTGAGCAGACTCTTTGCTGTGCCAGTGGCTGTTGATGAAATGCTCTGACTCCTGAGCACAACACCCCACTCACCTGTGGGAACAGAGGCCGTTCTTCCCTAACTTTCTTCAGGCAATCTGCTACGAGCCTCTTCATGGCCTTGGGGCAGTTCTTGTACAGCTTGCTGAGGTCTGGGGAGGCATAGCCCCGGCCCACCATGAAAATGATCTGCAAAACAACAACCAACAGCACAAAACCCACATTACACATGGGCCTCACTGCCCCCCAAGGGGATTAAACCCAGTCCCAAAAGGCACCAGTGGAGCCCTCCCTGCAGTTGGGCTGGGTAACAGCTTAGTAAAGACTGAACACAAAACATTCAATATTTAAAGGCTGGACAATAGTTACTGGCTTTTTCTCTTAGTAAAAAGCACCAAATCCAATCTTCCCGATGTAACAGCAGCATATTTAACACCAAAAGGGGAATTTCTCATAACTGCCACAAAGTATAAACCAAGATTTTACTGAGCAGCAAAAACTGTAACCTGGGAATAAATTAACTTCAAACGTTTAGATCAAGGAATTTTTTTCCTTTGAGTACCTGCACTGTCAGTACTGAGGGAACATCCAGTTACACATTCACTGTAAAACAAAGCAGGTTGCCACCACCACTTTGGTTGTATAAATTTGTATTTATCCTGCATTTCTGGAGGCCAAGGGGATGTGCCACGCCCAGAAAGAATCTGGAATGTTCCAGGAGGGTTTCCCACCTGATCTCTGTTGTTGATGTGGGAGTAGGGCAGCTCTCCTGTCATCAGCTCATACAGCACTATTCCATAGGAGTAGACATCTGACTGGAAGCTGAAGGGGTTGCTGTCCTGCATCCGGATCACTTCAGGGGCCTAGCAAGGGAAAAAACTCATCATGAACAATACTAACACAACTGAGAAAGCACAAGAGAAGGGAAATTGATTAATTTTATATTATATATATTTTACTATTAGTATTTTGGGAAGCAGAGATGGTGAGCTCAGCTAGAAACGAGTGAGCAAAGGGTACCCCCCAAACCTTTGATGAGTTTACCTGAGACTCTGGAAAAGTTCAGGCAGGGCTGCTCCACATCTTATTAAAAATATCAATACAGTTCAGAGCACACAAAAAAGCAATGCTTTAACTGAGCAAGCATTTTGCCATTAGAAAAATTGGTATTACTTAGATTTGCAACCTCTAGTGCCTCCTGTTACACAGAACTGAGCCTGAGTTTCCCCATCAGTTCTTAAACTGGTATGGAGGTTAAAGGGGAAAAATACAAAATTCTCATCTCTTGTAAATTGATACCAAAACATGGTCAGGAGATGTGAAAGCCAAATAAAAAACAGCACATATTGAGGATGAGGGAAGAAATGTAAGAATATTTTAATATATTTGCAAAATTATGAAGCTGCTTAAAATGAACAATGTCAGAGATTGAACAAAACAAGGTGTAATCCATCAAGAGAACTTTCCCATTGGTTAAGATTTTTTTCCCTCCTAAAGAATTCCCTCAGAGTTACTGAGCAAAGCACTGAAGTAAAACAGCAAAGAAACACAGTAAGGGACCACAGGAACTTCCAAGGAAACACAAACAACCTCTGCTTCTTTCTATGTAATGACAGCTCAGCATTGATGGGCTATAAATGACTAAAAAAATACATTTAAAAAAAAAAAAAAAACCACCTGCAAAGAGCAAATATACAAGTTTTTTTCCTCAGGTCTATTTCATGTACACAAATACATTGTATACCATTGGGTAAATGAGTTTTAAGTGCTCTTATGGAAAGCTTTAAAAAATCTGGCTTTTTGTACTACATTTTTTGATTTTGAAAAAATCACTTCTACTTTTCTAACTTTGTTTCAGGTAATATTTGTATTTTACAGAGCACAAACCAGTCTTGGCCAAGCATCCTGATATTTTTAATACATATTTCCAGATATACTGGCAGCCCTAAATATTTCAAGTAACTCCCAAACCCCAAAGCAGAATCCTTGGGTGCCAACTTTGCACAACTAATCCCTCCAGCACTTCCATTTGAACTTGTCCTACAGCTGGAATAAAAATCTACCCAGGACTTACAGACTTGAATGTTCCAAGGAGTGTTCCAGGGACAGTATTTAAAAGCAGGGAATGTTTTGCTCACCATCCACAGGATTGAGCCCGTGGGCTGCTCCACCTGCTGGGATCCACTCCACCTGGATTTTACAGTTGCCAGACCAAAGTCTCCTATTTTCACTGTGAGGCCTTCATGAAGAAATATATCTGTATTTTTGTTAAAGAAAAACTGCAAAAAAAAAAAGGGTCAACAGTGCTATATTTTCTGACCTGACTACAAAGTGCTGATTGTTTTATGTAAACCTGCTGTGAGCTGTATGAGAAAGAAAGGAAAAGGGATTTTGAAAAGGGATTTTATGGCAGCCATGCTTAAAAATTAACATTTAAGATTAAACCAGAGCAGATGTTCCAGCATTATTTGTAGATTTATCAGTTCATTACCATCCATGGCTGCAGCTCCTTCAACAACTGGTGCTGAAAAAGGGGAACAGCACAGAGGTCTCACAACTCAGAAAAGAAAAGAAAAAACAATTAAAAGGAGAAATAAGCATCAAAATAAAATCTATTTCCATAAAGTTTTCTGGGAGATCTCCTGAGATTTAACTATGATTTTATCTGGAAATACATCCAGAGTATTTATAATTATCTCCTTCATGGATGTGTTATGGATACCAAAACTTTCTTTGCTGGGGTTATTTTAAGAAGATAGCATTTAATGATTTCACTTAGGAATGTTTTAAGTTCAGAAAGATAATTCAGAAATACAAACATGACTGACTCCTGATTTCTGTGTCAGGAGCAGAACTAATTTATTTCATAAATAAGATTTCATTTTATTTATTTCCTACACTCTAAAATAATTGGGGTTTTTTTTCAGTTTAACTGAAAATGGAATCCACTGATGTTCTAGAACTACTGAAGCTGGCAGATTTTTTTTATGATGACATTTGTAAAACATCCTGCTCACATTTGATGGAAGGAAGCCCCAATTCCTGCTGGTAGCTCCATGGATGTTCCTGGCAATGCTAAAATTAGGCATTTCAAAGGTGAAAGACATCAGCTCACAACATTTTCACTCCAGATGCATAACTAAATATATATTTCTGCATTAAATATAATGGTAAAAGGCTGCCTTTTCTCAAATTTAAAGTCAGATTTTTGGCTTTATTTCTGCCAGTCATGTGACGAGTTCTAAATATATTAAAAATACATGAGAACAGAAACAAACCCCATGTGTGCACACAGATTATCAGGCACAGACTCCTCCCATCAGTGAGGAGAGCAGCATTTGGGTACCAGAGGACTGAATGAACCCCATTTCAGTAAAATAAGAGACTTCTGGAACACAACTGTTGCACATTTTTATCCCAAGTGTGGTGAACAAGCACAGATGTTCTGTGGAAGTCATTGCAGGCCCATCAATGGGGATTGCTCATTAGTAGTTATATATAAAAATATATTTAGCATAGTTGTTGCAACCCCCACATAAATCTCCATTTTACCAATAAATCACTCCCTCCCTGCAGAAAATCAGATTCAGGAAGGATACTGTTGGATTTCATGTCTCTGTGGATGATGTTCTTTGCATGTAAATAGCTGTGAAGGGAAAAGCAGAAGAGAGCCATTAGCAGGGCTGCTCACAAACAGCATTTTCATTCCCCACAGTTTATTCAGTTTTACTCAGTTTATTACACACCCAACCCCTTCACACACCTCTGGCTTTCCAGGATGAGTCTGCTTTGGGAACAAAGAAATGTAGTTGTGCTCAGTGCAGTAAAGAAATGTCAGGAGGAAGGAGTGGTAACTCCTTTGCATTAACCCTGAAAACTGGGACTGTCCCCATATCTGTGAAATGTGTATTCTGTGCTGAAGTTTACTATTCCAAACTCCCTTCATTTACATTTTCTGGTGTCTGACTGGAAATGTGGGTGCTGATCTACAAAATGGATGAGCACTGGCAGCAGCAGCTGACACTGAGCTCCCAATCAGAGCAAGGGCTGAAAGAGCAGAGAGGTGGGGCCTGGAGCAACTCAGACAGCTGGAAAATGCTTCCAAATAACATCTGGGTGAGTCCTGTGGAACAGAGCAGCCACCCCTCAACCCACAGACAGAGTTTTGTCAAACACTGCAATGTTACAGGGAACACAGGGGAGGAAAAGCCCCTTAATTCTCTATTTAGAACAGAATTTAATCTGCTGCACTCCAACAAAACCTCCTGCTATAAAAGCAGCTAAAATACAGAAAATCTGATAAACGACACCAGCTAAGGCAAGAATCCATGGGAAAAATGACGAAATCAAAGCACAGCTACACCCAAAGAGTGCTGGGTGAAGAAGGTGTCCCTGGCCCAGCACTGAGGCTATCCCAGCCCCCTGTGTTTGGGGCTGGGGAGGGAAGCAGGGCCAGGGGAGCTCACTCACTCCATGCCCTGCGCCGTCTGGCGGGCGATGTCGATCAGCTGGAACATCTGGAACTTGGTCTCCTGCACGTGCAGATGTTTGTAGAGGCTGCTGCCCTCACACCACTGTGTGACAATGGCCAGGTTGTCCTTGGTCATGTAGCCCATGAAGAGCAGGATGTTCACGTGCCGGGTCTTCCTAACAGAGGAGCACGAAGATTTGAAATCAGTGGCTGCATCAAAAATGCTTTCAAGGCTTCTCAAAATGCACTCCTGGCTGAATGGATTCCATCTTTGGAATCCTGGGTTAATGTGGGAGTGGAGTTTGGGTTTACAAATAATTGAAGTATACCGTAGTTGCCATTTTGTTTCTTCTTTTTCAGCTAGTTTTTTTGCTTTTTAGATTCAATACTTCCTTTCAGTTATTTTACGTGAACATTTAAGAAAAGGATGTCTGAAAATTCAAATGGTTTGACATCAATAAGCAAGTTATACCTGTAAGTGGTATTAGAAGTTACTGGAGTGACAGAAATCACCCTGAAAGCTGGGAAAAAGTGACAGCTTTAGGTAGAAGACTGGATCCCAAGAGGAAACCAAAGGATAACTATAAACCCTAAGGAATTATCAGATGAGGAGATGGTTTTTATGTGTCTAATTGGTACTTTTCAGAAGTAACAGCACAGTCACTTCATTAGGCACTAAAAAACCTCAGGATTTCAAAGCAGAAAATAGTTACACTGGTCAGTGTTATGTTTAAGGGGAAAAATAGTTATTATGCTGCAATTTGAAGAGGCTCAGCTCAAGTGTTCTGCCTGGTGGTAAGAATTAGGGCAGAATTTATTAATCCTCACCCTTTAGTGCCAAGCGTGACCTGAACAATTGTGGGTGTTACCACACCACAGAAACACCTGAACTACAACTCTGTCTCGGCACCACAGAATATTCAGAATTGTCACTACACACTGTTTATTCTGCTCTGGAAATCAGCTTTTTGTGCCCATCAAACACAAAATACTGGGCCAGAAGGCTCCAAGGAGGGCTAGGATGCAGCACCTGGAATATCAGAATTTAGCAGTGAAACCCCAACTCACCTCAGGACAGCCACTTCATTCCTGAAAGCCTGGAACTGCTCTGGGGTTGGGTCTACAACCTTTAGGATCTTCACTGCTACGTCCCCTGCAAATACAATTACCACAGAAGTTACTGGAAATGCAGCTTTCATTTCCTCTCCAAAATAACATTAATAAACAATGTCATTATAATTCCTAATCTGTGCATAGCACTCCACTAATTTGTACAAAGGTCAAGATTTCCCTGCAGACAAATTGTTGTGGTATCAAGCAATAATTTACCTTAATTTCAGGCTAATGGAAAAAGTCATTAATGAATTAATTAGTCACACACCTCCCTTCTATTTTTTAAGGGCTATGGCTGGCTAGAATGCTTTTTGCAGGCCATATGCACACACACCTTCGTGTTTTTCTTATCAGATTTAAATACTGAGGTATTTATAAATATAAACTATATATGAAAACACAGCCCTTTATCTGAGACATTAGAAAACCTAACACCTGTCCTTCATGCAGAATTTATTTTATTATTTAATTCTTGATACTTAATGTTCTATTAAAAGAAACGTTAATTTGGAATTATTTTTTATTACCTTATTCAGGGAAATCTTACTGAGCTTATTTCTCCTCCTGATTTCTGTGTTCCATTTCAGCTCCATAATGAAAATCAGAAACTGTTCGTTACTTTCAATATAACAAAAGTGCTTCCCTTGCTGCTGACAATATTCGGGTCTGGAGACATGCAAGTATTTACTCATTAAAAATAAAGGGCAGCAGATGAAGTGTCCAGATTTGTTTTGTCAGCTTCTTTAATGACAATACTGATATTTAAATCAGGGCCTGGAGAGGTTTCTGGGTGTTTCTTCTCAAAATCGTAAGCCATGAATTTGGAAACAAATCCTACAGCTCTGCAGGGTGCTTGTTTTCAAAATATTCCCACTACTTACACATCAAACTTTCACATTAAGCACTTTTTCATTGAAAAAAACTCCACTGTAGAAGCAATTTATGCTGATTTCCTTTCCCTCCCACCTTGAAATGAAGCCTGCTAATTAAACCACAAAGGATTTAGGAGAAGGTAAATATAATTTAACAGCAGGCTGTGGAATTTCCCAGCTAATAGAAAATAAACCCTTTGGAGAAAGAAAGCTGGAGTAGAAGATGGGAATGAAGAGATCACTGGAGTGAAAATGGAGATGCAGTTGTGAGATTCAGGTTTTGGTGTCTGTGCTCTGCATCCAGCACCCCCAAATCCATTTTCCCTGGTGCCTTTGGAGGCAGATGAGCACCCAGCACCTCTAATTCATTTTCCCCGTGCCTTTGGAGGCAGATGAGCACCCACAGCATCCCCAAATCCATTTTTCCCTGTGCCTTTGGAGGCAGATGAGCACCCACAGCATCCCCAAATCCATTTTCTCTGGTGCCTCTGGAGGCAGATGAGCACCCACAGCACCCCCAAATCCATTTTCCCTGGTGCCTTTGGAGGCAGATGAGCACCCACAGCATCCCCAAATCCATTTTTCCCTGTGCCTTTGGAGGCAGATGAGCACCCACAGCACCCCCAAATCCATTTTCCCTGGATTCCTGTTCTCCCAGACCAAGACTCACCGTGCCACTTGCCCTTGTAAACTGTCCCAAAAGAGCCTGAGCCTATCCTGGTGGAGAGCATCACTTCACTGGCTTCTATTTCCCAGTAATAACTGGAGTCTCTCTGTCCACGAGGCCTCTGCAACAACAATTCACAGGGATTTAATATTTCATCACTTACATTTTATACACACACAAAAAATTCAATAACTTCCTTCATACAAGTTCAAGATGACCTGAAACCTTGAGAGTTTTATCCTTTGGTTTGGATTTTG
The DNA here is from genome assembly GCA_013400775.1 of Chaetops frenatus. Lineage (NCBI taxonomy): Eukaryota > Metazoa > Chordata > Aves > Passeriformes > Picathartidae > Chaetops > Chaetops frenatus. Next base: position 18,337 of record VZTR01014590.1, read on the forward strand.
CTTTTTTCCCCTCAATTTGTGAGGGGTGGTGGGGTTTTTTAGCAAAAAACCTCAAACAACAAACTACTGTATTGTCTTAGATCTCCTGAACTGCTTATTGTGAAGTTCTGCACTAGAAAATTAAACCCTAATCTGAGTCCCAAAAGGAACAAATATTTTATCATCAACTATTTAAAAATACCGGAAATATTTAAGGAAGTTGTTTCTTCAAAAGTACAATGCTAAAATTCTGGAACTCTTACATATTTGAATGGAATAAACCAAACAGATGAGAACAAAATTCTCAAATGTCTAGTGAGCAAAAACTGTGAATCCCACTAAGCAACTCTATTTTCATTTTGAAAACATAGAAACCTTCAAAAAACTCAAGATATTATCAACTATTACTCTAACTCTTCTTTCTTTTCCCCCACCCCTAAGTTTAAATCAAACCTTTGAGGAAAAAGTTGCATTTTTAAAAGCTGTTTTCCCCTTGACTCTCCAATGAAAATGAAGGCATTATCAACATCCACTTTCTATGGAAGCAACACAGTTCAAACAGTGCTAATAAAGCCAATTTTGAATATACTAAAAACAAATCAAAAAGATGCAAGGTAATCCTTGGACCTGCACTGACAATATCACACCACCACCTGAAATTAATTTGCAACCCAGAACACTTTGTTCTGTCTATTTATAACCCAAAGCAACAGTGCCATCATTCCCAAATTAATTAAAATTAAATTGCTCCTGTATACACAGTGCAGAGCAATCCAAGATTACCTGCACCTCTAAGTGCACAAATTTATCACAACACCAAACTCCTCCCAGCATAGTTTAATTTTTTAATTAATACAAATGTAATCATACTTACAATTTTGTTTTTTTCTTGTGTATTAGATCCAGGGGCTCTCTCTCTTTGGGCTGGGACTGGGGTTTTAGGCTGAGACCAGCCAGTTGGGCTCATATTGTTAGGACTTCCAGACAGAGCAGAGGGTGAGGCTTTAAGACAGAAATATAAAAAAAAAAAATTATGGACAAGAAAACGAAGAAATCAAATCATATTAGAAAATGTTTGATTTTTGAAACAATACCTGATTCACTATGGCTTCGAATTGCATCCTGCAAGAGAGAAGATGGATAATAAAGTTAATAAAAATAAGAGTGCATACAAAGGAATAAGCCGGGCTGGTGTGGAAATTGCTGAGCCAGTTTTGGTCAAGTGCAAGACAGCACTGGCCAACAGCTCCAGGACTGGGGATTTGCTCATCACACCAATCCTGCAGGAAACCCATGCAATTTTTGTGTTCTTACAAAAAAGGGAGGAGATTCACAGCATATTAAAAGGGCTGCTACAAATAGGGAAGAGAAAAGAAAGGACACAAAGCAAGAAGAACCAGCAGCAATACTGTCTGCATTCCCCTGCACCTCATGCTCGTGTTCCAGGTGTGGACAGAGCTCCTGGGATGGCCTCTGTCCCCAGGGGACAACTCCCAGCAGCTTTTGGGTTCAAAGGAGGACTTATAAACCCCTCCCACATATTCCAACTCAATATCCATTGTGAAATAACTCATCCATACCACTTCAAGCCCCCCAGAAAGCTCCATTGAGTGCCCCTACACAAACCCCTCTCCTTTTCCAAGCACATTCTCACAGGGAATTTGGCATCTGAGCAGTGTTTTCCCACAGGTCACTAGGACAGTGCCACAAGTGTCACCTCATGCCACGGGCACAACACAACTCTACAGCCATGCACAAGAGAGAACTCAGCTCTGACAAACAGCACTCCACAGCTTTTCTCACCTGCCACTTGTATTATCCCAAAGTACAAACAGGAAAGGGAAAATATCCAGGGACTGTGTGAGTACAAAGCAAGAACATGCACTACAGAGAGGTTAAACACTGTCAAAGTTAACAGAAGTGAATTCAAACTCTAACTACTTAGCAGAATAATAAATGTAAGATTTCATAGGAGGACAGAACAAGCCCACATTCCACTACATGGTTTCTGATTAAGATTATGCTTAGCAAAGATTCAGTTATGAAATGCATTATTTTAGCTAATTAGTTGCATTCACCCAGGCTGGACTACGTGCAGCATTCTTGCAGATTGCCACTGCTCAACTCCTGAGTGGTTAAAACCTGCATGAACTATCAGTGAAGAACTCTTCAATTTATTACCTTTGTTCATTTTAAGGACAATAAAAACCTTTCAGAACCTGAATAACAAGTGATTGGTTTTGTACATCAGCCTGAGAATGGAACTGCTTTCAAGGAAGCTGGCAAAGGATAACTAAAGAATTTAAATTGTTTCTCGTACTTATCTATATGGAATTCTTATTTTGAAAAAGTATTTTTGAGCTTCAATCCTGATGTGAATATTTGCTTATTTGCTTCTGAACTCAACAGCAAACAAACCAAACCCCCTGTTCTTTAGAGCTGTTCTTACAACACAAGTAACACCATCCCCAGTGCTGCAGTCTGTCAACTTTACTTTGATGGGAAATAAAAACAGTACAACATGCTCTTAATCTCAGGGCTTTGTATGGGTACAGTCAATAAAAATAGTTTCCAGAGGGAAAAAGCCACACAATGGATGTGTTTTGAGAAGGTTTTGCTTTAAAGACTGTGTGACCTAATGCATCCTAATCCAAGCCCATTCAAATCCAGAGGAGGATGAATTCAGCCAGCTAAACTAAACATGAAGCTCTTTATCAATTTGCCTCTTCCAACTACAGCCTCAGTATTTGAGTATAAACATGCTGGAAAGATTCTCATCCAATCAGCTCCAGATTAAACACTTCACGTGGACACTGCCATGGCTTACAAGTTACAGCAATCCTGTTAATCACAAGAAAACAAAAGGCACCAAGGAAATACCTACTCTTCCCCTCAAACAAAACCGTCTGCACCAGGAGCTGGGAGAAGCATTCAGGCTGTTATTCTAGGCCAACACAGTAAGAGATAAAAGAAAAGAACAGAGGAAGTATAAAAAAGTATTTTTTTAAATTAAATGTTAAGTTAAATGAAAGAAGAAGTAACCTAATTTGCTTGATAAATGATAATTAAGCACAATAAAATTTTTAAGTAATTATTCCTGCTCAAACCCAGAGGTTCACTTGAACCTATCCTTGGGTAAACCACTTTTTTATTATGGTTTTTCTCCTGGTGTACTAATAAGTCTCTGCTACTTTCTTTTTGCATTGCTTTAGGGCCTTTTAAAAGCCTTTAGGACACAACAACTATTTTTAGGATAATGTGAAGAACCAGAATAGAAACATTTCTGTCTTTACTGCTCTGCATAAAGAAAGCAATGTCTCCTTGAAGACTCATCACTCTACCCAGGTCAATAATTCAGATTTCTTGAGTGCTCAATTGTGGTTTGTGCCATCAAAGATGGGCAGCCAGGCCTCTGGAGCAGCAGAAAGGGCTGGGGAGCCAGAAAAACCCAAAGAGAAAGGGAGGACACCTTTCCCCATAAACCCAGCTGGCACAAAGCCTCTGACCAAAAATGCTTCCTGGGGCTGCAGGGCACTCTTGTCCTGTTGCCAAGGTCCAGAGGAATTCTCTAACTCACTTCAGAGCATCTTCACATTTCACAGGAGCCCATAAATCACCAGCTGAAGGTGCAGGTGAACTCAGCAGTCAAAGGCTTTTGCTTGGCCTCAGGAGTTTTTGAACTACTCCAGAGGTAAAAGCAACCAGGAGTGCTTGCTCTCCCTTCTAAGCCCTGCAGCTCAGCACTTTCTTCTGCCAGCCTTTCCTACATACCAGTTTGTTAAGGTTATCACAAAACAAAATTTAAAAACCCAACCACTTTAGGCCTGATTTCCAAGAGTTGTCCCTCACTGCTGTCAGTCTAAGGTAGGAAAATACCAGAAAAAGGTGCTTGAAGGAAAGGAACAGCAGAAACAGAGCTGGTTTCAGCCCAAGGGCCCAGAATTGCTGTTAGTTCCATACAGGTGGAACACAAAACAGACCACCAGGAAGCTTTGACCTGCACATTCCAAGGCCAAGAACTACACCCAGACTTAGGGCACCTTTAGTCTGATCTAAAATAAACACCAGCCCCCCAACAAACCCAGACTTTTAAATTCCAAAGAATACTTTAGGCATGTCTAAAAAGCATTTCTTGACAAAACTGAGCTTAATAGTTAAGCTCCACCCCATCTTTACACACCCCTAAAATTTACCTGCTACTCCAACAAATCTGATAAGACTGCAAGAATTAATTATTAACTTCCTATGCAAAATGTGTCTCCTAAACTCTTCAGCACTCAGCCAAGTGAGGCAAACAGTGAGCAAATGACAGGAAGGCAGGAAGGCAAACCAACCAGTGCCTAGAGAATGGGCAGTTTCAGCTGAGCTCTGTGCCCTTTGGCCCAGCAGTTACCTCGATGATCCGGCTGTCCACAGGCATCGTGGTGCTGACCATGTGCACGTTGGGGGTGGATGTGGAGCGCTGTCTTTGGGACAGAGAGCCCTCAGAGGAAGGGTTGGATGGGTTGAAAGTGAAGGCATGAGGTGTGGAATACCTGTGCTGGGAGCTGAGAAGGAAAAACAGACAAAGGAGAAGTTGTGGTTATTTTCTTCCCCTCTGGCAAGTGGAAAACACGGTTCAATGCAACCTGTCCAAAAGCAATATACACACAACTCCAAGCAGAGAAAAAGCTGGGGTTTACACATCAACTAAACTATTTGGTCAGCTGAATCACTCCCAGTTTAATTTAAGAAATAAATTTTAAAAACTTGAAGATCTTGTCAGCTCACATATTTAATTAGTGTGTTTAGCTGAGGTCTGTTTCTGCTGTTACAAATTTTGCCACAGTTCAGCTCAATCCCCATTGAATCACATTTAATACATTGACAAAATACTGGCTCTGACAGATGAATTCAGGTCTGTGCAATTAAACAAACTGCTCATTGCAAGCCTGTTAAATGCATAGGTTAAGAGCTAAGCCCTGAATTTGTAAAGCTTTGCAAGACTGTTCAGTGGTTTGCACAGAACAGCCAGCAAGGAAGTCATGAAACCCAACACCAGTTAAAAGGAGGCCAAGGCTAAAATCCAGCTCAACAAAGAGTCATAAATCACAGCTAAGGCCACTCAGACCATAAGGATTCCAAAACACAAATGTATCTTTACTGAAATGGGCCAGCCTTCACAAAACCCTTCCAAAACATCTATCAAGTTAATAAGTCACTGTGCAACAACACTGGAAATAAGAGTAAGATGGCAAAGATCAATTCCTGATGCAGTTCCCATTAAAATAAAGAAATAAATACATAGAACCATTTACAAGTCAGCTACGTGCTCTGTGCCTCACTCCTGACCAGATTTTTCAAATGGGTGCAGAAAAAATAAATGTTGGCCTGCTCTCTTCAGCCTCTAGAATTTCAAGGGAAAGAATACAGGCACAAGTTAGGATCAGGGGTCAGGCCCCTTGGAAAGGGACACAAGTTTCATTTCAGCACTTAAAATGTTCACTTTAGTATCAGAATTTTCTTTAAGAGGAGCATATTTTCATTTCTCTCTGTTCTCTCTTTAGACTCCTATCTGTCATCATAATATCAGAGCATTATTTTACTTTATGGATGTGAATAATCCACCACAAGACACAAACCCTTGATGCACACTACCTGATCAGATAAAATTAATTCACAAAAATACCAAAAGGGAGCCTTGGATTTTCTCAGGCAGGAAAACAAAGGTCTCCAAAAAGCCTTTTATCCTCTACCTTGCAATTTTATGGCTAAAAAATTAAAAATATAAAATCTCAAATCAACGCTCTGGTAGATCTAAGAACAAGAAAGAATCATCTGTGATGAAGTGGTGTTACTGCCTTGCACAATTCATCCCAACCTTCTATCAGACTGCTCTGCTTTGGAGGAGCTGGGGGTCTTTAGTTGCTTTGGATTGATTGTTTTGAAAGGAGTGTATTTCCCAAGAGAGAAACGACAGGAAATACAAGCTTACCTAACAGGTATCCGGGAGACAGACTCCCGCATCCGTCTCATTGTCAAGGGAGGTAGTGCAGGGACACCACTGTCACTGATATTTGAATTTGGGAACAATCTGAAATATCAACAGAAACAATTACAATTTCAACTGCTACACTACCTCCTGTACAATGCTCTTGAAAGCTGAAATTTTAAGGGCTGTTTCTTTGTTGCACGATTAACTTCATGAACACATTCCTATTTTACATCCTGTTTTTCCTCTGTGTACAACTAAAACCTCTGCCTTCAGACTCCCAAAGAAAAGTTCCATGTGTTCTTTCTAAACTTGAGACAAAATCTTTTTAGATCAGACTTCAGATTTTCCTGAAAGGTATTTGACACAATTAAATTCTATTAAAAACCAGGTAGCACCAAGTGGCACAAGTCATCCTGCACTCTCTTAGTATGAGAAAGTGCAGAACTACATGACCAAGTTTAGTTATAAAAAAATACAATCACTAAGACACATAAAAACAATTACAGGCTGTAACACTTTTGCACAAAACGAGTTCCAACATAATAATTTTCAACTTTTTTTAACTGGTATTAGGAAAATATTATCCTTCATCTGTTTTTTCACCATTCACCATTTTCAACAGTGAAACACTAATGCTTCCAACAGCTAAAATCCAACTGAATCATGGCCTGGTTTATTCCTAAAAAAAGTGGTACGTGAGGGGCATTGCTGTCCCCCAGTTCAAACAGAAGGCATTAAAGCAACTGCCTGGTCATTCAAGGTGTTTATTTGCTTGTCCCAGAATGTTAAAATCCAGAGCAAGAACAAAATGCAGTAGATGTGCACGGCCTTCTCCCCCTGGGAACAGACACTCATTGCTGGCTGTTTCATGAGATCAACATGAACTCTGCACACTGATCACAGGGACTGCCTTCCCATCAATCCAAAAGGATCTCTGGGATCAGAGAAAGAACCATCACACACAATTGCTGGTGCCATGAGAAAGGAGCAGTCCTTACAAGAGCTGCCTGATGTTGCTCCAGTCCACACACATGGTTGGCACCTTGGTGCTGCAGTGCTCGTGGAATTTGTAGCCACACGTCTGACACCGAAAGCCATTGAGAAGGAACTTCTGGCAGATGTCACAGAAGGCAAGCTTCAGAAATGTCTTCCGAGCCTGGAAAACACAGCAAGTGATTAATCCCAGCTAATTATCCTTCATTAACTCAGATTTGGATCTTCAGAGCCCGACAGAAATAAATAACCATGGTAAAATGCTATCAGAGCCCCCAGGTTGCTACTGAGCTCAAAACACACTCGAATATTCTGGCATGGGTTTCCAGTGTGGTTGGAAACCTGGAAAGTTTAGAAACACTGAGGTCTTTATTTATTTAAANGTTCTGTCAAATGTAAAAGCAATTTTTTTGCTCAGCAAGGTGACAGAGCTGTGTGAGCCAAGAGCTGGGGTTTTTGTTTGTTTTCAGTAACACTAAAAAGGCAAAAGAGGATCAGATTGGAAGGCTCACCTCATTTTATTAGCAAAACTCTTGATGTTTGTGACTAACCAATACCTCTTGCATTAGAAATAAATTCCTCAGTAATTAAAATATTCTAAGGTATTTTTACTTTTTCTAAAAAAAAAAAAAGCCTACTTTGTTTTTTTTAAAGCTTCTGAAGTATGAAAAAAGATTAAAATTAACGAAAGGGTTTCTTCCTCCAGAAGCTGCTGGGGAAGAAGGCTCCAAATATCAGCTTCTTCCAGATCTGGAGAAAAATATTCATTTTCTGCTGACCAACTGCAGATGATATTTTCTGCAGCTTTTTTTAAATGTAATGTAGAAGTAAAGTGACTTTCAGGTTTTGTAAACCAATCCTAACATTTCTAATGGATGTCAATGACAATCCTTTAGGATTTAGGATTGCCACCTGGCACAAGGTACTTCTACAACAAAATAAAAAAAGGCTAAAATGTAGACAGGGAGAAGACAATGCAAGGTAAAACTGTTAGAGTTAAGCATTCTCTTTGTAAAAAAAAAAAAAATAATTAAAAAACCCACATAGCAGAAAACCACCTTCTACTTATTTGTTCTGTATGGAATAAATAATCCATTTCTGAGAAGGAACTACAAACTAAAGCCTTTCATTCCCCCACAAAACGCTGTCAAATTACAAGGCAGCATTAGCTCATAAAACAATGTCATGACCTGAAGAATTAACAGCAGCCTTTAAGCTCAGTACAAATACCATCAGTCCAATAAAGCTGCTGAATTTATCCAGCCTTTTCTGACTGATGAGCAAGAGACTGAAAATACAAATTTTCTCTCATTTCTGGACTTTAAAGACATGGTTATCTTACCACAACAGTTACAGACAGAAGTATTTATATAAAATAAAAATGGCAATCATCAGACCTGTGAAGAATTTGCACAGTGTGAGCTTTGACAGTCTGTGACACCTGGGGATCACCAGTTTAATAAACACATTTCTGGCATTTCACTGCAAATTGATACTTAGGCAATACCATTTGTGGGGAACAGGAGTCAAGGAATCAACCACAACTTCTAAAAATCTTTGCATCCAGAAAGCCAAAAGTTACCTAATGCCCAAAATATTCTCTGGCCAAATCTGGGGTTCCATTGATACAAATGACACCAGAATACAGAGCAGGAAAAGCTTACAAAATTGTGTGTGGTGAGTGGGACATGGTCAAGGAAATCCACTCGCAGCTCCTCTCCAATCAGGGAGGCAGCATCTGTGTTCCAATCCAAACGCACTTTCTTTCTGAAAGAGAAAATGGGGACAACAAAATCACTTTGGACATAAGTCTGGCCTCATCAACAATTGGATTTTGTGAGTTTTGTTGAGGAAACTGAAAAAAAAAACCCACCCAAAAAAGCATGGCTAATCTCTTACAGTGAGCTAGACAGATCTGTGTCTTTCACTCAAAAAACCAGAAGCAACCTGGAACACACTGCAAATCACCTCTTTTTCTGCTCGTTTTTTAACATTTTATTTATATATATATAATATTTGACATAAAGCACCTAGAAGCTTTAATAGAGTCACAGAAATACCCTTATAATTATAACAGAAGTTATGAGTGACAGACTTGGTGACATAAAAGCCATTATTAGGAAGTCCCATTATTGGGACTGACATTACTGGTGACCCCAGGATGGCCTCAGTTGCTCAGAGATGTAACCCCCCCAAATGGTTACAGGGAGCTCTATGCCCAAGCCTTAGAGGTGTGAAGTTAAATGCATTAACTCCATGAAATACCTTGGCTCCCTCAATCATTTGGTATTTAATAGCAGCATCCCCAGTCCTACAAAAAATAAGGAATATCTGAAGTGAGATGGAAATCCAAACATTGGGAAGTTGTAGAGGAATGCAGAGCCTTAAAACTGAGCACACGGAACCGTTCAGGGAAGCGCGCTAAGAATCACAAACACTGAATTTACCAACTGCAAATGCAGCACAAAAATGCACCTCAAATATGTAGGAAGGCATCACCTCATCTAGAGCATGGCAAAACCCTCACTAAGGGGTTGCAAGTGCTTGAGTGAACCCCTCCATTTTAAGTATTTTCAACATTTTGCTTTAAAACAAAAATAAAATTGTAAATACTCAGGAAGCTGACAAAGTTACCCTAGAAGAAGGCAAAGAAAGCAACACAAAGTGTTCACAACTAAACTGCCTTCAAAAGAAATTAGCCAGAGGGGAAGAAAGTGTGATTGTTGCCATTCCAAACCAAAGATTTTTACATTCTCGGGGTGGAAGTTTCACTCTTACCCCTTTGGTTCAGCAAGAAGTCGAAAAACTGCACAGCATTCTGGCTGCAGACCTCTCACTTTCAGTGCCTTCATCAGACAGTCATGCAAGGTCATCCCATTTCGCACATTCACCTGTAACCAAAGGGGGAGGGAAATCAGTAAAACATTTAGGCAGTGATTGCACAATTTCTTTAAGCTTTTCCAGGAGTGGAAGACCATTTTCTCATTTTCTTTAGAACTTCCAGGAAAACTATAAAAAAGTGCATTTCTGCAAAGGAAGTTCTGAAGCCATTTTATAACTTCTCAGTTTCTTACAATGACTAAGTTTCTATGAAACAGGATTTTATACAAGTAGGTAGCCCATAGAAGGAATAGCCATGTAGGCAAAAGGAGTTACCTCAAGTGTAGAAAAAGGCTTAATTCATATTTCAGGGAACTTTGTATTATTAGGTACACTCAGCTCCAAGAAACTGAACAGAAGTGTTCCCTCAAGAAGTTTCACTTTGGCTTTAACTTCATTGTGGGAATCCAGTGAGGAAAATGACAGAACTGTCATGCAGACATCATTGTTTAGGTCAGCAACAACTGTCTTTTAATGTGAAATACGCTGATGTGGATTAGAAAATTCACAGCACTGAGGCAGAACAATACAGCTTCTCAAAGTAGATACAGTGCATGTTAAAAATAAAATACATCCTCTAAAACCAACCAGCTGCTGGCCATCGGTTACAGTAAGACCCTTTTGAAGCAAGGCATTTCTGGTGCCAGATCCACCTCCCAGTGTCAGCAGAGGGAACGGGACATTTCTGGGACAGAAGCAGCACAGACTCACCACAGTGCGCTGCTTGTTGGGCAGGAAAACACGGATGGTGTTGCTGGTTTTGGAAGTATCCGAGATTTTGCCATCGTCGGACGCCCGGCGCTGGTAACCAAACTGCTGCACAATGGTTGGTGAGATGCAGTTGGGGCCATCAAAGACAGAATCCTTGAGTCCAAACCCATTGCTGATGGTTTTCCAAGCTCCCTGGATGTGCTCCATTGATGCTGCCTAAGGAAGATTGGGAGAGTCAGGGAAATGGCTGTGTCCTTCACTCTGAAGTGGTGCTTTCTCCCCCTGACACAACAAACCTCAGCCTTTTCTGGAAGCATCTGAAGCTGCACTGCCTTGGCATGTGATCAACCTACACATGCAGGGTACAGCTCAGCCACAGCTGCACAGTCAGCCTGGCTCCTAAAGGCATTTGACTTTCTACACAACTAGAGCACGAGGAATAGATGTGAAACCCCTCCCATTGCACCTCGGGGTCACAGGAGCACTTTACCATCATGTTAATTTACATAATCAGTGTCTGAGGGGCCTTCAGAAAGACGGCCAGATCACAGAATCAGAGAATATCCTGGGCTGGAAGGCACCCACCAGAATCATCCTGTCCCTGCACAAATACCCCCAGCAATCCCACCCTGTGCATCCCTGGGAGTGTTGTCCAAACCCTCCTGGAGCTCTGGCAGCTTCGGGGTCGTGCCCATTCCCTGGGGAGCCTGGGCAGTGCCCAGCACCCTCTGAGGGAAGAACCTTTCCCTGACACCCAACCCAAACCTCCCCTGGCACAGCTCCAGTGTTCCCTGGGTCCTGTCCCTGCTCACAGAGAAGGCATCTGTACCTGCAGGTCCCATAAACCAGATATGCCACACAAGCATTAGCCCAAACTGTTAAGAAAAAAGGCTCAACAGAAGCCTTAATAAACAGAATTAATTAAGGAATCTATTTTTATTGCTTATCTTGAGGCTTCTGTTATTTGGGGTTTTTTAATACTATCACAATTTACATAGGGTGAAACAGCAAAAAAAATTTCTCAACCCTCACACTCACTATGCTCAGCTGTATTTCAATATAAATAAAGCCTAGGAGAACTGGGATTGTTCAGCCTGGGAAAGAGAAAGCTCCAGGGTGACCCAGCTGAAACCCTCCAGGTACCTGAAGGGAGCCAACAAAAAAGATGGAGAGGGATTATTTACAAGTGATAGGACAAGGGAATGGCTTCAGAGTGACAGGGAATAGATTTAGATGGGATACTGGAAAGAAATTCCTCCCTATGAGGGTGGGCAGGCCCTGGCACAGGGTGCCCAGAGAAGCTGTGGCTGCCCCTGGATCCCTGGCAGTGCCCAAGGCCAGGCTGGACACTGGAGCTTGGAGCAGCCTGGGACAGTGGGAGGTGTCCCTGCCATGGCAGGGCTGGCACTGGATGAGCTTTGAGGTCCCTCCCAACACAAACCATTTTATGATTTTACAAGTATCTTCCAGCGCAAGAACAGAAACAATCTCTTGCACACTTCCAAAGCAGCACGCGTCTGCACGTGCAAAAAAAAAAGATAAAGGTATCATTGGATTTTTATCCCAGCTATCCCAACTGCAATGCAGCTTGAACTCCAAATTATGCTCAAACATCTTATTCGAAACTAGGCAAAACCAAAGTTTGTACTGAAATCAAACCACCTAATTCAGAACATCCAACACTCCATGACTGAACACCTGCCAGCAGCTGCTCAAGTCTCATTTCATGGGTGGTCCTGCACCTCCTTTGTAGCAAATTATCTGAATCCTCCAGTACGTTTCCTCATGTTTATGTCAGAGAAAAGCTTATGGTGTTTGTTTCACTGGAAGAGTTAAAACGATGGAATTCCTGGATAAAAAAGATCACCACTAATGTTAAGTGTCCATTCTGGGGTGCCCAGAAGAATAAGCTGAATTTCAGAGTGTTTTCCTTCACAGCACAGCTCTGAAAAGCTACAGCAGATTTGCAGCTTTGGTCCAGACCTAAACCCAGGTCTGACCAGCAGCCAGAAAGGAAATGTAACAACAAAGTTCCAGAGAAAGGTTTGGTTTAGGTCATTACCACCACATGCAAACCCCAGAGCAGCAGAAACCTCTACCTCAAAGGGAACTTTCAGTCAGTTCCTGAATATCTCCTTTACTGACAAGGTACACCTTCCCTCCTGCCAATCCCTGTCATTCTTGAATCCAGCATCTGGGCAGGTCCAGTTGTCCAAAAGTACAAAATATTTAAATGTCAGCAAGATTTAAAACTCAATGCCCAATCAAAAACTAAAAGCATTGAGACACTAGGATTTTTTCATCTATGGCACAGAAATGACAGGAGTTTTATAACTGATGTAAAAAGGGAATAAGGAACAGGAAGACACTGAGACATTCTGAAAAATGAGAGCTAAAATTGAAGAATACAACCTAGTTCCCCATACTTAAGCACCTACAACATCTCACAAATCCTAGGCACCAGAAAGGTGAAAAACAAGTTACATTCAGGTACAACACCCATACAATGCACATGGCAGCTGAAAGAGTAACTACTTAGATGGCAGCAATAAAAACTGAGATAAACTGTTAGATAAGAGGGGAAAGATGAAACCCAGAGAGCTTAACTTACCCCCTACGGGAAACTCCTTTGTTTCACCCTTACAGGTAACAAATGAGACTAAACAAAAAGAGAAGCTCAACTCGATTTTTCTGCTGAGATAAGGAATAGCAGGTCAGTCACCAAAAGCCCCTTGCCCTTGCTGATCTAAGGTGACAAAACCCCAACGTTACAGCCTTTATATTTAGTATTAATTATTTTGATATGCTGCCAACATTTACTGAAAAATTCCAGAGAAAGCAGGAAATTACCAAGAATTTAAATTGCATTCTGACAAAAGATAAGCTTCATATCCAAAAAATTACTTCCCTGCTCACGGGGTATTCTCTCTCCCAAACACTGCCCACTGAAGGCACCAGGGAAGATCACAGCAATGTATTTTAAGGCTGTTGCACACACAGAAAAACACAGACAGCAACTGCTATCAGCCTTCTGCAGATCCAAATGTCAGTTCTATCTTTAATTAGGCATTTGCATCCTTCTCTCCCAGGATCTTTGCCTCAGTAAGTGCTGGACAGTCTCAGGACTGGGCATGTGTGGCACAATCCTCCCCTCCAGCAATGCCCTGCTCTCTCTCACCACTGTCCTTTACCAGGGGAGTTTTGCCCCCTCTTTTGGCAAAAGAGGATTGAGGATTATGAGGATTGAGTCCCTGACAGTCTGGGTTTGCTTATATGTTGAGAGTTCTTTTCACAGAAAATGGATGTACCACACATCATCCTTGGCTCTCCTCCCTCCCTAACCGGAGGGCTCTGGGTGCTACTCGGGCACTCAGGGAGGAGCCAGCTCTGAAGGGAAAAAATGACAACAGAGGTCAGACCTGGCCTGGAGCTGACAAAAACCTGCCAAGTGGCCTGAGGGTGGGGCGGGCAGGGGAAAAGAAAAGGAAATACAACAGATCTTCACAGTCTCCAGGGGAGAGACAGGGAATCCCTGTGGAAAGCTGCTCAACCTGCTCTGGCATCCACTGTCCAAGGGCTTGCAGCTGGAAAGGTGGAGCTGGTTGAAGAAATCCAAATTGTGTTGCTGCTGACTCTTCACAGACAGCCCACTGTGGGTGCCAGAGGTTGCAGGGCCTCACAAACACCTCCTCACTCAGCTCAGGAACAGCCTGGCTGAGAACACTCCAATTCTGGCAGTGATGGGCAGCCATGGTCACTTCTCAAACCTTATTCCAGATTAATATCATGCAAGAATAACCAGTCAGAAGAAGCTGCTGCTTAGGAGGGGATTTCTGAATGGTTTACACCTTTCTCCTGCCCTCCAGTGCAAAGAAAGCTGGCTTAAAATTGATACAAATATATACAAAACTATCCCCTTGGAACACCAGCGGCTCACTGCATGCACAGGTGTGAGAAAAGAGAATTAGCATGGCAACTAATTGATCACCTCTGAGCTGACAAAATATAACATTTAATGACAACCTAATATTGCACATCCACACAACATTTCTGGCTCATTCAGAGAACACTGAAGCAGCACAAGAGCAGAACAAAGCAGGCAGAGCATCTCTGGATACAGGCTGGAGTCCAGCTGAATAGGGGATTCATGTGCAGAGAACAGCCCACCGTGCAGTGCCCTGGTAAGGATTTGTTCATTCCCTTTGGGTATTTTGCTCCAAGCAGTAATTGATTACACGATTTTTACTCACTACACATTTACTCCAGCTCCTCCATGATCCACACCAATTCACCCCAGTGGAAACATGTCTGAAACTATGTTCTAAAGTGAAATTTAACTTAAAGGAGGAATGATCTTTCATAACGGTATTCTTAGGTTTGTATCTTCCAGAAAAACTAGCTTTTCTCTCTTTAAATTAATTACAAGCATGTTTCTGAAACATAATCATTACCAGATACTGGATTTGTTTATGCCATGCTCAAATAATCCACTGCCAGCTGGATGTTTTCATGTGTATTTCTAAAAATTTTCTTTAAATCTTTCCTTCCTGCAGCTCATCACTCTTATGAAAATTACTTCCAACAGCCTTTTTACAACAGCAACAGAAGCATTCAAAGACTATTTGAAGATACTGAAGTAGATCAGTTCCCTTGTAGATCCAGGACTGCTGGGAAACTGATACTGATTGGTTTCATATTAAACGTTCAGCCTAAGCAGAAAAATAACGTCATTTACTCCTGCAAGTCCCCAAGGAATACTGCACACTGTGAGCAAGGGTGCACCTCTCATTAGTGCTTTTTACACATTTACAGATTCTGCTAATGAATCATTGGAACAAGTATTAAACCAAAAGCACAGAACAGCTCTGGAATGTGCACATTTGACAGGAACAAATTCCTGGAGATCAGACACTCATACACAATCAATTCATGTCATTCATTCCAGTTCAAAAGGTACTGGAAGTTGCTTTTTCCACAACCAGGACGAATTGCTGGTCTGAACCGTTAAAAATTCCTGTCTCCCTCCCAAGAAATGTTACTCCCTCCCCAAAAGTGTTACTGAATCAGGCTGAAAGTTCACATGTTACAAAGCTGACCTCACTCCAGGGTTTAGGTACTTTGCCGTTTCTTTTTTCTGAACAAACACCAAAAGCTTTTAAAAACACATCAGAACAGTTCCCCCTGCCAACACATACGTGCTGCCATTTTTATCCATGCAAATTCATGGAATTTCATGTTTCATGGAATACACCTACAAAGGCAGAACAGCATAGAACAAAGTCCTGAATCCAGTTCAAACTGAACACTTCTGTCAGTAAATATGAGCTTGAAAATCTGCTTAGAAGAAAAGTTTGCATCTTTGACACAAAAAGATCAGTGATCCATTTAACTGTGGCCTTTTCTCCTCCCATACAGTAATTATCAATTAATTTAACATTGCTTGGGTGACCAATTACCTGGGAAAAAACCAGAAATTCAAACTAGACAAATCTCTGTTGTGATCCATAGCAGTATTTTTTAAAAGTGACTTTTCAGAGCAGTAGAGGATCAATATGGACCCATTCCCATATTAATAAAGCTGTGATCCATGGAAATATAAATGCAGGGCATGAGTTGGGATCAGTCTAACAACCCAGGCATATCCCTCTAACATCTACAAGGTTGGTGCTTTTCCTTCATGTGCCCTTCATCTCAAGAGATCAATGCCAAAAAGCAAACTCCTCTCTAAGACAACTGACAAAAATTAAAAATTAACAGGTGGAAATGTCAGTGTTCAGGAAAAGAAACCAAACAGAACAAAAAACAACTGAAACACATACAATTTCTGCCTCTGTTGTTCTGATCTTGGACGGGTCTTTTCTGCTCTTTTTATTTATCAGAATTGTTCTGTTTACATTCACTACTTCAGCCTTCAAGAAAAAAATAACATTGGTTTTCCAACAAGTGGGCCCTACAGTAAGAAGGACACAAGCAATACAACTCTCCACCTGCTTTCAGACATTCATTTGCAAGATTAATTAATATCTTTTTGTTTTTAAAAGCTGCTGCCAGATTAAAATTCTGGCTAGGAAGCACACACCAAGTCAGACTCCCTGGCTGCAGCAGGCTGTACTTTGGGCTCTGCTGAGCAGGAATTTGTCACCAAACCGAAGTGTACCTTTGGCCACCCTGTACCTGCTCTCTGTTGGGTTGCAACAGCTCCAGGCTGCTTTTCCCAGCCAATGTCCAGGAAGATCTGTTTGGTTTGTCCTTTCCACACAGATCATTCCCATGTCAGTCACTCATTTCTTTTGATATTTCTATGAAATTCTAATATGGAGCTTGAAGTTTCCCTACAAAACTCCCTACACAATTCCTACATTAGAGAAACAGGAGCACTGAACATCCCGTACCTAAAAGTGGAACAGAGAATCCAAATCTTTGCCTTTCTCAAAAAAACCCCAGTACCAGGTAAAAAGAAAAAGGCAGCAGGTGTTTCCAAGCAGTCAGAATGTTTTTAAATTGGATTTAGGTACAGATGCTGAGTTCATATAGAATCACAAAGAAGTTTATGGGATGGCTATTGAAACAGTAGGAAAGGAAAAAGCAAGCAAGGAAAGCGCTCGTACGTTTTGTACGCATTTTGCTTACAAGTACCAGAACTCTGCCATGGAATAAAAGTCCCACTTTTTTTTAGCATAATATGTTATAATTTTTTATCCAATGTGCTCATAACATTATGAAGGCTGTTAAAGCTGAAGTAATTTTTTTTTAATTCAGTAAACTCAACCTCATTACTAGAAACAAAAAGCACTGAACACTGCTTTTTATAGCAGATTGTATCAGAATCACATCATATGACAGTCCTGTCTCTCACACTCCTTGTTTCTGTGCCATAGTATTCAATTCTTACAGGAGAATCCTCCAAAGGGAGATTTATAGAGAGATCTCTTTAAAGTGGGCCTTGCACTGCAGACAGAAGTGTGACTACAAGTGCTTTGTCTTTACATGGTCAAAACACTCTGGACAAGCCTTTTTTTTCCCCAGCCTCTCAACCAAGTGCACCAACCTTCCCAGCCATGTGCCTATTTGCATTCTGTACTTGCTCATGCCCCAATTGTTCCCAGTCTGAAAGCCCCAAACTGTGTTTGCAGTCGCCTGGAACTCATCCACTTTACAGCAAGGATGAAAAAAGTTACTCAAATGTCAGCAATCCACCAAATGCCCTTCCCACACAAGTTCTCAAAGATGAAACAAAAAAGTGACTGAGAACCTCAGCACAAAGAATTCCTGGCTCTATCCTCCCTCAGTCGCGTGGAGGAAATGCAGCAACACTGAGGACACCTCGGATTTAGAGCAAGCTCAGCTCTGAGACAAGGAACAGCCTGAGGATCACAGCTCTGCTGGGAGCTGTGCTCATGTCACACAGCACAGAGAGCCTGCAGGGTGCTGTTACAGAGCCCTGCACAGCACCAGGCACTGCTGAGTTATCTGTACATCCCAACAAGATGCACTGCCCCAGCCAGGTGCTGTTCCCTGCTCTCACTCAGGGCAGCTCTCAGTCAATAAATCGATTTGATTAAATGTGGGCTCTGTGCCAGGCCTGCAGTGCCACGTGGAGGTCAATTATGTGCTTCAAAGGGCCTGGAAACATCGTCCAGACGGGCAGAGGGCAGGGCACAGGAGCCACACTTAGAAAGGGCCTTGAGAGATCTTCTGGAGAAGATAAAACAAAGGATTCTCCCTTGTATATTATAATAAAATGCACCTGGGAATAGCTGAATATATCTTTACACAATATAATGCCTGGACAGCTGTAACAACATTATTTTCTTTGTTTGTATGCACCTGTATTTGCAAAGAAACCGGAATGAAATGGCAAATAAAAACAAACGTACTTAAAAATGTAAGACTCTATACAACAAAAATTACTTAAGACTATGTCAAACATTTACTGTCCTGAGAGCCTCCACAAAGAAATTATGTTCCATTTTAACATGATCTTATTAAATACACCCATGAAATTACAGTTCTGGTTTGGGTGGGTTTTTATTTATTTAACAAAGTGCCATAGCAGCCGTTCTGTTTCAGAGATAGAGTTTTAAGATAATGTCACAGACAGGATTTACATTGGGTCTGGATTATTCCCAACAGACCTGCAGTTGTGTGGAAAGGCAAATGCTGTTTGGAGAAGACAGGCAAATATCAAGAGCTGAAGTTTTAAACTGAGGAAGGGTTTTTCCCCTGCAAAGTAAATACCCAGGGAGACTGACTCAAGTAAGAGCTTGAGTTAAATACACATATCTGATAAAGCAAACCCTGGAACAACTACATGTTCCATTTCGATTTTGTGGCATTTTTCATGGAACAAAAAGTGAATTTTAGCAGCAGTGCAGGAATACAAGCACAGAGCTCAGCTGAGCTGAGTTTCCCTTCCCCCAGGAAAGGTCCAGGCATCTCCAAAGAAAGAATGGGGCAGGATAAGGAGGAAGGGAAAGATAACAAGAGAAAGTTATTTATACCTTTAGTTTTCCCTTCAGCAAATGAAGTCCTATGACAAAAGGATGAAGCACATCATCTGTGGAAGACAACAAAACCAGAAAATATTTACATTTTAATAGGCAAACATACACGTGCCCTACACACCAAATAAATAACAAAAAAATTACATCAGTGATAAATTATCACCCTTCTACATTCAGAGTTTTCAGGGTCTTCCAGCCTTTCATTATTTTATTCAGCATTTCAGTGTAAGGAGCCACAGAGTGCAGGACAACCAAAGGCTACCCAGCTCAACAGCATCTCATTCTTATTCCCGAATATCAGGAAAATCTTTTACAGCTAAAAACTCACTGCAGCAAAAATTAAATAGGAGCTGAATCCCTTCTCACACGTTAGTTCCTCACTCAAACACCTTGCTGATTCACAAATGTTGACAAATCTTGGAGACAAAATAAACATAGTAACAAGCAGCCAAGCCTCTGATGGCTCTCTATAGCTTGCATAAAAGCACCAAAGTAAGAGAAAGAATTCCTAGGGAAGCTGAAGGAATCTTGATGGGATCATCCCTCACAAAGCTTTCTCTTCTCCAGATCAAGAAGTCCCAGCTTCCTCAAGAAATACAAGAAAAAAATCAAGACGAGATCTTATATTTCAAGCTTGCTTTTGGTTAGAAGTATCCTCTCTCTTGGACAGAGCAAGTAGGGAACAAATTAAAATGAATAAATAAAAAGAAGCAGCAATGATTTTAACAAGACAGCAAACTCTCAAAGATTAAGAAGAAACCAGATGAATGCTTTGGGACCTCTACCTTGAGCCATTTTTAATAATTTTAAAAGTAAAATCTCCTTACAGTCCGAACTGTGAGTTTACCCTGCTTACTACCTAGCACACCCGTCTCCAACAAACACTAAGGAATGTGGCATATAAAATATGGTTTCCATCATGGAAGAAGATAAGCAGGTAGACTGGGAGAAGGAAAGAATTCTGGTTTTCACACACCAGAGGAAAAGGGGAGATCTTTAGCTATAACCAAAGACAAGAGAATGAGTCACTGAGATGGATAACGTTACAAAAAAAGGAGAGAAAACTGATGGGGAAATTTCATTTACAGAATGAAAGCCCAAAGCATTTTTACAGCAAAATCAGCAAGAAGAGAAAGAAATCTCATGCATAAATCAAGAGGAGACAGCACAGCATAAAACAAGTGTGATGGGTTGAAGAAGAAGCAGGTGCAGTATTTCCATCTGCCACCAAAGCAATAGTTGTAAGGCAGGAATAATTACTTACTTTCCTTGACAGATAAGAGATACATGACAAAAAAATCAGTAAGAACATTTGCTAACAGAACTGGCAACAACGAAGGTTTAAGAAGTAGAGTTGCCAAAAATCCCAGCTGTTACTGCAGATGTGAGAGTCAATTAAACCTGACTAGGATTGTTCACCTAAGACAATGGCAAAGCTGAGGGAGAAGCAAATCCCTGTGTCCTGGAGGAAGTTTGGCTGCTTGCAGGATTTCCACCTGAGATGCTCAGAGAAGTACGAGAAGGAGCAAGGCCAGCAGGGGCCTGTAAGGGGATGCTGAACCCACACAAGCTGATCACTCATCACACCTTAGTGTCAAAGCTTTGCTTTGGAAAGGTTCTGCCCCAAATCTACTCCCAAATGCACAAAGAACCAGGACAAAAGCTGGAGGTCTGAGTTTCAGTGTTGTCCATCACTCCTAAACTGTAGATGTCGATGCTTTCAGAAAATACACCTTGTATTTGAGATGAGGTAATCACAAATGTCAGACATTTCAGCAGTCACACATCTCTATGTGAGACTTGTGCCACTGAACCCCAGTGTTTCACTGTCAGGGCATTCTTTGCTCCAGTTTCCACTACAAATATTTGGGTAGATACACTTTGTTACTGGCAGTGCTGATAATTTGTTCCCAGAAAAAACACAGTAATTTCCTATAGTGTGCAGGAATACAAATTAAAATACAATCAACATCAGTCTGGCCTTTTAGAAGTTAGGATAAAAACCTCCTACTCCACTTATTCCTGGACTACACTGTTAATCCCCATCTTTAAAACTCACATTGCCTGGTTCAAGTCTCCACATGAGAAACTGAGAAAGACAAAACAACCAATATACAAAGGAACCCAAACACAACAACCAAACAAAAAAAATTCTGCCAGACACAAAACATGCACACAAAAGTGAAAGAATGTCTTGTAGTTACAACTACAGTATTATTTTTGCTGACAGAAGAAAAAATATTCTTCAGTGTAAGACAGTTTTAATGTCAATCTGCCCAAGGTGATTGAAAGTTTTCTTCAGCGCATACAGCACTTTGTAACAGAAGATTATTCCAGGTACTGTCCTGTAATTCAACATCACAAGGGCAGATCTTACTGGAATAGGTAAAAATAGCAGCAGTACACATGCCAAAGGACAGTCTTTCCACTACAGGGGCAGTGCTTACATTGCAACATCAGCTGGCTCTCTTTTTATAACCTCTCGATTGCCAGTGAGCGAGTTACACAGGCAACTTAAAAGGCTGGAGAAATCCAAGAGTAAGCTCTGGCCCTGTCTCTGGGCTGAAATCAATCCCCTGCATCACTCTGACCCCAAGCCTCTGCTGCAGCACTCTGTTACTGCCTGTGTGAGCTTTGTACCTGCTCCACAGCATTCAGCACAGAGGGATGATCTCACTCACAACACAGCGGGTTTCTTGTCAAATGTCAGCATAAAATTAGAGGCTTGCACACCTTGTTGCTCTTTTTGGCTGCAGCACTCTGGAAGCTCCTTAATTTACTCCATTCTCTGCCAGCCACACAACCCATCCCCTAAAGAACTCCTTTTATCCCATTTCTGCAAACCAACCAGCCTGGAACAACCACTCCTGAGCACTGAACTTTTTCCACATAAAGATAACAACCATCTCAAGCTGAACATTCAAACTGTGAGCCCAGTGATCAAACAAAGGCAGAAATGTTGTTTTACCAGCAGAGACTCTGTTCCATAGCCAGCAGCTTGACTTGCAGGTGACCAAAAGTGCTTAGCTTTCTAATTAGGCACCAGGGAAAGCTGCACCCTCCCATCTGCAACACCACAAACAGGTTCCTGCCTGCTCATCCCACAGATTGGGATTGATTGGATACAGCTCCCCTAAATTATTGGAGGCAGATGGGGAGGGAAAAGAAAGCTTGGGAAAAGCAGGGAGTCGCGGAGCTGGCACAGGTGCTCTCACACTTTTCTGCCTCAATCTAAGAAAAGCTGACTGATCACCAACAAATTTACCTCTCCTTAAACCTGAAAATCCTGGAATATCAGAGATGTTTGTTATTTGCACACAGTGGCCCCAGTACTGTTTATTTCAAGAACTAAACATCAGTCTCATGCAAATTCAAGAGTAAAGAGAGTTTAGACACTTTTGCCATGCTTTTCATGAGTGAGTTTTGTAACACAGGTTTCACAAAAAAAAAAAAAAACCCCAAACACATCAAACTGCAACAGAAATACTCAAGAACTAAAAAAATATTTTCATGGGGTTATGCAATAGATTAGCTCTGACTGAATTCAATTTCTATCAGAAACCATCAAAATAAGGAAAATATTAACCCAACAGTAGTCTTGGAATTAACAGTTGTTAGATAAATTCTGAACTTCAGGAATTAAAAAAAGTCTTCTTGACTGTGAAGATGGAGTCACATCCTGTGCCATAAATATGAGCAACTTTCAGAGAAACTTTAGAAGAAAATTTCTAAAGCAAATTTTAAACAACCCCAAGTTCCCATGTATCAAAATACACCTTCTCAAGTGAAAGCTGGAAAGGTAATTACAGGCTCTCTTACCTCCACATTAAATGGAATTAATATCCACTTTACTTTCTCTTTTACAAGATATTTTTAATACTGTAATTTCTATGATAATGATTTGGAAACAATATAAATAGCATTTTTTGGGTAGCAATAAATTATGAATTTTAAAAAATTACATTATTAACCAGCATTTTTTCTTCCCAGCAACACTTCCAGCCTAATGGTCCCCCCTACATCTGCTTTGCAGGATTCTTCCCTTTTTTCCTGTATTTCTGCAACAATTCCATGCAAACAAAAGGGAGTAAATGCATCTTCACTTGCCTCACTGTGCTCCTTCAGTTTCACCAAAAAACTCTTAATGTAAAATCTCACATATTTCTTATACACAAAAAAAATTGAATAAAGAAAAAAAATGATGATTTAGTCATCTCTGCCACAGGCAGCAAGTGAGTAGAGAGAGCAGTGCCTTTTGTGGTGTGCTAATAGACTGAAAAACCACTATAAAATACTGAAAGTATGATCAGACTTTAAGCAAACACTCTTAAATGGCTGAGCACAAGAAAGCAGAATATCCAAAAGCCAGCACAAATTACTGATAGAGCTGACAGGGACATACACTGGAAGCAAACTAAAAGACATCACAGAAGCAGGAAAACTGGTCACATGTTAAAATATTTCAATATATACCTTACATATCTTCCCCTACAAAAGCATTAGAGACATCTTTCTTCTAGCTGTGCACTATCCTGCATCTTTCTCTTGGTAATCTCTCAGCTCAGCGTTCCTAAAATCCTCACTTTCAGAACTCCAGCTTGTTCTACGGTTAAAAAAATGGTAACAGAAGACTATTGGGGGCTCAGAGCCATTTCTTAAAGCCTGAACCTCTGAGCCAGCTTTAATTAATCTGGTTAACCCCACGCCACACCCAGCTGCGAGTTAGTGAAGCAACCTCTCTCTGCCTGTGAACTAAAAATACACCAATGGCTCAACTGCTGTACCGATACTACGTCTGTCCATCGGAATGCCCCATTCATTAACGCCCTTTTGGCAGCTGCTTGTCTGAAGCGTTTGAGGAGCAAACCCTCAGGTACAAAACGGGATTTAAATCTGAGATGAAGCAGCGAGGGAAAACAGCCCCGCAATCAGCGCAGCATCTGCAGAGCCTCAACACAGCGAGGGAGAGACCGCGCGGAGCAAGGAAACTGCGAGCGCCGTGAAAGGGGGCTCAGATCACAGGAACTGCAGAGTCAGGTCCCACCTGCAGATCTCCAGACAGCGCCCACAAAACACGGCACGGGCGTTTTCACGCTCACCACACGCACAGAGGATCTGCGAGGCAACTCTGCAGCTCTTTTGCCTGGAGTGAGAGAGCTCTGCCTGGCCTGTGCTGTTGCACGCAGGATGCACAGCACAGCTGCAAACAACCCCAGCGAGCTGCACTGGCCACCCTGCTGTGCCACACAAACCCAGAGCTCTGCTGTTAAAATCTCCCATTCCCCAGAAGCAACCAAAACCCACTGGGAAACACGCAATTCAAGCACATGGACTAGCTCACTTAAAAGCCTGACAAAGGATACTTATGTAAACATACTATTTATTAATTATCGGTTCTAATTCCTCGCTCTGAAGTCTACCAGGAAAATGCTTTTCTCATTTACAAATGACTCCAGACCAGCACTTTGTTTATCCTCATCTGTTGTGTGCGCTGCAGCATTTCAGTACACAAGATGACCATATTCTATTAAACTGTAAAAGGTCAGTACACACTGCTGCAATAAAATCAACTTTGTGTAAAACAGATGACATTTATAGTACAAACACAATATTCAAGTCACCAAAGGAATAAACGTGCGCCAGCTGCTTTTCAAAGCAAAAGCGTTGTTTACAAAAAAACAGCACACGCAGCAGGAGCCAGCAGAGCTCGGAGAATTATTCACAGAACTTGGGCCAAAACAGACTTTTCTTTTCAGAAAAAATAAAAACATCACTAAACATCGGTTACCCATACAGAATAAACTGTATCTACTTCATGCTGTCTCAAAAGCCATATGCTAATGCATGCTCATTGCTAAAATACCTTAACTTGCCATAAAGTTAAGATTTTATCCAAGTTCCTACTGTTACATCAACTCCTCTTTCAATTAATTTGTAGAGCTGACCAAAAGTTCCACAAGCTTCAATACACAGTGGATATATTTCATACCAGAAAATACTGAAGGATTTTGCATAAGCAATTACACAAAATCAATCAAAATCAGTACAATGTAGATGTAAACACATCTGTTCACAAATTAAACTTATGGGAAAACTACTGAAATCATGCTCCAATCACCATGCCTGAAATGTGGTAAATCACAAGTTTTCATCTTGTTTTGATGACTTTTGTTGCTTTCCCAAATAAAGATCATTTTGACTTAAGCAATTTGATGGGTTTATTATAAATAGAACACTAAATACTATTTCTTGTTACAGACTCTTAGGATTCCTGTGTTTCTAATTTAGAAGATGGTCCAGGAACTTCTTTCTTACAACACAATCATCCTTTTCAATTATTCATTTGCACACAGTGGCCAAGCATTCACTTGTTTCCTGAACTGACACGAAAGTTTTGGAAATGCAGCTGCACAAACCCCATTATCCTCATTCTCTGGGCAACTGGTGTTAGGTGATGGTGGCACCCACCTGTCCTGCTTCCCCTCCAGCAATTCTTGGTTATTTCTCATTTTTAAAGTTAGGCAGAGGCCCAAAGAACAGGACATTCCCCGAGGATACAGAAACAGGAAGCCAAAGTATGGAGGAATTGCTTGCTCTCCACCAGCCAGGGCATCACAGCAGGAGCACATCCTCACATTTGGGTGAGGAGCCCAAATCCACGGAAATCCCTCCCTCCTGCCCAGCTGGAAGCCCGGGGGGGGCAGGACAAGAACAGTGACAGCAGGGGAAGGGGAGGAGGAAAACAACTGGAGGTGTTGAAGGAAAGCAGGAGCAGAGGGGTGCTGGAGGTGTGACAAAGGTGTGGCAAAGAAAATTACTCTGGCAGCACAGGAAAAGACATTTGTGTGCAGAGGGACCCAAATACCAACCTGCTCTGAACTAGACTGTGCAAGTTCATTTGCTCTAACTTAATTAGCAATATAAAAACAATTTAGACATCCTGTATCCAGAACATCAACTCACTCACTGCACTGAATCTTGACTGAAGGCTCCTTTCTACAAAATAATTCAACCTATCAGCTTTTGGTTCCCATCTCCTACGGGAGCTCGGAAACCAACAGCTTTGAATTTAATGCTTTCCAACAAGGAAAACTTGGGTTTCTTCTCAACTCCTGGTTTTCCAACAGTGCAAAGAGCCACATAAATAATCTGGGGGGAGGAGGGGAGTAGATGTCCCAGAAGAAATTACTGCTGATTTAGCGTACCAAGAAGTGCTGACCAATGATTTCCATGGGTCATGTTTGTGGTTTAGAAAATGAGTTATTTTAATAAGATGTAGTAAGTTCAGGCCCTGAGACAGCAGTGACTTCATACATAATTTGAACTGAATGCACAGTTGGTTAAGAAGAAAAAAATGGAAAAGGAATTAACTTAAAAAATAAAGTTTAGATCTTCTTTGGGAAAAGAAAAAAAGGCTTTATTTCTGCCACTTCCAGCTTTTCTTTTGAAGCAGGTTAATCAGCAGTGTTGCACAATTAGTTGTCCAGTCCTGAAGATATTAAGAACAGCAACAAACCATAGGAAAAATATATTCCAGGTCTCTGAAAGCATCATTGCCCTAACCCAGAGATGCTACTTCACTTCTGATTTAATAACCTAAGATTAAATTGCTTACTACATTAATCAGTCACCATATTCATTTCATGAGCACATACAGAGATCCCTACCTCTTTCATGATTAATTGCAGCCTTAGGGTTTGCCTGCAGAAAATTCTCATTAAGACAAACCAAACTAAAGCCACTTCCAATCTGAGTGGGTGTCCCCAGAAGAGATTTAAGTGAATTCCCTCGAATTAACTCTCACCTTCATCAACTCAATCTCTCCTTCTGCAACAACACTGCAAGCACATCCTAAAGAATAAGCATGCCCATTCCAATGATATCCTAGTTTGACACAATGCAGTGATCCTTCAGGCTGAGTTTTTCAGAAGCAATAAAACTAAAGACATTTTCAGATATTTTAATTTGGCTTCAGTTTTGGAAAGATTCTGAGTTTTACTCTACTACAGATCCTCCTGGTTCTGCACACCTAGAAGCTGCAGCTGGAACACAAACTGTGCTGCAGCAATGCCACTGCAATGAGTTCTGCAGTCTCACTGGCCCAGCCAAGTCCCTGCATTCATGGATGTCACTTCAAGGCTAAGAAGGAAAACAATTCCACACAAGTCATTTGGCCTGGCACGGGCGAGATGCAATACAGAGAGCAGTGGGACAGGTTACTGCTGTGTGCAGCCAGGCTAGAGATAGAGAGAGGCAGGAAACAGCCCAGGGCTGGAGCCTGGGCTCTGCAGGAACCCCACTGCTACACTGCAAGGCTGAACAGCCCAGACACGAAAAAAACATACTCCTGCTTGCAAATGTCTCTTCCCTAACTGAATTTAAGTTGCAAAAACTGGGGAAGCAATTCAAACTGAAGAATGCCCAAGCAGAAAGAATTCACTTGTGCTGATCTACCTAAAGGCATTTTCTACTCCCAGCTTAGCAACTGTGGACCACAGTAACAGGAGGGTCAGGGAGCCCCTCTGGAAGCGCAGGAGGGACAAAGCCTCAGCATCATAGCAGGGACCTGAGGAGACCGGGCCAGCACAGCCCCGGCTGTGGGCAGGGCACAGCTCCAGCTGCGAGGGATGTTCATCCCACAGCTCATCCTGCCCTGCACAGGGCACGGCTCCAGGGCTGCGGGATGCCCGCTGTTCATTCTCCCTGCACAGGGTACAGCTCCAGCTGTGCGGGATGCCCGCTGTTCATTCTCCCTGCACAGGGCACGGCTCCAGCTGTGCGGGATGCCCGCTCTCACTCTCCCTGCACAGGGCACGGCTCCAGGGCCGCGGGATGCCCGCTCTCACTCTCCTTGCACAGGGCACGGCTCCAGGGCCGCGGGATGCCCGCTCTCACTCTCCTTGCACAGGGCACGGCTCCAGGGCCGCGGGATGCCCGCTCTCACTCTCCTTGCACAGGGCACGGCTCCAGGGCCGCGGGATGCCCGCTCTCACTCTCCTTGCACAGGGCACGGCTCCAGGGCCGCGGGATGCCCGCTCTCACTCTCCTTGCACAGGGCACGGCTCCAGGGCCGCGGGATGCCCGCTCTCACTCTCCTTGCACAGGGCACGGCTCCAGGGCCGCGGGATGCCCGCTCTCACTCTCCTTGCACAGGGCACGGCTCCAGGGCCGCGGGATGCCCGCTCTCACTCTCCTTGCACAGGGCACGGCTCCAGGGCCGCGGGATGCCCGCTCTCACTCTCCTTGCACAGGGCACGGCTCCAGGGCCGCGGGATGCCCGCTCTCACTCTCCTTGCACAGGGCACGGCTCCAGGGCCGCGGGATGCCCATCCCGGGCGGTGCGGGCCCGCCCGCTCGGCTCCGCGCTGGCGCTGACAGGCGGCGGCCACGACCCAACCCCGCTCCTCTCGACCCTCGGTCACCGTCGCCCCGCCCCGGCCCTCTCGGCACCGTCCCCGCAGCGCGAGCCCCGGCCCGGCCCGGGCGATCTGGCCGCGAAGCTCCGCGATCCCGAAGCCGCCCGGTTCTCCTCCTCCTTCCCCAGTGTCTGCCGGGGCCGAGCGGCCGAGGCGGCGGCCGGGTCAGCGCGCCCGGGGCCGAGCCCGGAGCGGCGCCAGCGCGGAACGGAGCGCTGCAAAGAGAGGAAATACAGGGAGCTGTTCTCCCGCTCGCCCCCGGCCGCCAGTACCTGTGTCCCGGGCCCCCGGAGGGTTCCCCGCGCCCCGGTCCCGCCTGGTGCCGCTCGTTCCGCGCCTCAGAGAAAATGGCGGCCCCGCGCCCAGGCAGACATTTATCCCCGCCCATCGCCCGCTCGGCGCTCGACGCCGGCCCTGCGCCCGTCTGCCCGGCCGCTCCCGCCTCTCCGCCTGGCGCGGGAGCGCCGAGCTGCCGATCGGCCGCCATTTGGGTGCGGCTGAAGCGCCGCGGGCTCGGCTGAGGGAGGAGGGAGGGAAGGAGGAGATCCCGAGGGGCGGCTGCGCCTCCGGCCCTGCCCGCGACCCCGCCGGGGAGTGCGGCACGAGCGCTGCCGCTGCGCCGGGGGTTGGAGCGGGCGCCGGTGGGGCGGCAGAGCCGGCTCCCTTCAGGCGAGCGCAGCGCTATCGCCTCACAGGCACCGCCCGCCCTCAGCTCCCAGAGCCGGCCGCCTCCCTGCACCCCGCACCGGCCCTGCCGCGGCTGAGTCCCTCGGTAGTTTGACAATTAATTAGGTAATTAATCAGCCCCCATGCGTGGGCACCGGCCACGGTGCGGAGCAGAGCAGAGCCCGTCTGCTGTGCCGAGCAAAGCCTGCCCTACCTGGGCAAAGGCAGCCCTGTCCTACCTGTGCAAAGCAAAGCCTGGCTCTGAAGGGAACAGGCAGCAAGTCCCAAGGGGCGGTACGTGCTGAGGGGTGGGGTGTGAGCTGCTGGGGAGAAATTTAAAAAATAAATAAATTCTAAAAAATAGCGTGCGAGCTCTTTTCCTGGAGGAGACAGGGACCAGCTGTCAGGCAGCAATCCCTGGGTAGCTCATTACAGCGTCCATGGAAAAGTAGGGATAGCAAAGGGCTCTGCTCGCTAACTCGCTTATTTTAGCTTTGAAAACGTACAGAACGGCACATCAAAACAGCAAACAAATTATCACCCGAAAATACAGCTGCTCAGGATAGCCATTGCAAAGAAAAACATTTCTCCTAGAACTGTTTTTAAACGCTTTGCATTTACAGTCATGTACGTTACATTAATTGTTAATTAAATGTTACTCTAAAAAAAAAGCCTCCAGCAAAATTCTCAGCCTTATTTTGGATTACTCTGTGGAAGAAAGTTCTGATAGAAACCAAAACTTGAGTTCAGCTAAAATCACATTAAGCTCAGAGAGGCATAGCAAGGACAAGGAAAAAGCAGCACTGCTGGGTTTGCCTCTCCTAAGCACCAAATAAGAAAAAAATCCCAAAATAGAGAGAGTCCTTAGGTCCTGGTGCCTTCCAGGAAGAGGTGTGGTTGCCAAGGGAATGGGGATTGAAATGGGGATGGCAACCAGGAGCTCTGGAAGGCTGAAATGGAAGTTTCCGTGTTTCTAAAATGCTGTGATTCCCATCTATTCCCAAAGTTACCACTGATTCCAGTGTAATAATGCCTTCAATTTAGGGGATATTGCTAAAAGAAATATTGAAGCCTTTATAGCACTGTTGTACAAGACAAACCACAGAGAGATTCCAGCTACTAAGAAAAGACCTTATTCTCTTATTTTCCTCTTCCCCGTTGCCATGGGCTCAGAGCTACCAGAAAACCAAATCCAGACCAAGGTGGTACCCACCAAAGGCAAAATTCAAAATCTGAATCATTCTTTTCAAATTCTTATAGAGTAACTTCTCAATGTCACATTTCAACAGAAGAAGTCCCATGATGCACAGATCGAGTTTATTTATGCTTTACAGGAGTAATATCCATGTATCTGACAGCAAAACTTGGCCCAGGAAAAAAAAAAAAAACCAACAACAAAAATACCCTCAAAGCAGTGTGTACAATAAATATTCACATGGCTTTAGACTAAGCATGTCCATGTAATATGGTAGAGTAGCACAGATTTTAGCAAAATATTCAAAAGGATCTTAAAATACTGCAATATAAAATGTAAGTACAATGAAGAGCTTGAAAAGAAAGAGGGAGGAAGGAAAACCTACCTCAAGAAGAGGTTTTGACAAAGACCTTTCACAAAGTTGTAAACTTTTTTTAAATACTAGAACAGTGAAGGAGTGTAGCCATGGAGCAAATAAACACAGGTCTGAATGAGACAAGCCAAATTTCAGAGTTAAACAATGCAGCACATGCAAAGAAAGACAATAATTGCAAGAAAGAAACAGAAAAGCAAACAAGGAAACTGCAACATTACAGCACTGAAGTAGAAGGGAAACAAAAACTGAACAGACTTTCCAAAATAAACTGAAAATTATCAGCATTCTTCCCGGGGTTGATCTGGTTAAAGTTTGTGGTGAGATGTTTAAAGTGTGAATGTCCAGGCATTTAATCAGATCTCACATTTTCACCATCTGGAGGGTTCTTCTAAAAAATGCAGCCTGGGGAATGGCTTTAGGGCTGAGTTAGGGACCATTCTCTGGAGGTGTGAGGCCAAGCTGCCTGGTGCTTGTGGGGATTAATTCCCTTTTCCCCTGTGAGTTTGTCACACAGGAAAAGCCATCTCAGCCCCGTGGACCTCAGCTTCATCACAGTCCAAAATGGGAGGGATGATCCCCATCTTTGAGAAGAGTTTTCACACTGACTCCTGGAAAGGAGGGTGGAAAAGTGAAACCTTCCCTTTTTTGTGGTGATTCCATTCACAATATTCCTGTGTTCCCAGTCTTTACTTGGGGATTCTCAAAAAATATCAAATGTTCAAAGTGGCACCACGTAACCTTAGTTGTATCCTTAATACCTCTAAGCCCCAGAAGAATGAGCAGCAAGAATTAGGAGTGGAATGCTGGCTGGGAAAAATCAAAAATGCATATACATACTTTATTATGGAATTTTGGGTGTCAAATCTTACTCCCTCCTCAAGCCAAGGATTGCTATAGACAAACTTTGCCATTTTATCCAGCCCCAGTCAAAGCATTGTCCTTCTGCAAGCTCTGATTACGCTACAAATTATTCTCTTACTCCTGCATAAGATTTTTTTTTGAGTAAGAGAACATTGCTTAGGGAAAAATTTAAGTCAAGCTAGATACAAAAGAAGTCCAGCAGACAGAGACCATGAAAAAAGTGGCCTTGAACAAATCAAGCATTAGCTTCATTTCAGAAGCCAAATAAGGCATCTCTTATTTGTATGATGATGCATAAAACTATTTATATTTTGCCATCCAGCTGAAAGACTTTATTATTTTCCCCGTGCCACTAAAGTGTTCAAAGGAGTGGAAATATAATTTTCAGTTTGGGTTTTTCATGCATTGAGAATTTAAATTGCATAAATTACCTTACAACAATGGGACACCTTATATATTAAGCTGTTAACAGTGCAGTAAACGTGTTTTGCTGGAATGAAAACCATTATTTTTGTTGCTTTGTCTTGGAAAAATTCTCAGTTTTTTACTTTATCCATATCCAACTGAAGATGGTTGCTGTGGGGCTGGTTACAGTGCCTGCCTTTCTCACCCTGACCAGCAGCTCTTCAGCCAAATCTCTCTCTTTCATATGAAAATCTCTTTACTATAATCTATTAGGTGTTCACACTTACATGGTTCTTGGGTGCCTTTCTATAAAATTAGCAATAAATATGCTGGATGAAAACATCAATTATGTAGAGTTTCAATTCCAGTTTGTGTGGGAACACTTCAGAGTAAAATTGAAACAGCTTTTCATTAAGCCTTGCAGTAATTAAATTATTCTGAGAGTGCAGCTCTATAAACAGTAAGCAACAATCTCCAACTGAAAAAATAAAGTTATATTAGCCCTTCCTCACTGATAATCTTACACGAAAGATTCTCAGCATTTCCAACAAGCTCTCCAGCAGTTGCCAGTGCCGTGTGTGCTGCTGCTGTCATTTTTGGTGTTGCAGATATCCAGTGTCTCGCCTGGGTCTGTGCAGTGCAGCACAGCACTGCTGCCTCTCCAATTTCAGTGCGATGCAATTTGCTTCTAGGGAAATTCACTCTGCACTGCACTCCCCCAGCCAGTTCTCTCAGACTTTTCCCCAGACAGGCTGAGCTAAGTGGCTTTCCTGAATTTCAGATTCTCATTTGCAGCGCTCATGACCAAGATTTAACTTTCTGCTGGTGTGACACGTAAGAATTGTGCTGAGAGCTTTGAAACCTGAGCTGCCAAGTGCAGGTCGTGCTCTCAGACAATTTCCCCCATGACCCAGCCAATCCTCTGAGTCCTTTGCTGTTCCACACCTTGGTGCCCATTTGTTTCTCGGTTGATCTGTTTGTACAGACCAATTGAGAAAAATCAAATTGGAAATATCCCCAAAGCCACGTGGCTTCAAAGTGCTCTCTGTTGTGTCTGACAGGTAC
Organism: Chaetops frenatus; assembly: GCA_013400775.1. Classification (NCBI taxonomy): domain Eukaryota; kingdom Metazoa; phylum Chordata; class Aves; order Passeriformes; family Picathartidae; genus Chaetops; species Chaetops frenatus. The sequence continues at coordinate 51,362 of VZTR01014590.1, forward strand.
AAATTTATCTTATCAGGTCACCATAACTGGTTTTTCCCCGTAGCTGGAAATGTGTTGGAGGAATAGCAGTTAAATTCCAAATAATTTGGGAGAGGATTGAGAGTCTGGGTAAATCTCCTTTCGGAACACAGGAAGTTTCAAAGAGCACAAGACAAATGCACCAAGTCTGTTGGGATAGCACTGGATACTGACACTATTAAAGCATGAAAATCATTTTAGAATAATGTTTTATAGCTGTAATGTGGAGGTGCTGAACTGATGAGTGCCACCTGCACAGTGAATAAAAACTCAGGCTGAATAAGCATTATTTGAGCTCCAAAAAGAGGACAAATTTTTTAAAAATTAAAAATCTAGGCTACAATTAGTGTCTATTTGAACACTCATTCCTGCTGCAGAAACAATAAATGCAGCACTTTGATTTACACATGTATTCTATTTTTGAAACCTAACCAAACTGGTTTATTTGGTTTATTTTGAATTTCTGAAAAAGTCTAACCACAACAAAATCTCTTCAGAGCTAGGTTCTACAGTTTAAAAATAACAAAGCATACATAGCTCTTTCCTGACAAATATTTTTAGAATCCAGCCTGAAAATATCCTAAAAACCTCTTCTGCAGCAGAGCAGTTACAGCTGATAGACAGATGAATAAATGATTTATCACCTGATTTAGTGTTACATTAAGCTGTGCATTGACAATTTCTCGTGGCAACTGAGCTCCACTCAATACTTAGTTTCCCTACAAGCAGAAGAATTACAGCTGTTCATTGTAGTATCATAGAGGATGACAGCAACATTTCATTTTTCTGTGAGGAATCATGAGCATGGAATGAGTAGTAGCAAGGTAAGACAGGAGCCTGGTATCAGACTAGCTGAAAAATACACAAACCTCCCTTTATCTCTTCACAAATCATATTTGTTCTGTTTCTTCATCAAAAAGCCCGATTGGTTTTTGGCTAGTTCTGGTGAGAAGCTGCTCTGGCTGTGATGTGTTTGCACAGAAACCCTCACTCCTGCCCTGCTCACGTCACTCTTGGCTTTTATCAAAGGCAGATTCCGGAGACAAGGAAACCCAGAGCAGCCAGTGAAGCCATCCAAGTGCTCTGCAGCTCTGCTATTCCCAGATAACACACACTAATTAGCATGTGGGTATAAGGTCATAAATACCTCCATCATCACTCAAAGGTTCATGCAGGCAGCACGAAGACAAAAGTCCATTTTAGCCACGTGCCTGCACTCTCAGAAATGCAACTCTCATTGGCTAGATCCTGGTACAAAAAGCAATGCAAAATAATAAAAAAATAGCTTTCAAAATCTGGCCTTCAGCTCAGCCTATTTATCCATTGTCTTTCAACTTCATCTCAAACATTCAGATCAACAAAGATAGGTGATCAAAGGGCTGTGTTGCTTTTGCCGATGCACCCCTGCTGGAGCCAGCTTTGATTCTTGTCCTCCATGTCCTACAGAGCAATTTGTGCTTTGAGGGCCAGGACAATTAAAAACCACGTTGGCAGCACCCACCTTCAGCACAGTGCACTCAGGAAAATGTGCCAGCAGGGCAGGAGTTGGGTCCTGCAGCTGGTGGGCCTTGGTGGCTGCACAAGGGGAAGTTCCTACCAGCTCTGTCCGGAGCATTCCAGAGCTCCAGAAGGGGGAAATGCCACTCTGGGCTGATGGACACATTCTTTACAGGGACCAGCACTGCCCTGGCACAGCACAAGGCATCAGGAGATGCCTCCCTGGGAAGCTCTAACGTGATTCACCAGTGTAGCTATGCTGCTTTTCAAAAACTTGCATTGGTATATGGCTCATGTGGTGTCTGATTATAAAGGTTGGGGATGTTTTGTCAGATTTTCATTGGTTAAGGACTTCTTTGCTGTTGCACGTTCATCTCTCAGACTGGCCAGGGGTAATCAGGTTGATTATGTACACCAGGACATGCTTCTGCTTCAACAGAAAAGTCAGAAAAGCTGAACTATCATTAAAGCTTCTAATGCACGATGATGTTCACTTCGGTCTAATTTTTGAAAGAACTTCGTTTTAAATTTCTTTCTGCAAGATAATAAAAACCCAAAACAATGCTATGAGCAAAACAAGTAAATTACTTGAGCAGTAATTAGCAAAGACATCAGGCCAAAGGAATGCAAACATACAAGTCTGCTGCTGGAGCTCAGAGCAGGAGCCCAGTGTGCTGCGTTAGGAGATTTGTTCAACCTCTCAGCAACTGCTCAGAAATGAGTGTGGACATGTCCTGCTTGGACCTGAGTATTTGTAATACTTTGGAGATACACATCTAATACTCATGAGTATTCACATTCATTTATTCAGACATTCCTCACCTCCAAACCTATTTCTGGTGGAGACAGAACCTTTGCATTAGCAACAAATTATGCAAGGCTTTCTTCTGCCCTCCACAGAAGCAGAACTGTGACACAAGGACTTGAGTAACTGCTGGAATATTATTGCTGGGACATCCATTTGATTTGATAGTGAGGCCAAGGAAATACCAAAAAAGCAAAATCTAAAGCAAGCTAAAGCCTTTGCTTTTCACACAGCAAGCATTTGTAACTTGGAATAACTGATTCTGTGTTCACACACTAACTTCTAGACAGAAAATGAAAAAAAAATGTATTTTTTCTCCTTGTCACATACCAAGTGGAATGGATGGAAAGGAATAACAATGTTTTGTTGCCAGTATGTATTAACTTATAATTGCAGCTTGGGGTGTGATGGCTTCAGTCAGTTCTTACACAGATTCCTGGCTATCACCTCGATTCTGAGCAGTTTTACTGCAGGGTCACAGGCCCTGGGGCTCTCGGGTGGTTCTGGAATCGCAGCAAAGCTCTCCTGAGGCAGGGAGGGTGAAACTCCAAGTCATTATTTCCACCTGGGGAGGTTCAGTGCTAAGACATCTCCCCAGGACACACCTGACACATTCATCTCTTTCAAGGCTGTCTTTTGAAAATAAACCCAAGTGGATTTTCTCCTCCTCCTGTGAAAATCTTATTCCTGACAATAAGGAAAAGGATGACCAAAGATATCTTATATTGGTGCAGGCAATCTTCAGATGCTTTGCCCAGCACTCTCTTGGGTAAATTATCTAGCTTCTTGTAGCTTTCAGACTTCCAAATTAGCTATTTTAACTAAATATTTGGATGAAACATTCAGTACAAAGCAATAAATTATTTCCTCAAGAAATGGATTTTGATGTACAAAGTTTTCAAGTAGGATCACGCTCTTGGCTGACAAGAATGTAAGCAGAATTATTTGTCTTCTTTTTTCCCCCTCTCCCTCTTCATTTATCTTTTGATAAGTCAACTGTACTTACTCTTAATGAAGTATTGATTATTATAGGCATTGTTTTGTTCAAAATAAAATTTGCATATTTTATATGCAAATTCTGTAATATTTAAAATATAATCTACAATACATGTATTATCATATATTAAATATATTATAAAATAAAATAATTTTTCACCCCTGCTTTGTTTATACCAGGAGAGTTCAGGATATTTCCATTACAACCAAATGCCTAAATTCAGCTTTTTAGTGCTATCAGAGTAAAGTATATAACCGAAATTGTATAAAACAGAGCTACTCAGGAGGAATTGCCATTTCTGGAGCAATCCTTGGAAATCTTTGAATAAGGATAAGAAATACGATCCATTCTCATATTTGACACAATAAAATATCATGGATTTATTTAGTTTCATATAATGTAATTCACCTGAGTATTTAACTTAAGCACGTGGAAAATCCTAGTTTCTCTTAGGGGTAGGAAACAGATTAAAAGTCTTTGGTTACTTTTCCTGGTAGCTTTTTGTTGCTTGTTCTTGCAGGAAGTTAAGAATTCTCTGAGGAAAGCTCCGAGCTGTTTGTGTGGCTTTGTGAGTAATGGAAAGAATTTACACAAAATATGCCACTGCTGTGTAGTGACATGGAACAATAAATAATAAAATAGGCAAGAGGTAGGAATTGCTCAGACTCCCTTTCTATAAAATTCATTTTTCCTAGGGGAAAGTAGAACTGCTGTGGAACAACTCACATGAAGCAGTTGGGATGATAATTGCCAAGGAAGGCTGCTTTGGAATTTGGCAAGGAGCCACAATGGCCTAATTACCTTTACTTTGCACTTTTTGGTCTGGAAGTGGCTGGTATTGTAGAATTCACTAATCCTGAGTAAATGGGATTGTTCTGCTGCAGCAGAAACCTGGGCAGGCTTTAAAAAGTAAGAACATATTGAAAATATTGTTTTCTAAAAGACTTGACAAGGATATAAAATCCTAGGCAGCCAAAGTTGAACAGCAATGTAAATAATCCTTTATGCAGACTATTCAAATTAACAATTATTTTCTTATGAAAATTGGTATTTTTCCATTCAATACCTCACTGAAGGACCAGCAGCTCCAAGGAAACTTTTATCACAGAAGGCGAGAACACGGAATTATCCTTTCACAATAACTTAATGCAGCAGAAAACTTTCAAAGCAATAAATACCTATAAATACCCTTCTTACCACAACTATTCACTACAAGGCATAACAGCCCTGGAACTCATTAGCGTTTTCAAATTAATGAATGTCATTAGGAAAGGCAGTGTGAAGGATATTTCACTTCACAGTGAAGCAGCAGTTGCTGTGCCACGTAGAGTTGTTTCAGTTCCACCAACACCTACCTCCCAGCAGCCTCAACTGCTGGATTTTTAAGCTTGCCCTCAGCTTGTTATTGTGATTTCCTCGTTGATATTCCCAGTGTAAACACACAGCCCGCTGTTATCAGGCAGCCCTAATCAGTGTCTGCCTCCAACACTGCTGTGCCAGATCTGCTGCCACCCAGGAGCTTCCCACCGGGACTGCCAGCTGCCCTTCCCTTCAGAGAAGTCACAGGATTGAGCTAAAAAAGTTGGGTGAATGATTCTTAGAATATCAGACAGATTAACCGAGTCAGGCTTCGTATTTCCTGAGAGAATTTTTCATTTTTGGCTTAATTTCCAGGCAGAGGCTTTCCCTTCCAGCAGCAGCATGAGTGGCACCTCCTCACAGGTGATACGCTCACAAGTGCAGACCAGCAGTTCATGGCTTTGCCAAAGGTTCAAACTTCACTCTGCAGCAGTGACACAACCAGGATTTGGTTTAAGACAACATGGAGAAAAGCAGGGTTAGGTTAAGACAACATGGAGAAAAGCAGGGCTCAGTTAAATTCTCTGAACCTCATCTTTTCCTCTGTGAATAAAAAATGCTGTGCTTTAGGGCTGAGGTGCAGTTTAACAGTACATGTAACTGGAATTATATCCCGAGTAAATGGGATTGTTCTGCTGAAGCAAAAACCTGGGCAGGCTTTCAAAAAAATAAGAACATACTGAAGATAATATTTTCTAAAAGAAACCTTGGCAAGGATATAAAATCCAAAGGGGCAGCCCCTCTGCCCCTCTCCACCCTGGATCAGCACTCAGGCCACTGCGCTGAGTCACATTTTATTTTTTATTTCTTTTTCCTGACTGACACCATCCCAGTACTCCCTGAGCAAGGCCAGGGCAGGCTGAGGTGTGCAGGACTGGAATCTCCCCATTTGGCAGCAGCACACAGAGAGTTATTGGCTGGTAAGGCTCCTGAGCAGCTGGAAACTGATCCCACAAAGAGGAGATTTTGCATATGCAAAGTCCATCTCAAAGGCCAGCCCTGCTTACTCAGCTGTTTATCACACTCACATGAGCAGCAATATCATTATGTACAGTCAGAGCTGAAGACGTTAATTATTTTTTAATCTATTGTTCAAAATTCCATATACATTCTAATTAATTTACCTGCCACGGGTTATAAGCTGGTTTGAAGAAAGCCCATGTGACTTCTTCCAAAGGTTTTACAAAACAACAGCAAGAATAAATTGGAAAGCAAGGAAATTTGCTGATAAAATTTTCAAGCTACTTGAGACTAAATCAGAGACACTGGAAAAGTGCAATAATAGACGATGGAATAGTAGATTACACCTTATGCAAAGCCACGGCCTAGGAAAAGACAGCCTGCATTGTGTGCTATCATTGAGGGGTTCTGCTCTGGCTCTTGTCAGCCAGACAGAATAGGTGGGGTTTACTGGGAACAGCTCCCTAAAAATGCCAGCTCAGTGCTCAGCAATGGTTAAAGCCAGAGACACCACCAGGAGTTTGGGATGGGAAAGAGATGACAACAAAACAGGAGAGAGTTTTTACTTAAATTGCAGAATTTAAGGCTGTGCCCACATTTTGAGCACAGCTTGAAGATCTGTTCCTGCACTGCCATTTATGTGTAACAGAATTAGGAGGAACAGAAAAGAGCAGCAGGGATTTGGAGAGATAGAAACCAGCTCCTACATGATAAGTAACTAACTGTATTAGGAGTCTTCAGCTGAAAGAGAGAAGACTGAGAGAAAAAATCAAGTTATTTTCCTAAGACAAGCCCCTCTCACATGCCTATAAACTCATCCTGTAGGGACTGAGAAGGTAGATTTGAGTAAGAATTAGAGAAACTCTAATTAGAGAAATTAGAGAAACAGGGACTGTGCTGGTATTTGTAGATATTCCCTATCAAACACAAAAGGGCTTTCTTCCACGATGACCCCCACTGTTGTAACAATCAATGAAAGGTTTTCCTGAATTGGAGGCTGATTTTCTGTTTCTGGGCATTTGAAAGTCTTTTATGCTTTCTCTAAGTTGCCTTTGGGGATTTGTGTGCAGCTTGCTATGATTTTATATTTGAAATACCACGGCCAAGGGCTTTTAAATTGTCATTTAAAAACAACTTACACTCTGACAAATGGCGTCTTGGCAGCTAATATTGCTCTTTGTTTATGTTGTTTAGATTAGGAGGGAAAGATCCTTTTAGTTGTTTTTTTTTAAATTAAAATCTCTAAATTATGTTAAGTCTCTATAATATCATCTTTAAACTAAACAAGCTGCAAACATGTTATCCTTTTAGCTGTTACTTCAAAATGCAGACAAAGATCGATAAAATCAAGAATCTGTTATTGAAAAATAAGTAATCCATTATAAATAAACATTACTTGTGCATCTCCTAATTTGAGAAGTATTTAGGACATAAGATTTAGATCCAGTTCTAAATTCTAAATATGTTCTCCAACTGTTCCATAGTTGTTGGAATCTGGATCTGCTAAACCAGACAGCTTAGGCTTTTCAGAATAATTATGACTCAGCTTTAGTGATGCCCTTGTTGCCTCCCAAAATCCTGGACAGCATGGTTTGCCATGCTTGACCTTTGTTTAATTAAGTAGGATAAACACAGAAAAAATACCAATGTGACAAAAAAATATTTAGAACAATTGTGACAGTAAAGCAGAAAACCCACATTGTTTAATTTGAAGGGTTACAAAGCTGTGCTGTGTTTACAAAAATTCTACAAATAACTTGAAAATCCTTCACAGGTAAATCCTAAAGAAACATTTGGGGTGTTAAATGTGTAATAAAGGTGCCTGGAGTATATAAAGAGATGTTGAACTCTGAGCTTTTGTTTATATAGAGCTTGGCAACACTAAGCCAAGTGCAACATGTTTTTAAAAAGCAAGTTTAAAACACACGGGACTGTCATGCCAGATTTCTCAAAAATAAATAAATTATTAAAAAAAAAAAATAGAGGATGGGAAAGGAAAGAGAAATAACATTTTCCCATGCAGGTATTCTGGAGAGTAGAGCAGAGTTTGCAGAAAGCCAGGCTTAAAAGAGAAGTAAAATGAGGAACTCTGCAGTCAAAAAAAAAAAAAAA
>VZTR01014590.1:59134-79953 GCA_013400775.1 Chaetops frenatus
AGAGAAGTTCCCCAACTAAATAAATGTTCGGTCCTAAAATTTATCAGCCTGATTCTAGGAACTCAGTGATATCACCACAGGCTACAAAAATAACCACCCAAGCAGTCACATGGAGTGATGTAATGTGAACGTGAAATAAATCCTTGCTTTTTTTAAACTGAAAAATTCATATTCAGCCAAACTCTAGGAAACGCACAAAGCAACACAAAGGGCACTGGGCCAGGTCAGGGCAGTTCAGCTGAGCACTCCTGGTGCTGCACCAGAGTCCTGTGGCAGAACAGAGACATCACTGCATGGAAGTGATGGGCAACACCTTTACTGCTCATTCCTCATCACCACAAAGCCTCTCCATTCCCTCTGATCCAGGAGGGAATAAATATGGAGAGTCCAGCAACCCCACCCTGAGGCTCTGCCCTCAGGAAAGAACCTTGTGGCTTCTCAAACACAAAGGAGTTTTGCTTTTCTCTCATTTGTTGCCTATAAAGGTGCCCAGGGAATCAGAGATGCAGCACAGGGCAGGGATGGCATCTCAGCCTGGGCAGCCTGCCCTCCCACAGTGATGTGCCCCAGGACAAGGTTTGCCAAAACCTGAAGTATTTCAAAGAGTCCTTATTAAAAATATAATCCTGAAACATTTCTATGGAAGAAAGAAAAAAAAATACAACTTTTGAGATTTCCATTGGAACACACTGGAAAAGACCAGAGTGCTGAGCTGTGACTGGTTAAAGATAATAATAAAAAAATACAACAACTTTTGAGATTTTCATTGGAATATACTGGAAAAGACCAAAGTGCTGAGCTAGTTAAAGATAATTAATAGCTAGATGCAGAGTGTTAATCACTGATGGCAGCACAGAGCATCATTCCATAGCCCTGCTGCATGAGATCATTGGCCAAGAGGGTATTTCTAACCATATGAGAGAAGCATTGCTCCTTCCAGCTTCCATGGAATACGGCCAGAAAGCGGGGGGAAAGAGTTTTAAAATGTCCTTTATGAAAAAACAAACAAAAAATGGCTCTGCTATGAGCTGCACATGACTTGCCAGGTCCATCTTTTAGAACTGGTCTTGAATTTAAATTAGCCCATAAATGGATTTTGCATTTCTCCCACACCATGACAGCAGGGAGGAGTTTAGCAACAGCCTCGTTTGGCTGGGGAGCCTGACACAGCTCCTGCTTTTTCAAGTTCCTCTCATTATCCAGCTCCATTAATTCCAGGTTTCTTTCCTAGACTACCTGAATATTCAGGTGTGATGCTCTATGCCACTTAATTCTCTTCATAGAGCTATGTGTTAATAAGGAAATAATGTGGTTTTAAGACAGAATGCACAATAAAAATAGACACAACAGTATCGTGGCAAATTTTGGATGATAATGAGCACCAACTACAAAGGCTCTGGATTTAAAGCAGTAAAGGGCTCAAATTGTGGCTCCACCAGAAACTACTTAGTCAAGACACTCAAGGGAATAATTGAAATTAGCAGAGCTTAAATGTTTTATTGGCTCTGAGATTAAGTTAAATGCAATAAGGAGATTTCCAAGAAAGGCAAAATGACTTTGTTAGTGATAGTGGGAATCAGCTGGGGAAAAGTGTGAAGTAGCAAGGAATAAAAACAGGGAATATCTATTGTATTGTACACCTGGAGCTCCCAAAGCATCAAATCAAAACTATGACATCACACTGAAATAAAAACAGATAATCCTCTTTAGTCCTAGTTAGTGTCCTCCCTCTGTCCCCAGAAGATGAGGGGATATCTCAGATTATTACCAGCACTCTCAAGTTTACCTGAGTTTGAAACCAAGAGTTCTTTCAGTGCCCCACGATTCACTCTGGGTTATTGTGTTCTGTCCCAGCCTTGCTGCTGCTTGCAGTGTAAATCAAGGAGAAAATCAGCATTTCACAGGGGTCCTGTCCTGTCCTGAGCTGGGCTGAAATCCCCAGGAGAGCTGAGACTTCTCAAACCCTCACAAAACCAACCCCAATGCTCACATGAGCCAAGGAAGTCACAGGACTTGGTGACACCAAAAGCCTGAGGTGGAACCTCCAGTTCTGCTGTGAGTGAGGGGCTTAGGAAGAGCCACTCAGGGCAGCTCCCACAGCTGAGCACGGCTCAATCGTGCTGCAAAGGCCACCTCAGAGCTGTTTTGTGAGGAATTCAATCTCCAATTTTCTCTCTGAGGAGTTTAATCTCCAATTTTTGCTCTGAGGATTTAAATCTCCAATTTTCTCTCTGAGGAGTTAAAGCTCCAGTTTTCACTCTGAGGATTTAAATCTCCAATTTTCACTCTCAGGAGTTAAATCTCCAATTTTCACTCCTCCTCTTTGATTTTTACACTTCCATCCCCCAGCGAGAAAGGAGGAAGCAGAGCTAAGCTGAACATCACAAGACTCCTGGGTGTTACTGTGATGAGTACTCAGTTCTAACATTCTGGAGCATATATGGGAAATTATTTGTTCAGGCCTCCCCAGGCCTCAATTTCCCACCCTTGAAGTGGAAGCAGGCACAGTTTCTTTGGTCTTTCAACACTTCCAACTCTTCATGAGGTATCACCCATGGTGATGAGGGACAAATTCCTAAGCCAGAATTCCTGCCAGCACTGGCCACAACTGTAATATTGATGAGGGGAATTAAGGGAGAAAAATCTCTCAGCAACCTCCAGAGAAACTCCTCACAGAAGGGCAGGCTCTCCAAAAGCATCTACTTGCATGTCCTTTTTCACTAGGGAAAGCTGCTTCTGATTTAAGTCTGATTTTTTTTTTTTTTTTTTTTTCTGGCATTCTTACCACTTGTAGCATTTGTACATTTGTTGCAAATATCTGTAAAATCTCACATGTCTGCCTAGGGAGAGTTTCACCAACATGCTTGCAGGATAAACAGTCTGCTGTTGCTGTCCAAAACATAAACAGAACCCAAATTAAGAGTTACTCATTCCTCAGCAGACTGACACTATAATGTTATGAACATTGCACTTCCCTGACTTGCAGCCCTGTTTTCCCCATGGCCTGTAAAAGAAGGAACGAAATTCCCACTCAGGTGATGTTGCAGTAGTTACAGCTGCTCCCCCGACATTTTTTTAATAGAGGCTACTCGATTCCAAATTGTAAATGTCTGAAAATGCCATCCCAAAGCATTAAGTTCTCAGAGAATAAAGGTGATGGCCACTTCAGTTCCAAGCTGTCCTAACTTTTCTTTTACTTTGACTGATCCAATCTTTAATGGGAAGGACAGTTAAACATTGCTGAATATAACATTCCGGGAGATCTGAAGAATTCCAAGCAGTATTGCTTCCAAATCTATTTTTGAAAGTGGATGAAGACTTCCAGTGTGTCCTAGGCTGACTGTTGAAAATAAAAAGTTATGTGGAATTTATCTTGAATTCTCTGGCCATGCACACGTTTTTGCTTGCATTAAGCTCTGATCTGCTGAAGCAACAACTCGGTGTTTGATGCTGCCCGGGGAAATTCCTCCACAGATCCTCGGGAGCGTGGCTCAGCCATGATACCATCATGGCCTGGCTTGAGGAGCAGACAGCGGGCCCTGGCCAATCCCTTTCAGCTCTGACAGAACAGTGTGGTTGTTTCTCATGGTTTTACCAGGCAGAGAAGGATTCTGTGCTGTGATCCAGCCAGCCTTTTGGGAATCCAGCAGCTCCAGCTCTCATCATTCCCAGGCCTTGCACCGTCTGCCATTCCCATCTCCCAGGGAGCAGTGTCCAGGCCCTCACTTCCCCAGGCAATTGGACCTTCCTGTCCTCTCCTTCAGCACCCAATGGGACTTTCTGTCAGCTGAGCTTGAATGGGAAGCAGAATCAGGAGTGCAGCCCTCAGAGGAAGAAAAGAAGCAGGAAGTACCCCAGAGTCCAGGCCAGCCCCCATCCCTGCTCCCACCATTCCTGGCCTGGGCCTCCCTCTCAGTGTAGATGTGGATGAAGCACCTTGGGCTCCCTTCTTCTCTGTTTAACTGCAGGACTCCAGCCCAGAAACCACCTCTGGGTAAAAGCAGGTGCTCACTGCAACCCCGAGGAACAAAAATGTCATTTGTAAATAAGGACAGCAACCGAGGGCCGGAACCCACAAGGATTGCTGAGGGATGTCACCAGTGGATCCCTGACTGAGGGAAGGTGCTGGAACTGCAGGTGAGGTGGCACTGGCAGCCTTTTTTCACCAGACAGCTTTAGAAGTGCCTGTTCCCCAAGGCAAATGGCATTCCATGGATTTAGGAGGCTCCAGATAACCAAATAACTAGATACACACCCAACTCGGTGTGTTTTCCTTGGGTTTGTTATTGCTGTGGCAGAAGTTTTCCTCCTCAGGATATTTTGGGATCCAGCCTGTGCTTTCTGAGGTTAGTTCAGTAATCCCAGCACCAGAGTTAGAGCTGAAGGTATTCTCCAGCTGTTCCTCACAGAAGGACTACACAAAGCTGGCAGAGTGCCAGCCACCAAAACAACAAAAAAAAGGTTTACTCTCTTCTTTTCAGTGATGTCTCCAAGAGACCACAAGGGGAAGATTACCAGAGAGGGAGGAAAATGGCCTTTGGGGGAAAGGGGATGGTGCTGGGAGAGGCTGAGCAGTTTTAGAGGACACAGCCAAGACCATTTTTGAAACCTGTCAACAAAACACCACAAAAGTTTGGGGTAAAGTCTCTGTTGTATCTGCCAAGTCCTCAGGTTCTGCCAGACCCAAATGGGACACCCAAACCCAGCTCTGGTGGCTTTTTGGTCTTTCAGTCCCTCCTGATGGAACTGGTTTACTTTGTATAAATACACAAAAATCGGAGCAAAGTCCTGGAACTCCTTTGTTCCACGCAATTGGCCTGGACTATGTGGTAATTTGGAATGAAGGGATGCCTCATCTAAACCAGAAACTTTGTATTAGAACTCTGAGACCTTCCCTGACAAAATCCTCACCAAAATAAATTGAGTTCCATGCAAAACTTTTGTGTGTGAATCTCGTTTTCCAATGATAAAGTGTTTTATCAAAAAGATCCTTGATGAGCTCTTTTTCTGAAGAAATACTTTTTGAATAATCACTCTGCAGGCCAAGGAAATATTTGAAAATCATGAGCTTCATCAGTGTCATCCAACAGACGCAATTTTACATAAGTAATTAACTTGAAAAAGACACATAAGCTTTCTCCACTGGCTTGCAGTTATTTTCAGGCAGCTGCAATTTATTGATGAGTGGTCTTTGCATATGAATAGATTTTGATCTGTGCATGACTAATTTCTACTTCTGAAAGAGACTGAACATCTTTTGCTTCCTGCTAGAAAGCAATTACAATTTCTGTGGACAATTCAGCATTGAACACTACCCTTAGATTGAGAGCTGGGTTTCATTCCTAACTTGTTTGCTTGCTTTTGATATTGCCCAATAAATTCGACTGAAGCAGAATCTTAAAGGCCCATCAAGTGATAATTTATTTCACTCTGAGCAGTGAAATGAGAGGAACACAAGAGAATCTGAATGTTTTGTATTATCTTTGTGCTCCCTTCAAACCAGATACATAAAGAGGCTTTTTGCAGTTGAGTGTTTACAATTTCTGCTCCTCTGCAAGAGAAAATGTGATCACAAAATGGCCCTGCCAGGTTTGGTACAGGGAGATCAAGTTGAAGCAGGAGTTACCATGAATGCCAACCTAGAAAGCAAATTTAATGTGTATAATATATACACATTCCCTAATACTCCAGGTATTTCTGCTTGAGATGACTCCTGTGAGTTTTATTGACCTCTGGAGGTAACAACATCAAAGCAGAGAGATGCCTCCACACAGCCTTTGCTGGGAATGTTGAAACACCCTCCATGTGAAATTCCAGGGCAGCACCTGAAGGGGTTTGATGCTGGTGATGTGGGAGCTGTTCAGGAATTACTGCTAATGGAGTTCCCTGCTTAGTTCAGTCTCTGGGCACAGGTACTGGCCCTGAGATTGGGGAAATGCATTTTTCTTGGATGCTCTCATGTCAGCATTTGCACAAAAGTGACTGTGGACAAGACATGGGCCATAAATTCCCAGTTTTTCACTAATTTTCCCTCCTAACTTGAGCATCTTGTGTCCTATTCCTGGAGCAGAGAACAGGGACCACCACACCTCTGCTAACATGGCCAATATATTTTCATTTTCCCTCTCACCTTTTTTTAAATCCAGCACAATAGGGATGTACAAGCTGCTGATACTGAATTAAGAGTTCCACAACTGTGTTCAAAAGAGCTGTGAAATGCTGTATTTTGTTTGCTGAATAAGAAAAACAATTTTAGTGCACTGGTGGTTGGAGACACTTCAGCAATGAGATCATACCTTTTTATAATCTCAGTATTTAATGTGTAATTGAAACCAGGAGAAGAAAAAAACTGCCTTTTGAAGACAGAATGTCTCTGCTGAGTGTGCAACCACTCACTTTTGGTACAGGATACAGAAAGGTGGGACTTGGAGCAGTTTATCACAATCAGAGGGGCACAGACCAATGCATTAAAGGACATTTTTCAAATAAATTGATAATATACAGGTGTGGAAAATAGGAAGAGAGAAGATAAGAAGTTTTTTTGTGTGAAGGATTCATTTCACACAAAGGATTCATTTCCTCTGTACGAAAGAGTGATGGTCCTGCTGACTCCATGGCTCATCTCTGGTATCTTCGACCATAAACAGACACTTTAGTCAGTAATCACTTCCACTTCCAGGGATACTGATCAGATTTCAGTGTTTATTCTGTGCCATGGCATCTATTTAGTCTTCAAAAAAGTGACATAACAGCCACATTTGAATCTGGACAATTCTACAAACAACACTGCACAAGCTCCTGATTTTTTACACTGAATGTGTAAAACTCTGTGTACCAGTAGTTCTTCATTAGCCTGCACTCAAGAATTCGAGTAATTCTTTGGTGAAATAATAAATTTCCCACAAGCCCTTGTTAACAAATCAGTTTTGAATTGAAATGGCATCTGCTCATCTAGAGTTTCACCAGCTCCTGAACCAATATTCATTGGTGGAACTCTGGCAGAACTGAGGCTGTCACTGCATTCTGTAGAATTGGGTCAAAGAAGGAACCAGGAGAAGGCAAGCAGAGCATTCATCTGGGATTTTGAGGGTTTGAGGGAATGGCTGAAGGGTTTTGGCCAGGTGTGAAGGAATCCAAAGGCAAAGCCTGTGAGAGGAAGCAGATTCACAGAGATGCTGGGAAACACTGAGAGGCACTGGCTGGCAAGATGGGAGAGTGATGAAGCCCGGGAAGCTGGCAGGGAGGCTGGGGGGAATTCAACCAGCTTTGGGGTTGTTTTTCACCTCCACACTGAGCTGGTTCCTGCCATGCACGTGGGCATGGTCAGAATCAGCCAGGCAGGACACCCTAAACTTGATTTTGAAAGTGCCTGTCTGCAGAGGCAGCTGTGGCCAGCCTGGCTGCTGTAGCCAGGGGAAACATCTCCTTCAGCTTGCAGCCACTTTCCCCAGCAGATGCTCAACTCCCAGCTCCTACATCCCTCGGCTGCAGCTTCTGATGTTCAGGAGAAAGAAGCCAGGTGGAAATAGCACAGCAGCAGGAGACCTTCAACTGCCCTAGAGGGACCTCAGAGGCCTGGGCATTCCAGTGTCCTCACAGAAAGGTTTGGATGGACAGAACAAATGATTTTCCTTAATTCGCTCACACAAAACTGCACTGATCTGGTTCTACATTGATTTGAACTCCTCTGAGAGAACTGAACCTTGGGTAAATCTAAAAATAATAATTTAATAAGCATATCATAAATGTGAGCATTTTTAGTAGCCTTTCAGACAGTGGTTCCTTTAGTTGAATTAGGAGGAAGGAATGATTATCAAATCCATTGGGTTTTTTAATTTCAGTCCATAGGAACATCAACTCCTGTAATGCAATCTGGTTGTATTTTCTCAGGAATAGAATTGCTGCAGGAATCCCCCCTGCCACGTGTCCATGCCCTCCCACAGCATCACCCAGCCCTCAAGAGGGCAGGGGTGGAAACCTGGAGGGAAGGAGTTAATTTGGGCAGAGGAAGAGCTGATGTGCCACTGCACATCCCCCAGTGTGTGAATTACGTGCAGGGACTTGGTGAATTCCCCTTGCTCCACACAGGATTCAAGATCTGCCTGCTAGGTTCTAAGCAGCATTTCTTTATTTAACTATTTATTTATTTATTCTGAGAGCTGAATGCCTTCAAAAGGGACACAAAACTGTCCCAAGGGTCTCTTGCCTACCTTGTGTTTCCACACAAAGAACTAGAGGTGTCTCCAGTCCATTGTAAAATTAACTGTGGTATTTAAATGTTTCTCACAACTAACATAACCCAAATTTATCATGCATTAAATGGCCTTCTCAGGACAGCAACCATATATTTTTGTACTCACCAATATATCATATACTGTACAAAATAAAAACATAACCACATTTTGGAACAACAAAACAAGATTTAGAAATGTATATCCAACTTTAATGTATAATCTGAAGCGCAGAGCTCCTTCTGCACCTTGAAAACTTTGATTAAACAGCGATTACAATCTTCCCTCAGATAAACTATATGTGTGTGTGTATATATTTATGTGTATAATTTCAAAATCAAAGCCTTGCACTTCTGCTGGATGTCATCTGCTGGCACTGGGAGCTGATCCCAGCACCCCAGAATGCAGCCTGGCAGGAATTCATCTCCTGCTTATGAAGGGCTCTCTAATTGCCCTGGGTTTTTTCCCTTTTGAACTGCCTCACCAACCTGTAATTTCTGCTGCTATCTACCCAAAGGTAAATGAAGTATCTGGTACACCCAAGGAATTCCTCATCTGCTGCAGGTGACTCCAGATCAGGAGTTGCCATCACCAAGGAGGAATGAATTGCCACGTAACCAGGTTTCAATAATATCCCCAGGCAGCAGAGGTCTCTCCCATTTTTGCACTGTTTATGAGCTCTTGGGACAAGAACAGCGAGGTCTTCACAAAGCCTCCAGCACAAGATTGAAACTGGGAGAGATTCTGATCATCGAGCAAGTATTGACTTGATTCAATAAGGCAGGAAGAGCCTCAGTGAGGGATTGCAGCTGTTGCTGCTGAGCAGTTCAGCACCTTCAGCCTGAGACACTTTTTGTCCCTCCTTTTGCAAAATCAGGGTTATTCCTGCATTTGGCACTTTGCACTTGGGCAAAGGCATCACCATGAATCTGCCACTGTCTCAATTTTAAAAGGTCTGCTGTTCCTAAGGAGCTGGTCAAGGCCAATGCCATGGAAAAGTGGGGAGGAGGCTGCAGGATGAAATGCAGATTAGCACAGACCAACAGTGGGTCTGTAGTAACCAAAAAAAAAGGGCCTGGACTGAAAAAAGAAAATACCAATTCCTCTCCTTTTCCTTACTTTGAGAAAGACTCTTCTCCCTGCTGGCATCCTGGTATCAGGCCCCTTTTTTCACTGTGGCCTCTGCCTTTTCCACCAGGAAAATAATCAATCCCAAGCACCTGGAGTTTGGCTTTTGGAATGCACAAAGAATTTATAAAGGAAGGACAGGATTTATAACAAAGTCTGGGATAGCCTTTATCCAGACAGCAGCACTGCTTTCTATGCCTCAACATTCATCTTCTGTACCCAAAACTGTTCTGTGTCTTTTAGTGCTCATAGCTGCAGAGTTCATTTCAAATCCACTATAGATTTTCTAGTAAAAAAAAATTAAATTAAACTTTAAAAGAAGTTTTAAAAAAATTTCTATATGAAAGTTGTGGGAGGATACTCAAGTTTTAGCCAGCTGGTTTAGGTACTGGTGAATTGGTGGACAAACAGATTATAAATTCAAGTGAAACCAGTGCAATTATTCCCATGTATGTGCTAAGAAATGAAAGTGAGAAAAAACAAGCCAGTCTGACTCTGTGTGTGTGGGTGCTTCCATCAGTACTGGAGACAGTGGGAGGAGACATTTTACAAAAGCAAAAACAACCTACAGGTGCAGCTAAAAATACTCTGCTTCAAATTCAGTAAATGAGTTAAAAATGCTAGTGAAGCCCTAGAGTGTAAACCTTGTCAGCATTTAGCAAAAATGTTTATTCTCCTCCTCCTTTAATACAGTTCCTTTGGTAATTATTTCAGTAATTACATACTGTAAGAGTTGGAGAGATGGGGCTTGGCTTCCATAGTTTAGATTTTTTTTTTTTTTTTTTAATTCTCCACCTCTGTGTACACAGATTTCTTTGTGTGCAAACAATATTTGTGCAGGTGCCTACCTGGGGCTTGGGGCACGCAGAGCTGGGGCTTGCCAAAACTTTGCATTTTTTTGTTTTCCTTTTCTTAAGCAAACAATCATTTCACATACCAGAGTGTTTTGGACACCAGAGGGATGAATTCCATATAAAAACCCACATTCTTTATGGAGCTATTATATTTTCTTCTTGCTAAGGGGGGACAAGATAGAATAGAACAAAACCTTGTGACAGAATTCTGGAATCTTTCTCTGCAGCCTCCAAAATAAAAAGATTTCTCTCTTGACCTCCTGATACACTTCCTGCTACCAGGGTAACAAAATATTTGAGGCAAGGAGAAAGAGTGATGATTCCTGGTTGGAAATACTCAAAGGAGAGGACAAGATAAGGACCCTCAGATGTGAGGTTCTTTAAGCAGGGACTTCTGGACACCTCCTGGGATCAAAATGAGCAAGTCTTAAACCTGAGTCCCAAACTGAATCTGCTGGTATTCAACTGATTGCAAAAGTTAATACCATCCTGAGTTTCAAAATGAACAAGTATTTCATTAAACTTCCAGGGCACTCTGATTAAAAATGAAGGAAGCCCAAACACATCTTTTGGGGGAGAAGTGTGTAAGCACAACTTTCCCAGGAGTGATGTGGAATCTCTGTGCTTAGGAGGAAAAACCCAGCAATATTCTCACATTCCCCCAGGCAGAGGAAGGAGTACAGAGCAGCCCAGCACGTGGCACAATCCAAACCAGAAGAATGTGCCAAAAAAACAGGGAAAATGTCGCATTTGGGCATCAAAAATGAAGGGAACAGTGACCACATCAACTGCAAGAGAGCCTGGACTCAGCAGGAGCTGAGGGAGTGACGACTTCACCAGGGTGTGCAGGGTAGGGAGCCTACATTAATTAGCTACATTAATTAACTACATTAATCCAACTTACAATGCCCAAAATACTCATCCCAACCTTTTTGCTTCAGATTTTGAGGAAGTATGGGGTACCTGTCAGTGCAGGGAAATGCAGAGTGGCTTTGGAGCTCAGAGGGGAAAACACAACATAGCACTGGGGGAAAGAACTTTAAACACTTCCATTTTGTTATTCTTTCCCCCCCAGCCTGATTAATGGCAGTTTATTTAGGATTTGGATTGGGAATATAACTTGGTATTAGATGTAACTTGTAAACCCCTCTTTCAAAACAGAGGCCAAAGTGTGCTCCACTGTCCAACACAAGCAGGGATCTCTGCCAAGAAAAAGGACACTGGGAAAGGGGTTCTGATGGCTGGTGTTTGGCACAGGTCTGTGTTTGTAAAAAACCTCCATTTCCAGTCATTTGGGTGGGGAGTTTTTATGGAACAAGCTTGATTAGGTTGCTTTCCTAAGGAGAGGAAGCTTATGTAATGGACCAGTCTATCTCCTGCTCCAAATTTCAGACATATTTGACACATGAGTCAAGGCCTCAGATAGAATTAATTTTCTAAAGTTTCTTGGAAGTCAGCAAGTGAAGACAGAAAAAGGAACCATGTTCATTCCTCAGCTGAAGGGAAGAAAGAACTCAGGCACCAAATATTCCTGTTTATGCAGCAGGCTGGCCAGTGCCCGTGTCCCTGAGGCTGAATTAGCCCAAGATGAGAGGGGTTTGCCCTCTGAAATGAGAACCACAGCTCAGACATCCTTATTTATCATAGCAGAGGTGCTTTAGGGATGAGACCACATAAATGTGGGGTGAAACTGCTTTAGTCTTGCTGATTGTGGAGCAATGGAGGTTTTTTTCCCCCTTGAAATGTGCTCTGACACTCAGAACACAGCAAGCTCGGCCTCCTTGTTCTTAAAAAAGCACAGAATACTCAACAAACTGTACCAAAGATGAGGCACAAAGTAATTAAAATCCTGGGAAATATCCACAAGATACTGGTCCTTGGCTATTTCACTCTGGAATGGATGGGCAAGGGTGGGGAACCACCTCTGATCCACCTCTCTCAGCTCACTTGGATTTCCCCAGGTTCCCAGAGAATGAGAATGCACTTGAGCAGCTCCACTCCCAATCTGTAAACTCTCATTTTGCTGAGGAATAAAGGAATAATAGCAGTGCAGTGATATAACTGCAGGAAGCTGTCCAAAATCATAAAATGCCTCACTTTTTCTTTTTCTTTTTTTTTTTTTCCTCCTTATATCTGTGTCATTCCCTTTTCCATTTGTTATTCACAGCCTGAATTCCTCAGATAACTTTGCTGCAGACTAAAGTTTGCTGCAGATATGGAAAACGGCCTGGAAGTTTTGCTTCTTGGTTGTTCTGGCTGCTCTCCAGTCTCAGTAACACTCAAGGTTCAACGCATCCAACTTGCTCCAGCAATAATTCTGCAAAATACAGCGAAAAATAAAGGATCCCATGCAAAATTAGCTGCTACCTTAATGAATGACATCAGGAAGCAGTAAAAGTGAGCCTAGCCCAGGTCTTTGGAGGGCTAATTCTAATTCTGCTGCAGAGGTGAGGTGAGCCTAAAACACATCAGTACAGGGCTAATCTTGAGGTAAACATTGCAGATTTTCAGTTAGTGATTTTTAATTAGGGTTTTTCTGTCCAATAACCAGAGGATGTTGGTAGCTCTGCCTGCACCTTGGGCACCCCTTGAAACTGTTCCCAGCATCTGCTGCTAGAAAATGAACATGGAGACACCTGGGCTGTTCCAGGCAACTCTTTTAACAAGAACTGAGCTGATTTGTGTGAAAAACAGAGCTTCAACCAAGAGGAAAAGTCCTGAATAACAAATGGAGCTGCATGAAACTCATAAGAACAGCAAGGCAGGTGTGTTCTCTGCCTGAGAGCGTGACATGAATTCACTGCACATCCCAGTGCCAGAGATAACCATGGCCAAGGGCTGCACAGGCTGGGATTTGGGGTGTCTGTGCAGGGCCAGGAGCTGCACTGGATGATCCTGTGGGTCCCTCCAGGTCCCTCAGGATATTCTGTGATTCCATTAAAAAACACCTGTGCGGTTTTAAGCACCCAACTAACTCCGGCAGGAGACCACCTGCAGCTTCCCTCAGAAAGAGCTGCTGTTCTTAAGGCGAAGAACCAAGGCAAATCTCAAAACTGCACAACAGGGCAAGGTGCTGGGTCCTGTTCCTTCATCCCCTGCAAGAGCCTCTCTGCAGAGACTCTGCAATCCCAGAGCAGCACGGCCGGGGCTGCTCCAGCCTCAGCTCTCGCTGATCTCTAGCTGATCCTAAAGGTCTTTTCCAACCTAATTCATTCCGCGATTCTGGGACTCCCAGCGCTCGCAAAGCGCTGCCGAGAGGCAGGATTAAACCGTGGCACACCTGAGAAAAGCCGGGCTTTAAGACACATTGATCCCAGCCATGGTTTGGAAGCTCCTGGGCTGCAGCGCGGAGCTCCCGGTGCAGAGGGGCTCTCCAGGACCGTGCGGACGGAATTCATTTCAGTGCAAACACAAAGCTGCTCTTAAAGCTCGCTTTCACCTCGCTCCTCGCGGGTGCCGTTTCTAAAAGGAGGCAGAAATGAAGCCTCCTGCAAAGCGGCTTCGATTCGATCAAGAGAGGGGTTTATTTTGCAGACAAGGCGAAGGCACGCAGTCTGGGAGGCTGAAATGGAACCGTGCTGCTCCAGGGAAGGGCAGCCACGCTTCCAAAGCACAACTCTGGACCTGCTGAACATTAATGCCCGTGCTGCTTTAATATTTAAATAGGAAAAGGCAATTTCGGAGATTGTTAGATTACGATTTTTCCTCAGAAAACGTGGAAATTTCCACCAAATCCTTCACTCAAAATTCCCTTAGAAATAGCACTGGGGCTTTTCCACCCGATGGCAGACTAATTAATTTAAACTGCTTTGGAAGCAGGTTCGGCAAGTATTTAATCCTGACCCTTTCGCCTAGATTCACAGGTCCATTATTAACCTTCCGGACAGTTAAAAGCGCTGTAAAAAGCTGCGAAAACCCCATTTCCCCGCAGCCGCTCCCTCTGGAACTCACCAGCAGCGTGTTCCCACTGGCAGCCAGCCCCGGGCCACCATCCGAGGGCTTCGGATCCAAGGGAAATCCACAAGGGACCCGCCTGGGACTGCTCAGCCAGGTGCACCCGGGGTTAGGAGCTCTCAGGGAAGAGCTGGGACACCGGCAATGGTTCTGCTTCCCAAAAGGCTCCAAAGCATTCCTTGTGCCAGGGCAAATACCTGGACCCGCAGGCTGAACCCTGCAGGGTCACACGGGTGGCAGGGTTAAAAAAAAAAAAGGCAAAGACAGAGGCTTAATTTAAACCGCCCCAAAATGTTGGTGTTCTCCCCCGGGGGCTGCTCGTCAGCCTCTTCCAGCCTTTCCCTACACTTTTTCTGGAATTTTAATGCCCCGCTGTCTCTGGGGTTTGTGCTTTTCGGTTCTTTTATTTTTAGCTGCAGCAATTTGACAGAGCTGTGCAGAGGCTGCTTGACGCCAGCACATGAAACTGGATCCCCAGTCCCTGCGAGCCGGGAATTGTAGCCACGGTCAGCACGGAGCACAAACACTGGCACTGGGAAAAAACCTGGGAGCCTGGATCCTGCCTTTATCTCCTGCCTCGGCAAAGGAGCCACGGGGCTGCACCACAATGGACAGGAGAGCTGCCAAAGGCTGGGGGCAAGCAAATACAAACCCAAGGTGCCAAGAGGTCTGTCCCGCAGATCTGGGTGAGCTGAGCTCCAAAAGCAAGAGTTCACCAGGGGAAAAAAAAAAAAAAGAGAGATCTTTCACTCCAGTATCCTAGAAACAGGCCAGGCATGCACAGAGCAGACTGCCTTTAGAAAGGGCTGCTGTCAGCACGGGTGATTTTGGGGGATAAATAAGAACAGGCTGCTGGGCAGCAGGTCCCTGCTGACAGCCACCTCCCAGGGCACATTTTCCAGGTTGTGATGTTGGATACACACAGAGCTGCAGCTCCCAGGGCTGTTCCAGGTAAATAAGGGCCACGTCTCCTACCCAGCTGTCAGGTTCTTACCTTCCCCTTGCATGTTGTACAACTGGAACAAACCTGCCTGAATTACCTTGCCTCGGCTTACTTTTAGTTTTCTTTTCGGGCCCTGTGGCAGAGAACCGAGTGAAGGATTGCCAGTTTATCTGATTGAGAAATCGTTCATCCTGACTATTTTAGGATCTGTAGCCACAGCAACGTGTCCACAGCAGAGTGTGATTGCTCCAAGGAAGAAAAAAACCCCTCAATGTACGGAGGCATTTTATTTCCCAAAGGTGACAGGGTGAGTCAGCAGCAGGGGCCGGGTTGGAGCCGGGTGTTCAGCCTGCCCATCAGCTCACTGCTCCTGCTGCAGCCTCCAGGGAATGAAGCTCAAAAAGCTGGGAATGCTCCAGGAGTGCCCTCGTGCTGCCCTTTGCTGTCTTCTGGCAGGGCTCTGCCAGGAGAGAGGGGAGATGAAGGAAAACAGAGAGCACTGGGAGTGCCACGGGACGAGGGGCAGCACCGAGCTCCAGGTGGAGGGGCAGGAATGCCGAGCTGCCAGGATTTATTTCCTGGCCATACAGAGCGTGTGTGACACTGCTGCTGCCTGAAAATGAGCTTTTTACAAGGCAGCTTCTCTGCCCTTTCATAAGTAACAAACGCAGGGTGAAACAGAGTGGAAGCCGAGATCTTAAGAGCGACTGACAGGAGAAACCTGTCGGTTTTCTCCACTGCATAAAGAAGGTGGTGGGGTTTTGTTTGTTTGTTCAGTTTTTATTTGTTTTGGGGGTTTTGTTTTTGTTTGTTTCTGTGTGGGTTTTTTGTTTGTTTTGTTGTTTTGTGGGGGTTTTTGTTGTTGTTGTTGTTCCTGGCATGTTTTAAACTGGTTTGGGCAAATTAAGTAACCTGAGCATGTTACCTTGGCAAAGATGTCATTATTTCGTATTTGCTCACCTAACTAGGAGCAGTTCTGCCAGCTGTCCCTGATGCCATCTCACACATAAGCAGGAATTTTTCTGCCTTCACTGCTCTGCTGTGGCACACACTGTAAAAACACTTCATGCACCCTCCTGTGTTCTCATCCTGCCACTTTTCAGGTACTCTTTGTACCCCATTTCCTCTTGGTCCTCCTTGGACCTGCTCTTTCCTGGTGAACTCTTCATTTTCTTTGCCCCAGTTAGCAAACTCCTAGAAGGAACCACAAGAAAAGTGACATTATTTACCCTCAGTGCTGAATACCAGAGCTCAGGAGCTGCTGTTGTCACTGTGATGCTGCAGTGGCTCATCACATCAAGCACAACTGAACTGAAAAAACTTGCTAATCTTTCATGTCGATGCAAATTTTCCATAGAATTGTTCTTCTTATCCAGATCTTTCCTTAAGTGACCCCAAGCCTTCCTTTCTCTTCCTGCTGCTGGCTGGCAGCCTGAGACACCCCCTTGGAAGTGCTGCAGATTCAGGCTCAGTGATGAGTCAAAAACTGGCAATTTGCCCCTGTCCCATTGCCTTGCTCTGTTTTTTTAAGGGGTAGAACAGTAATGGTGATTTGTTAAGGGAATTTCTGATCTGCTGTTTAATTTTTCTGGTTTCTGACGTTCTGGATTCTGCCAGGGAGTGGGAGCTGACACAGCAGCTGGCAGAGAGCTCTGGAATATTACAATGTTATTTTGTCACAGCAATCTCTCAGCTTGGTCCACAGGGCTTGGAGAAGGGGCTCAAGGCAGAAAGTCCAGGGAATGCTGAGAGTGGGCTGGAGCAGCTCTGGACTATCCAGCACCAAGGAGCCCCCTGAGGTGACCACAGCCCTGTCCAGCCTGGCCTTGGGCACTGCCAGGGATCCAGGGGCAGCCACAGCTTCTCTGGGCACCCTGTGCCAGGGCCTGCCCACCCTCACAGGGAAGGATTTGTCCTTAATATCCAATCTCAACCTACTTCCTTTCATTTTAAACCCATTCCCCTTTGTCTTGGCCCTCCTGGCCCTGGTAAAATAAATCCTGCCCCCTCCTCCCTTCAGGCCCTGGAACACCACAGTGGGGTCACCCCAAAGGCTTCCCTTTTCCAGACAGAACAGTCCCAACTCCATCAGCCGTTCCTCACAGCAGAGCTGCTCCAGCTCCCTGATCAAACTGGCCTCCTCTGGACTGGCCCCAAAGCAGATCTGAGTGGCAGAACAGAAAATAGGGGACACCACACTGCCCTGCTTGGGAAGAACATCCCATCAGAGTATCCCATCAGAGTATTCTGTCAGAATATCCCATCAGAGTATTCTGTCAGAGTATCCCGTCAGAGTATCCCATCAGAGTATCCCATCAGAGTATCCCATCAGAGTATTCTGTCAGAGTATCCCATCAGAGTATCCCATCAGAGTAGTCTGTCAGTATCCCATCAGAGTATCCCATCAGAGTATCCCGTCAGAGTATCCCATCAGAGTATCCCATCAAAGTATCCCATCAGAATATGCCATGAGAAATTCCATGGATGCCCACAACACAATCCCTTTAAACACTGAGACCCAAATTAATATGGGGGGGGAGGGATATATGGATATATTACAACCAATTTAATGCATTTCCTTGCCAAGAGTGCTGTTAAGTGTGCTCTGTGTTTGTGCAGAGCTCAGCATGGGCAGGGCAGTGCTTTGTGGGTGATGGATGGTGCAGAAATGTTTGTGCTGGGCCGGGAGTGCAGCCAGATGTTCCAGGATGTCCTCAGGGCAGCCTGAGGCACTTATGGAGAGAAAAGGGGGTGCTGATGGTGGAACACTGAGGGCTGAGCTACCACTTCTGTCATAATTCACTCATCCATTTTTTGCATTTCTCTCAGCAAGAATTATGGGCGAGGGAGTCCCCGAGTGCAGGACACACAAGAAGCTTTAAGCTCCTGCCATGTAAATATTTGTGCAGCAGACAGTGAGTCCTGTGCATCAGGGTAAACAGAATTTCTGCTGTGTTCTCCAGTGCAAAGATATTTTATTCAAACCCTGATCTGTGTAGCTGCCACCAATAAACAGCTTTTTTTACAACCAATCTCTTGAAAGAGATTGTTTCCTATCTGCCCTGACACGTCCTTGCAGGCACCTTGCTCTTTCTTCTGCTGATTTATTATTTCTGGTTTTGGGCATGGTAAAAACCATTAATCTGGGAATTTGCACTGGGCAGAAGGCAAGGTTTAAAGCCAGTGATACTGAGATAATTGTGGAAGGCATAGATAATTCAAATTTAAATCCAAATGTTTTTATTGAGCCCTGTACCTTCAGAGAGAGCAATTTTAATGATGTTTTTCACAGGGGATGAGAGTATCCACACAGTCTCATTTGCACTGTCTGTATTTGGGGTCTCTCAGGAAAGAAGTGGACTCTCATTGTTTTATTTAAATTACTTTATGGAAGATCTTGTCTCTCTGTCTTTGTTGTTTTTTTTTTTTTTTTTTTTTTTTTTAATGAGTTCAGAGTGTGCCAGGATAAGCAGAGCCAAAGCATTTTACATTAATTCCTCCAATATGAGGATTTTACTTTTCCTGTGATCTCCTCTGCCTTGTTTCACTGGGAGAGAAAAATTGTCATCTGTCAAGCATTGACCAGATCCAGCTCTCTGAGCTGCTTTGCTCAATCCATGTTTTTCATGACCCATTTTTTACATGCAGCTCCAGCTCACAGCTGACAATGTGCCTGTCACTTGTGTCATCAGCCAAAATGCTTAAATATCTACTTTCCTGAGTGCTTCCTTCTACAGGGAAGGAAGTGTACCCCTCATTTTTCATGCATCATGGTCTGGAGATATCCATAAACTCAACATTCATTAAGAAATGCACTTTGTACTACTTTTGACCGATTTTTTTTTTGTGTGCAGAGAAATTACTTGAATGAGTTCACTGATGAAAAGCATTCTCTGTATAAAGAATATTTTCAAGGAGCTCAGGTTCCCACCAACACCAGTCTATTACTGACTTGGACTTGCTTCTTGAGTGTTGTTCCAGAGTTTTAATTTGATTTCTTTCTGTTTTGGGGTCCTGATTTCTGGTTGTTTGTGCAGCTGAGAACAAGGCCAGTGCTTTCAGAAGTGCAGGTACCAGTGTGGATGTCTGCAGCAAACCAGAATCCTGCCTACAGTTAAGGGTGTCACTACTAAAATGAGCAAATAAATTCATTTTAGGTGGTTTATTACAGTGCTTAAAGAAGTATGAGCAAGTAAATTCATTTTAGGTGGTTTATTACAGTGCTTAAAGAAGTATTTCTTTTTCAGAATCAAAGTAGGCCACCCTACCTTTTACATCTCTTACCTTCTGATAGACTCAACAGCAAACCCTATTGATTAAAATATGCCCCATGCCCTCATTCTTGTAGCTTAATACTCAACAAAATTCAAAGCAAAATAACCTCAGCCAAATCCTGGATTTCTTACAGCAATTGCTGTACCTGGTATCTTGGATATGACACAAGAGGATGACACAAGAGTTAATGTTTTGTTTGCCTTTCTCACCCAGGCTCCCACACCCATGAAGTCTCCATGTGACATAAATTGTTTTATAGAGGAGATGCTGGAAAGCAGGAGCCAAATCTGAGCAGGGGAGTGAACTCCCCCATGGCCATTACATCACTGAGGAGAATCACCAACCTCTCTCCCTTTTAGGAGACAGCAATCACACCACATTGCTAAATAAAAAACTGGATTTTTTTGTACATCTGGGACAGGGCTGAGCCTGAAAATAATGCAGAATTAATATCATTTTGGAGGAAAAGAGCTCTTTCATTTTTTTACTTACCTCATAAAACTGATGAGCAGAATAATTCTGAGGATTCTGATAGCTCAGGGTGAGCTGGGGTGTCAGGAGTTCAGGAGTGCAGCAGGAAGCATTCTTGAACTGTTGGGTTTATAAACTGCCCTGAGAGCAATTCAGCAGAGGCAAAACCAAGAGAAGATCCCGGAGTCCTCCCAGTCAATAACTACACCCGGGTTAAAATGATGAAATTAAAATTTGCTCTCTCTCCACCATCACGTGCCCGGGGATGAATTCTCCGCGATGTCCTAATTTATCAAATAATTGGCTGTCACACTTAATCAGCACGGCATCCCAGGTGCACGGGGCAGCAGGGAAGGTACAGATAACACAGGGATTTTGAGACATTAGTGCTGGAACGAGGACTGCAGGCCTGGCCAGCCGCTCGCTGGTGCCTGGGACACGGGAGAGGCAGCGGTGCAGCGTCTTTGCCTCTGCTGCAGCTCAGGAGGCAGCAGCACAACAAAGGCACTCCTTGGTGCTGGTAAGGACCCGGCGCTTTGTGGCTGAGACTGGATGCTGGATGCTCGGAGCTTGTTTCATGTGGCAGGGAGGGAGGAGAGCCCGGGCTCCATCTCCTGTTACCCGCTGGCAGCGAGGGCTCCGTTCCTCTGCCTGGCTCCTCACCCCAGTCTGCACAGAGAGCTCCAGAAGCTGAGCAGCTTTGCTCGGTGCAGGCTTACTCGGGGCTTTGAAGCTCCAGTCCCAATTAAAACGGCGGTTCAATTTCGGATCTGAGAATTTAACCTCCTCGTAACAACAAGAACTTCATTTCTCGGAGTCAGACATTCTACCTGTGCAGTCACAGACCCCCCACCATCAGAGCACCCCTGGCATCTCAGCACGGTGCTGCCTGCACAGATTCAGAGCCAGAGAATTCCACACAAAGCCACAGAGCCTTGGGGTTTTTAGTGTGACTTTGGGGGG
>VZTR01014590.1:79976-99015 GCA_013400775.1 Chaetops frenatus
GGGGTCATGTGTCTTGCTCACTACTTTCCTCAAAGACAGCAGAAGGTGGGAAATGAAGCCAGTTGTGGGTCAGGAAGGCTGTACAGCACTGCAAGAGCAGTAAACAGGTGAGAATAGGAACCTTTTGCAGTTTTTGAGTTCAAATGAGCCACGCCTTGAACTTTTTTCACTCACTCCTTGCTGTTTGTAATACAAAAAAATAGAAGATCCCGAAAAAGAATGAAAGAAATACTAATGAACGTGAGATTTCCCTAAGCTGGAAGAAGAGAGTAGGAAACCAATTTAAGATAGAAAAAACCTCTGGTCATTCTGAAGGTTTAGATTCCTCCCTGCTAGTGCCAGCCTGTTATTCCTAAAAGTGACAGCAACTGAAAAACCTCTTTTCTGGTCTAGTGGGGACACTTTGGGGCTGTGTGCAGGACTTCAGTCACCTCCAACCACTCGTGAGGCTCCTCAGACATGGGGAGGGCACCCGGGAGATGTGTGCCCCTTATTTTCGGTGCCAGTGTTCTTTCTGTGTTATTTCTGTATTATTCTGTGTTATTTCCTAGCTGTGCCAGTTCTTTTCTAGCAGGAAAAGAGCTGAGTTTTCATGAGAGGTCAAACCAGTCCCAGTTCCACATCTGCAAAAGGTGAGTCCTGCTGGGGTTCGGGCAGTTGATAACCCCAAGAAGAGGCAGCCAGGGCACAGCAGCATCCCCAGTGTCAGAGCCAGCCTGAGAGGGGAAATGTCCCTGGCAGAGCTGCCAGATCAGGGCGGATCTGCCCAAAATCCCCCTGGAAAAGGCCGAGTGGGAAGGTGGCTGCTCTGAATCCTCTGCTGAGCTCTGAGTATCTGAGCTCTGGTACCTGGCACGGCAGGGCAGGGAATGCAGCTCCTCTGGAGGCACCGGAGCCTCTGGGGACACAGGGCTGGCTCAGAGCCGCCAGCCGGGACTCATTTATTGCCTAAAGCCGTATTTCACACCCGCTCTACATTCCGAGGGACACCCACCCCTAAGGCTTTGATAGAACGGGAGCTTGCAGATAGGGCAAAGGTGTCGATGTGCTTTGCCTATTTTCCACAGGCAGCTGCTGACTCAGGCCCAGCCTCGGGGCACTTTTGGGGAAGCTCTGTGCCCTCAGGAGGGACGCAGGGCCATTCCTTGGTGAAGGAGGCACTGTGAATACTGAGGGCAACCGCCCCAGGGTGAAGCTTTCACCACAGTGCAGTGTTAAATCAGAAAAGTCCTTCAGTCAGAGGTGTTCCTGCATCTCTGCGGGCTCCACGTTTCATATCCTGTACATTTTATGGTGTTGGCAAAGAGCAAACACCAGCAACAGCTGAGCTTTGCCTTGTGAGGGAAACGCTCCAGGCCCCAGCCAAGGTGACCTTCACAAAGTCACTGATTTTTGCCCGTGGGGTTTGGGGTCATTCCTGTTTCTCCCACGGCCCTTCCTCTCATCCCTGCAGAGATACCCAGAGGGGAGAGTTCCTGCAGCACCTTGAGGAAGGAGATATTTTGTGTATAGGGGCAGGGTCTGGTCTGTGCAGATGAGCAGAGCAGGAGGGCTGAGCTGGGAAATGGTGACATCCAACCCCCCCAGGGCTTTGTGCCACCTCAGCAGCCAGCCCAACAAAGTTGGGACAATGTCCCCCAAAGCAACCCCAGCCAGTCCTGGTGAACCAAGAACCACCAGGAGCTGCTTCCCCTCAGCCCAGACTTTTGAAAGCACGCCTGAAGTTGACTAGAAATGGCAAATGGTTGCATTTGAGCTCAAACAAGGAGGGTGAATCCTGCAAGTGCCAAATTCCCAAGTGTTCTCCCATGGAATAGCCAGAATGCCAAGGGCCTTGTTTGATGCTGTGGAAGGTTTGGTTGTCAGAGCTCTTGAACAAAACACTGACAATCCAGGATTTCTGGCTGGCTCCCAGGTTACAGACCAGCCTGGGAAGAGTTAACTATCATTTCCCTGCTGCCCTGCAGGGAATTCTCCTGCAAAACGTCTGCAGGCAGCTGGGAACAAATACCTGCAGAGGTGGAGGAGCATCTGAGGGGGCATCTGAGAAGCTCTGTGCAGGCAAGCAGCAGCAAATCCCTCTGCTGGCTGTGTGAAGCCAACAGTGGCTGTGGCACGGTGGGATGGAGGGCTCGAGGTGTCTGAAGTCACTTGTTCAGTCACTCTGTCAGTGGCTTTTTCTTTACTTTATCCAAATCCTGGATCACAAAGGCTCATTAGTGATTAAGCAAATAAAAGGCAAAGCAATCGCAGCCCTGGTGCTGAGCTCACTGGTGGTAAGGGAGTGCTGGGGCTGGCACCTCCTGGCTCTAGACTGAAAAATTCCAGCTGCAAGGACATAAAGAATGTGGGGGAGCTCCTGCAGCCAAGTGCTTGCAACCCTTAAAGCACAAACTGCATCTGGGTGAGGTGCTGCAAGTCATCAGTGAGCCCAGCTGCACCTGGCATGGGGACTCCACCTTTTGGGATGGTTTTGGAGCCTGTGGGACTGAGCCAGTGCTGTGGCACAAGTGGCTGTGCACTTTTAGGGACACAGGTGCTGTTCAAAGGCACCAGTGCACCTTGAGCTGTCGAGTCCACGACCCAAAGGATGTTTTTATAACGACCCATGGGTCGAGGCCTGGGAAACAACACAAACATTTACACCTTTCACCTGAACCTCAGCCACCAAAGAAGTAAGAAAACCCCAAAAATCTCTATGCAAAATCGAGCTGCGTTTCACATTTTGCTTCCCAGCCACAGGGAGCCAGGCTGAGCCAGCAGTGAGCTCCAAGCAATGAAACCAAATAAATACCTGCTCAAACCAAAAATACCAGCAGCAAGCAGTGAATACCCAATTCTAAAGTGGAGTTTCATTTCTTGGAAGTCATGTGGGAGCTGTCCCCTGCACAGAAGGTTACAGAGTGCCTGGATGTGATCTAATTGTTCTGGCACTGACAACTCTGCTGGGATCAGTTCCTTCACTAGAACTGGGTTCATCTGTGGGGTTGCCCAGATTAGGGCATAAAACTGGAAAGAAATTCCCTAAAACTCAGGCTCATTGCTCCACCTATCACAGAAAAATTGCTCATTATCAGTTGGGTGAGGACCTGCCACCTCAAATATGTTGTTTTTCCAATCCTGCCTGATTCAGGGAAGGTTGAAGAATAATTTAGGATTAGTTGTATGAACAAGGCTGTCTCCATCTTCACTGTGTCAGCTGGTAAAAACTTGCTTGTTCATGAACATATTACTCACTGAAAACACACAATTTTGACTGATTATTTTCCTCTTTAGGCCGTCTTCTTTAATAATCAGATGGAAATACGTTCACTCAGCTGGTGATGTGTAAAACAGAAGAGCACAACCAAGCTGCAGTGACTCGACTTTGCCTTGCACAAGTAGAGGTGAGTATTTGAAAACAACATTTTAAGTTATTTTTGTAATGGGAGCTTGAATTATACCCTGAGTGGAATAATTCTAATGCCTAAATCTCCAAATTTTGTCAATTCACATTTTCTGCCATTTGCTCTGTCCCAGTGGGTCACAGCAGGGTCACATTTAGAATGATAATAAACACAAAAAGGCAGCAATTGTGAGCATTTGGCATTCATGGAATGGAGAAATGATAACTGGTACTTTCAATGTAACGACTTGAGCTGCTGAAACTTTTCCAGACAGGACAAAATCACAGAATATTCTGAGTTTTCCATCAGAAAATGTTGATTCAGTGGAAACTTATTGGACTATCTCTGGTCCATCCTTGATCTTAGCAGCTCTCTCTGTGCTGATGTGAAATGAATTCTGTTTAACTGATGCTCTGGGTGCCTCCTCCTTGCTCATTTTCTCCTGCAGCTCAGGAAAAAACCAGCAGGTTCACCTTTGGCTCTCTAGGGCTGTGCTGGTCACCATGAGGGCACAGCTTATTTTTAACAGGAGTTTTAAGTACTGGAGCTCTTTTTTTCACTCAAAAGAAACTCCCAGGTCTGTGCTCCATCCCAGCTAAGCATGGGTTATTTCCCTGCATTCCCTCCCAGCTAATGGGGTGTATAAATTGGATTATTGCCATTTAGCCCAGCAGAGCCTGGCTCCTGTGCATCCTGGGAACGTCCCCGTGCATCCTTCTGCTTCCAGGAGAGCCTCCCCCTGGGTTTTCACTGCTCTCAGTAACCCCTGGCCATGCTGGGTGCTGCTGCCTGGCTTGGGAATCTCAGCACGGTGAGGTCACTCTTGTCTCCAGACTTTGCTCCCTTTTACATCTGTTTAATATTGTAGCCAAAAATTCCTCACTTCTAAAATTACTGATGTTTAACGTCGTTTGGGATGTCTGAGGCTCTCCCTTACCCCTCTGTCCCCTCCTGCTGCAGTGCTGGCTGGTTTGGCCTCTCCCTGGTTTCCCTGCCCGGGACAGCAGAGCTGCTGTGCAGCTTTCCTGGGCCTCACTGAGTCCTGCTGAAATCTCATATTTCAGATGCCAGCTCCAGGCTTTGGTCAGAATCTTCAAAGTGGTTAATGGATCAAGCCTTAGCTGCATGAAAGGCTGAACTTTGGTCTGTGAACCATCACGATGGCTGCATTTCCTTGGGGCAATGGAGATGACAAAGCTCAGGAGGAAGGGAGGAACGAGGTGATCTTAACTGAGAGGAGCAAGGGACAGGAAAAATATCCAGTGCATATTGTACAGGTTCAGACATTTCAGACCTGAGCCACTCCAAGCAGTGATTTCCCCCTGCACCCGAGCAAACAAAACTCAGCACCATCCTTGGAACAAACCCTCAGTAAATTTTTCTGCTACAAATTTTGCTTTGTAAATGCAAAGTTCTCAAGCAGCCAAGTGCCAGGACATCTTTTCTCCCTCGTCCTCAGACGTGTGGCTGCATTCACAGAATGCCCCCCTGGTAAGAGATTGTCTGGAAGCAGAACCAACAACAAAAATTAATGCAAAATATTCAAATAGAAACAATCAAATACAGATGAGGAACCTCTTCTTCAAGAGGGACATTCTATGAAGCTGCTGCTGAATACAGTGCACCGTTTACTTCTGAAGATAAACCAGAGTTTTTCATCCCCATTCCGAGCTACATTGGTGTATTTCAGGCTCGGTGTTTATCCAAACACTGGCTAATCTCCCACGGAGGTTTCAACCAGCCCAGCGAAGCCGGTATAAACACTTTGCAAAGGCTCTTAGTTTAGTTTATGTCAACTCGGGATGTGTTTATGGCAACCCAAAATAAGCTATTCTTACACTCGACTACAAATGTCAGCCAACATCTTGCACCGATTTTGGCCACACTGGTTTAAAATAGAATCTGAATGTAAAGGAGTGTGACTTTCCCTGCGAGCCGGGAGCTCCCGGCTGCGATCGCCGCTGGCACGGGCCACGTCCCCCCTCTCGTGGCGGACTCGGGCATTCCCAGCGCCGGGAAAGAGCCCCAAAATTGCCTTAATTCGCCTGTCCCGAGCCACCCCTGGCAGCAGGGACAGGCACATGGCCGTCATTTCCGTGCTCAAGCATACAGAAGGATTTATAAAGACAGAATTGCAAAATCCTCGTTGATGTGCATTTGACAGGCTGGATTTATAATCATTTCTGGAATGAAGTGACTACTAAAGCACCAGTAAATATTGCTGCTAAAGTCACTATATAAGTGATAATGTGCTGGCTGCTGGTAAAGAATCACAGAATCCCAAACTGGTTTGGGTTGGAAGGGACCTTAGAGCTCACCCAGTGCCAGCCCTGCCATGGCAGGGCCACCTCCCCCTGTCCCACGCTGCTCCAAGCCCCAATGTCCACCCTGGCCTTGGGCACTGCCAGGGATCCAGGGCCAGCCACAGCTGCTTTGGGAATTCCATCCCGGCCTCTCCCCACCCTCCCAGCCAGGAATTCTTTCCCAATATCCCATCCATCCCTGCCCTCTGGCAGTGGGAAGCCATTCCCTGTCTCCTGTCCCTCCATCCCTTGTCCCCAGTCCCTCTCCTGGCTTCACGTTGCCATAAGGACTCCAGTCCTGCCATCCCAGGGAAATGAAATTGCTGTGATTATTGTACTGACACTATTACCAGGTATTTTAATTTAAAATGTTGTCTAGAAAGGCTTGGTGCCAGGTGAGTGCTCTGCTCTCCTGCTCCACCCTGCCAGGGCAGAGCTGTCTGTCACATTCAGGGACAGCAGGATGGTCAGAGGGCTGGAGCACCTCTCCTGTGAGGAAAGGCTGCGAGAGTTGGGATTGTTCACCTGGAGAAGAGGAGCTTTGGGGGTGACCAAACTGTGGCCTTCCAGTGCCTGAAGGGGGTTTACAGGAGAGATGGAGAGAGACTCGTTACAAGGGATGGAGGGACAGGACACAGGGAATGGCTTCCCACTGCCAGAGGGCAGGGATGGATGGGATATTGGGAAAGAATTCCTGGCTGGGAGGGTGGGGAGAGGCCGGGATGGAATTCCCAGAGCAGCTGTGGCTGCCCCTGGATCCCTGGCAGTGCCCAAGGCCAGGTTGGACATTGGGGCTTGGAGCAGCCTGGGACAGTGGGAGGTGTCCCTGCCCAGGGCAGGGGTGGAGCTGGATGAGCTTTAAGGTCCCTTCCAGCCCAAACCATTCAGGGATTCCATGATTTGCCCATTCCGTGCCGTGCCCATTTCCAAGTGCCCCTGGAATCTGGCATCTCCCAATTCCTTCTCATTAGAGATCCACCTCCTTCCAGGAGAGCCTGGTGCTCCAATTTGAGGAATGGCTGAGGAATGGTGGCATCCTCAGGGCCCCAGAGCAGTGGGAGCATTGCAGGGCACTTCTGCCAGTGCCCTCCAAGAAAATGTGTAAAAATTAAATAAATTATAAATCCGCACAGGGAAAGGATAAAGAATCCACAGGCTGGAACCTGAAGGAGCCTGGGATGGTAAAGGTGGATGGCAAAGCCTTCTGTAGCACATTTTGGGGAGGCACAGCCAGGGAAGGCAGAGTTTGTGCCTGTGGAATGTGTCAACAGCCACGTCGGCTGTGACCTGCCCTGTTTGTGAGAGCACTGGGCTCCCTCACACAGAACCAGGGATTGCCTGATCACCCCTGGGGACTCATGGTCAGACTGAGCTCTGAGAGGAGAGAGGAACCCTGAATTCCCAGTGATCCTGAGTTCCCTCTGCCACAGTTATTCCCACTGCTTGTTAAACTGCAGTGTAGGGTGGGAAAGCACTTCAGGACCACACTGGCAGAGGATGAAGCACCTCTTCCATCCTGAGGGCCAAGCAGGGCTTTGATGATCTATTATACAACAAATCCTGGCTGCCATTCAGTGTCAGGATGGAAAAAAAACTCATGTGGCTGTTTAGCTTTATTCTGGAGTTGTACAACTGGCTTCAGAGCTGGGCTCCTCCTCTCTGAGCCTGGTTTTTACTCCATGTCCAGGACCAGAGAAGTGCCCAGTGTCAGGCAAGGACAGGTGACAGTGAGAGGTTATCCCCGCTCAACCCCAGTGGGACAGGTTAGGCAGTGACTGGACACATGGAAATTGGACAAAACTCCTGGAAAGTTCATCCTCTTCACATCTATCCATTCAACCCACTGACACAGACATTGTGGACATCCTGATCACATGGTTTGCATTAAAGCATTATGAAATCCCAAATTCTGGTGCCAGATGGTTTTGGATTACTTTGCTTGTGTAAAGGGTTTAATTTGGGTGCAGGGAAAATGTAAAATACCCTGGTAATAGCTTTAGCAGGACTCCACAGCCTGCATTTGCTTTATTCATCAGCCCTGCTGGCTGCCTTCTGCACATCATATTCCCAGCCACGATAAAAACTTCAAAACATGAATTCAAATTTACCGACTTCCCAGAACAGACTCTGCTCTGTAAAATGTTTAAAGGGATTGACGTGAAAGGAAATATTCCTGAAGACCTCTCTGCTGAGAAACCACACAGTGAATAAAAATAGCTCTCTTTTCTTTCCAAATGCACGGCTCCTAGGAATGCCTGAGCCTGGTCCTGAGTGCAGGGAGGGAAAAGGGGGAATGGGGAAAGGTCAGGCTTACAGCTGTTGCTCCTGCCAGGAGCTTTCTGCTTGCTTCACTCGAGGAGCTGAATGAGCCTTTTAGCTGCTGTTAGCAGGGATCACGTTTTTCAGGCCATCTTTGCTCGGTGGAACAGATGAGCACCAGGAGTATAAATATGGAGCTAACTTGAAACCAGAGCTGTTGGAATTCACACATCCCGTTCCCCATGGTATGAACGGGCTGAAAAGGGCCCTTACACTTTCTGGATTTCATCCTGCATGGACCAGTGTCACATCATGTCCCAGGGGTTCTGCCTGGTCACTATTCAAATATAGAATTACTCCCCTGATCCAGCCACACTCCCAAGTGCAAGTGCAAAATGTTGGCCCGGTTAGAGCAGTGGCCTTCTAGGATACAATAATGAAAATAAGCTGGGTTGTATTTTAAGAGAACTCTCTGAAGTTACTCTGGATGTGTTACTCTGTTAACTGGATGGCATTTTGGTTTGTTTAAATTTACTCAAGGTGGGGAAGCCAGGCTAGAGAAAGTTTTTATCTCAGTATCCTCTTTTCTAATATTTTAGAAATAAATTGTTTCTTTTCAGAGACAACACAAAAATATGGCCATGACATATGTCCATGACAGTGGTCTTGTTCTCAGAGAAATAACAGGAGGAAAGCTGGTTAGTACAGAGGGATTCCCCTGGCTCTGCTTCACACTTTTTATCAGTTTTCATTCACTCTTTTTCCACAAGTATTTTTTTTCCCTGAGTTTCTGTGTAAAACTCAGAGAGATGTCAAATAGAAAAACAAACCAGGGGTTTTAGATTTGATTTTGACATATTTAATATTGCCAAGGAGTCTGTGTTTCCACTTGTGCTGCAATACAGAGACAGAAATCCCTGACTTGCAATTCATGCGGTCACTCTCCAAGCACTCTCCAATAATTACTTGGGAGTAATTTTTCTATCAAGTTACTCTTTAAAAAGAAAGGGAAACAAAGGAAAACTCGGGAGTTTTGCTGGCAGGGAGGTGGAGGTGGGCAGGAGGAGGAGGAGGGACATGCCCAGGGTCACACCTGGCACTCCCGGGGGTGCCACGGGTGGAGCCCTCACCTGAGAGCTGAGAGTGCCCAGGGCTTGGCACAGCTCCCTCCAGCTCCTGGGCTGGGGGGAATGGCAAAGGCCTGCTTAGCATTTAGAATTACACATCAGGACACCTGCATCTGAGGGAGGGATGGGGAAGCAGACAGAATTTGAACATTGCCTGGACTGCAGGACACATCTGAAGGGGCTTTGGGATGTGCACTGGCAGAAATGTGCAGGAGCAGCCCCTGTTTCGAGGGAATGATCAGCACAGAGACACTGGTGGGAGAAGCTTATTACATCCCCTAAAACCTTGCTGTTTAGCTTGTGTTTTAAAACTGAAAAGTGTTAAAATCTTTTAAAAACTTTACCCCTAAAGGCAGAAGTTCCCCTGTTTTCCTCAGTGCCATCTCTCCCACTGGCTCCCCTGTCTCTAGAGGCAAAAGACTGACAGAGAACTATGGATTATTTACCAGTGTTTGCCCCTGGAAAGCTCTGGGGTGGGTTGCTTGGGATTCTCCCAATTTTTAATCATTTTCATACATTTTTTTAAATGAATGTGCTCCCCCACCTGGTGAGGCACACTCAGTTAACACTGAGGCAACCAAATAAAGCTGATTAAAGGATTTCCAAGGATGCCCCTTGGCTCAGATGACGTTCCTGTGACCTCTTTCCTGGTAACTGCAGTGCTCCTGTGGTTCAGGGTTAGGAGCTGCTGGCAGTTGTGGTCATTCTTCACTGCTGAGTGTCTCACAGCCAGAACCTCTGGAAATGGAGCACGTACACATTGTCACCACCTGGGAAATGGTTCTGTGACCTGTGTGCCATCACACCCGAGATCTGTCTCACAGACAAGGACAGAATTCAGTTACCCTGGACAAGGTTTGGTTCTCTGAGCCCTGAAATTGTCCTTTCCCTTCCCTGTAGTCCCCTTGTGCGTCTCCCAGCTTTTCCAGCAAGGTAAATGTTCCATTAGCAAGCAACCCCGACTGACTCCCAAGGTGGAAGGGAAAATGCAGCACTGAACTATTTCCCTGAAGGCTGTTGTAATTCTGCCCGCAAGATTCCTAAATTAAGGGTGTAAAAACAAACTTAACCCTAGCATGCCCCAGTTTGGAAGTGTGTTTTAATGTATTCTTGTAACTGCATTTTCTGCGTGAATTTTGTCTAGGAATTCACACACATCAACCAACACTCCGCAGCTGTAGCAGTGCTCAGGTATGAGGAAGGATTAACAATTCCATTCAGCAGCACTAAGGGACTGGCCCAAAGCCCCTTTCCTGCCCTTGCACCAGGAGGTTCCATTTCCTTAAATGAAAATTTAATGGAGTGGGCTCAGACATTCCCTTTATACCCATGCAGGGGAAGGGATTCCCATGGCCAGCAGGTGAGGAACAATAAGCTGTTTAATTCAATTCTTCCTTCAGCTTGAAAAGCTGCCCAGACCCTTTGGGGGGCACAGCTGGTGCTGGGGGATCTCAGCCATCAGCCCCAGTGACCCCAGCAGAGCCACACCAGGGAGTTCCAGGCACCCCACAACACATTCCCTGCAGTTCAGCTCTTGTTTCCAACCCAACAGCTCGAGTTTTTCATTACTCAGGGGAGTTCCCTGCCCACAAACCTGCTCATCAGGTTGGCTAAGGAACGTGTTTGTTTCTGAAAGCTGCAGTGTCAACGTTACTCACTGCATGAACCTCGGGAACAACAGAGGGAGCAGCCAACACCCAAGGTCATTCCCAACTCCAAGTATGAAAATACATTCTGGAGGTACTTGCCATTTGGTTTTGCTTCTATCACTTTTCCCAGTTTGAGGCTGACCGAGAGCTGCTTCCAGGAAAATAACCACGGCCAGAGCAGATAATGTGTTTTATCCTGGCATACACTGAAGACAAAAACAAGTGATAATTTCTGAAAAATAACACCTTTCTTCTGCAAAGAAAAAAAAAAAATCAAATAATTCTATTTATTCTTCAGTTTTCAGAGACAGCTGATTTTTCTCCTAATTTCACATACAACCTCCTTTTCCTATCTTTTGCTAGATACCAGTATTGTGCCATTTTCAGACTCCCATGGATAAAACCTCCTTCTTGATGACTCCTTTCATTGGTGTGACTAACCTTGGAGACAGATATTTATGATATAGTGATGACTAGACTTCCAGCTGCCTGAATCTTAAAGGAAGAATTTTTAAAAGAAGACTTTAATATGAAGCATGCCTATTAAAGCTGGTGATAGTATTAATAATATGAGTCTCAGATGAGTTATTGGATATTTTTACAATAATATATTATCAAATAGGATGCCAGTGAGGAAAAACAAGCCATACTTCTGAGCAATGACAGGCTTTTTACTCTGTTTTATTGAATAACAAACGCTGGAACCAAATGCCACCCTTCTCTTAGGTGACTATCTGCTTTTATGGTGTTTACATAAATCCCAAAAGAATCCTGTATAATATATGCTGTGCTATCCACCTGGAATTAGGGATGTTTTAAAAGCCCAGTGGCTGCAGCTCTGAAGTCCATACACACAACTTGATAAACTCTGCAAAAATACCAGGCCCTGTTTATTTTCTTCTGGTAATGTGGCACTTGGGGACACGGGGCAGGGGTGGCCTTGGCAGTGCTGGGTTAATGGTTGGACTCCAGGATCTTGAAGGTCTTTTCCAACCTAAATCATTCTATGGTTGTTTGATTCCATACTTGAGATGTTGTAAAATTGGTCAAATAATCATGAAGCACTAGGGAAAAAATTCCTTTGAAGTGAGGTCTCATTGGTCACCTGTTGGGGTAAGGAATTCCAACATTTCCACACGTGCCAAAGGACTTGGATTTACTCTGACTCCTCCATTGGTCCTTAAGATCTCCAAAAATCACTATTTTGTGCTAAAAAGTCATCAGGTATTTAAGTGACACTCCAGGCAGACCTGTTCCTGCTCTCCTCCAAGCACATCTCCCTTTTATTTTGGGCACATTTCCTTCCCCTGGCTGTGCTCGAGCAGGCTGGGCAGTGACTCCTCACTTCTGTCCCTCATCATGCAGCTTGGGCAAGCTATAGAACACTCAGGAGGGAACATCTTTCCTTTTAGTTGTTGGTTTCTGCCAGTTTGGGCTGTGACAGTGCTCAAGCCTGACATTTTAATAGCAGCATTTTTCTTTTATGAGCCCTTCTCTGAAGCAAAAGATCAGTGATGCCTCGTCCTGGCATTGCAAAAGCCAGGCAGGGGTTTAGGTACAGATCACAACCCATGTGCAGCACCTGGCACAAGAGTTTTGCACTCTCTGTAATTCTGAAGTCACACAAAAAAATATAAGTGGGGTTTCCAGAGATCACTTGGGAAGAAAAAACATCAGGGGAAGCAAAATCAGAAGAAAATTATTTACTTATATAGAGAAGATCACACCTCTGGTGAATGATGAACTATGCATTTATATAGCAGGCCATATGTGCTCATGAATAAACCCTTTTCTGAAACTCAAGGCTTTGGTAGCTGTTCACTAAGTTAAATTTTACTCATGTTAAGGAGGAGAAGCCTGGGAAATGAGGATAGTTCCTTTCTTATTAAAATCTTGCTAAAACCAGTGAGACCCCAGGACCTCAGTA
Organism: Chaetops frenatus; assembly: GCA_013400775.1. Taxonomy (NCBI): domain Eukaryota; kingdom Metazoa; phylum Chordata; class Aves; order Passeriformes; family Picathartidae; genus Chaetops; species Chaetops frenatus. The sequence goes on from VZTR01014590.1 coordinate 92,628, forward strand.
TGGTTTTGCAATGTCCATTTGTATTTCTGGGACTGAAATCCTTCAAACAACTCAAGAACATCCCAACAGGAGAAGAGCAGGACCCAGCAGTGTGCACTGAGGATAAAAAGCTGCTTCATGTGTTTAGGATGTTGTCACTTACCAAGAGCTTGCATTGAGGTTGAGGATTTTCTGTATTTGTAATTAAATTAAATCTGTAAATTTAGCATTGCTGTTACAAACTGATGGAAAATTATATGACGATACAATTATGAGGAGAAAATTGTTTCCTTTCTATTTAATTTATATGGAGTTGACATGGAAAGAGTGGAAGTCAGGGCAATTACAGAGGTTTTTAGCTGTGAATTTTCACCTTTACAGTTCCAAACACAGTATGAGGAACCCCACAGTATCTGGGGTTTTTTTTAACCTTTAAAACTGCCTCAGCTGCATTACTGCCCCAATTTTGAGCCCATAACATAATTAAAGCAACTCTATTAACAGCATATCTCACACACACACACCTTTGTCACAACTGTGAATTGTGATTTGCCCATGTTCCTATGCTTTTCTAACTCCAAGCCAGCACCTTTTTATGACCTTTTACTCATCCTCAGCTAGTAGTTTCTCATGCAATTAACGTGAGCCACGCTTATTTTTAGCACGTACAAATATTCTAGGAGCTACAGAACTGTTTGTCATCTCTGTTGGTAGAGCCCAATTGTTTTCATTTGTTGCTCGGTGGAAATTACCATGGAATTCAGTTATCTTTTTGTTGTTGGCAATGCTTACATTTCTTAGATAATTTCTCCTCTCCTGTGAGTTATTCCCACTGCTCCCTCCTGACAGCCATGTCCCTAACATGGCTTTGCACAGCTTTAGGTGAACATCTCTTTTAAAAGAGTATTTCTCGAAATTATTTTTGTCCTTCTATGTATTACTTAATGCAGCTGAAAGGATGCTGCCAGGTTTATATCCACATTTCAGTCTGAGGTGGGATAACCTCACTTAGCTCACTCTCCTATATCCTCTGCACTATTTTGGGTAAAACACCTCACTGGAAAAAACAATAAAGCAGATAAATCACTGTAATATTAACACTGATTTTTTTCCCCCCATTAGATATCTATCTTTCTGCAGAGAATTTATGTCTGAAAGGAATGTGGCTATAATATTTTCCATTAAATTATCATGCTGCTAAATCTTTCTTGGCAAAGGCTGTGGTAAGGTGCAACAACTCAGCTGCTTGCTTGACAGCTTATTCCAGGAATAATGTAGAGGAGAAAAAAAGTTCTTCTCATTACTTCAGTAATGAGATGTTGGGGGGGGGGGGCAAGGTTTTAATCCTTTTTGCTTTGGCAAGCTGCAAACAGGACACCAGATGGGAGATATTTAATAAATAAACACTGCAAAAGCTCTGATCCACCTATAGCCAAGTCATGACTCAGCCTCCTCTTACTGAAATCACTTGGAGCCTGGTCAAGTACAGATAAAGAGCTCATTTCAGTACTGGATCCCAGCTGAGCACTGCTGCATCCAAACTAGGTTAGGAACCTGCTGCTGGGAGTGGTGGCACTGCAGGAGGATGGGGCAGCTTTGCCTTGAACTCTCTTCTGTCTAATCAGCCTGGATGAGTCCATTTCATCTGCTGCCTCTGGAAAATTTGGTAAAGCTGTTCCAGCACCTGGATCTCTCTGCTCTGCCACTGCCCTCTTGACATATTATTTTTTTCCTAAGCATCTCTCTCCTTCCAGAGTTTACTGGAACAGCCATGAGGAGATGGCCCCTCAGCAAGGTAAAGCCTTTGGTGTCCAGATACACCTTCTCGATGTCAAACACACACGGATACAAGATGGGCTCGTTATGAATCTCAAGAGGAGGCTCCAAAATTTGACACAGCCCAGTAGGACTGTCCAGAAAAGAGAGGGTTTAGCTGTGGGATCTGCTCCTCCTCTGGAGTCACAGCCCTGTCAGAGTAAACAGAATGCCACAAGCATTCAACTGGTGCCACCGACATCATGGAATGCCTGGGCTCATCGAGTCCAATCACGTTAAATTAATAACTGAAATTTTTTGTTGCATTTGCAATAAACACTGCATAGAGATTTTTGGTCAGTGATTCCCGGTCAGTTAAACTCAAATTTTGGAATCACTTGTGTAAGTGGCCGAGAGAAGCGCGAAAGCTTTGGAAGCGAGGGAGGAGCCGGGCTGCAGATTGACTGCGGCAGATGCCTGAGGGCAGACAGCTGATAACAGAACAGCTGATAACAGAGCCAGCGAGCCGCAGCACTCCGGCCACAATCCAGGCACCTCCTGACCGGGGCTCCACATTGTCCTGGATAACCCCGGGGCACTGCTCAAAAATAGAAGCGGCAGAATGACCAAATCTGCCCCTTCAGGCGAATCTCCCATTTTAGAGCAACACCAGAACTCCATCAACACTGGGCACAAAAACATCTCTGTTGTTGTCACAGCGCGGTGCCTGTGGCATTCCAGGTTTTGGAGCTTATCCTAAAATATTTGGGGGGTGTGTGTGGTCTCAGAGTCATCCTGCGGCAGTGCCACACAGACCATGAAATGCTGCTGAGATTTTGAACACTGCAGCCAGTTTAGCAGCCATGACATCGGGCTCAGCGCTGCACTGCCCGTGTCACCAAAGGAAATGACACCTGGAAGGTGCACCCAGTGTAAAATATGAAAGTATCCCGAGCAGCTGGCACCCAGCAGGTTATTCCATTGGTTGTCTTGAAAATAACGGAAGAGCACAAGGAGGTTTGTGTGTTCTTTCCATGTCACACAACATGCTTTAGAGGATACTTTACTGGGACATTTTCTCAGCGTGCCTCAGCCTGTGCCACATTGGTTATGTCAGGCATGGCCTCACGGTGACTTCATCTGCAGTTTTACCTTCCCGTTCTCAGGGGACACCAACCTGCTGCTCCAACACTGAGCCCTGGAGGGACCTCCTTGTACCATGTAAGTTGTGGCTCCTTATTCCACAGGACTTCCTGAATAACTGATTTCAATCTCTTTAGGAAACAGAGGGATGACTGTGTAGCTGCAGTTCTTAGTTAGCAAAGGAAGTTCTTTTTGCTCGATTCTAAAGGATATCTGTGCAACAGTCATGAGGTAATTCATCACTCTTGTATTATTATATACACTAAGTAAGTAATTATTGGAAATCTCATCACCTAATTATAACAAATCAAAATGGACTAAGCATCTGAAATCAGTCAGTATGATTATTCCTCTTCAACCAGATTCATTTTGCCCTAGAAGACTGTATGAAGCTAATTTACCATAGACACGCTCTCAAAATAAAAAAATACATATATGTATATGCCTATGAAATAATTCAGCCATGAAGCTTGAATACAAATACAAATATTTTATAAAAGAAGCAGCATATCTTTCCTGCTATCTGTTGCACCATCCAGGGAATATAGGGACATATTGATTCTACATTTCAAAAGTCTCCTAAAATCATCCGTGGTGCTCCCCAAAGTGTCATTTATCCAGCCAAGGATCACCCAGAGTCAGCCTCTCCTTTCTCAGCACAGCAGCTGATGTCACTGGGGGTTTACCAGGCCTCTGTTCCACAGCAGGCTGTGACTTTTCCAAAGAAATAAATCCACAGAGCTGCCTGCAGACCCTCAGAGCCCTGGAATTCCATTTGCTGCCGAGGTTAGGTCTCAGTTTCAAAAAATCCCACCTGTAGAATGCGGCAAGGTTTGCTTTAACAATGGAAATTGGTGGCTAAGAGGCCATGACAATCACCCAGCAACTGGAACAGTTCTCTACCCACAGCTCTGAGGAAAACAACACAACACGGGTTGCAAAATGTGATTTATTGTTTTACTTGGTCTTAAAATGATTTGGCTCTTCATCCAACACTTCTAAGAACTGTCTGTGTTAGGAAAGATACATTGCTGAAACAACAGACCACCTTCAGCTGGAAAGGTACTGGAGCTCCTCTGAGCACAGCTATTTGCAAATTCCTCTTGAGGCTTGGGATTTCTGGGGCAGACACTGGACCTGACATAAAATTGCATTTTCCTTGTGTGCAAGAAATGCAAAGACTTTGTACTTCCACCTTGTTTTCTGTCTCCTTTGTTTTCTCTAGGAAGTACTGAGCCAGGAATAGATGTCATGCTCCTCAATTTTGTTCTCTAACTGCAAGACTATCCTTTGCCTAAATATCAAAGAGAAACTTGCCAAACAAGAATTACAAGTTTTATGAAGATACAGCAAGCTAAATTAATTCATGAAGCAAGTACACAAACCAAATGCTCTTGAAAAATTCTCTTACTATCTGCTGGGGGAGAATTTCCTCCATTATAATGAAACACAGCTAAAAATATCCTGTATTATAGGAACGCTGGAGCTGAATGTGAAGCAGTAGACTTAGAGAGGATGAGTAATTGATGTGTCACCAGCAGTAACACTTACTGAGTAAAGCATTTTCACTCACAGTTGCACCCAGGTTCCACTCCAACTAAGGGAGAGTCCAGGGTATGATTTGAAGTTCTTTTAGATAGAGAGTTTTGATTTGCTCAGGGCAATGTATCAGCTGTATCAGTCACAAAAACGTTTTAGGACAGTAAATCCACGGATGCCACCGAGATTAAGCTTGGAGTTTCCTGGCTTCATGGACAGTTCCAGAACTACAACGAGCAAAACACAAGAAGAAGGTAGAAAAGTTTTATTACAAGGGGTTTGTTGGTCTAAAATTCCTGAGTCGTATTACAAAGACTCAGAGAGAAGCCAGGCTTTACTACTTTAGAAAAAGTAAAGATTTGATGGAAAAAATGAGAATGAATGATTATATTTCTGCAGCCTTTGCGAGTGACATTGATCTGTTGCCTGGTTTTCTTCATGCAGTGAAAAAAGATTATGATTTATAAGCTCTGAGCACTTCCTTAGCACCACACACTATTTTTCTTCCCTTTATCACCTGAAAACAGCAGTAATTGATCAAAACAGTGAGTGGGACTGCTTGTGAACAGGATTGTAATGTATCCAAGGCAATCAAAGGCCATGAAAATTATGCTGGACTAGGACTGTGACAGTAGAGACTTAGAAAGTAATTAATGGGAAGAAATGCTATTATCAGGGAAAATGTTACTACCAGTTCAAAGCCCGCTGGCGAGGCTGATGTTTTACTGAGAAGCTCATCCCCTTTTCACAACTCGGGATGGGTTTCGTTCTGTGGAAAATACAGCACGTTATAAACCACACCACAGAGACACGCAAACACAGCACTCAAAACACAAATAAACCCGAGTCCATTTTAAATGAGCTGCACTTAACAGGGAGGAAAAGACACACGTTGTTACTCATATTCTAATTAAAGAAACTTAACAGTGCTATAATATTAGATTTACAGCTTGAGGAAAGGTCAATCCAAAGTGTCTCCACCATCAGCCTTGCACATTTTATTCCTGAGCCCGGGGGCTCGGTGGGAGTTTCTTGCACCTGATGAGCAGGAAGGTGAAGACACTTAAACAAAAGGATGACAACTAATTGTGGGTGACGCTGTGTGTTGTACTTGCTGCATTATCCACGTAGGAGTGCAGTCTGGGGCAATACCTGGCCACTTATTCATTTACAAAGTTCCCAGGCAAAAAGAAGATTTACGTAAACATCCTCAGAACGCTGAACTAAGCGGTAACATTCCTTCTGAGCTTTGCGCAACGTCTGAGAGCAAATTCTGTTTCAGCAACTCCGAAAACTTTTTTGCCCTCCAGCCCTTCGGCCGTCGCGCGTGGCAGCCCCGCGCGGTTGCGGAGCGGAGCCCTCAGCGCTGAGGGAGCGCTGAAGGAGCCCCGGGAGCCCTCTGGGCCCCGCGTCCTCCATTTCCTGCGCTGCGGCGGCGCCCGCGCCCTGCCAAGATGGCGGCGGCGCCTGAGGGCCAGCTGAGGGCGGGCTGCGGCCCCATCCCGACCCCCACGGCCGTTCCAACCGCGACCCCGCACCGCGGACGGTGTCAGGCCCCACGCCTGGCGGTGTCCGGGCAGGGCGGCGCGGGGAGCGGGACGGAGCCTGAAGGAGTCCCCGGCTGGCAGAGGCTGCTGGGCGACGGGGGGGCGGCGGCGAGTCCCGGGCAGGTCTCGCTGTGGCGTGCGGGGTTTCCCCGCGGGGGCTTTGGGCTGCCCGGCTCGGCGCGGGGATGTGGGCGGGACAAGAGGAGCGAGGCCGAGCGTGGCTCCCCGGTACAACATGGAGCGAGGTGGGCCAGGCCAGACCGGGCCGGGCAGCGACAAGCGGGAGTGAGGCGGGCAAGGGCTCCAACGCTGCCACCGGCCGCTCGGCTGTGTGCGGGACCGGGGCTGCGCTGTCCCCGGGCTCCGCTGAGCGCGGTAGAACAGAAGCGGGCGATGAATCACGGGCGGGCACCGCGAACCCAGCA
>VZTR01014590.1:99295-119233 GCA_013400775.1 Chaetops frenatus
GGGGGGGGGGGGCCGGGGCGCGGGGCGAGGGGGGGCCGCCCCGCTCCGCCCGGGCGCGGCCCGGAGGGGCCTCACACTCGGCTTCTTGACCGGGGGTGGGGGGCGGCCGGGCCGGGGCAGCGCTGCACGTGGCCGCCTGGGCGTGGGGAGGGGGAGCCCGGCCCGGCCGGCCCGCCCGTGAGCCAGCGAGTTTCGAGTAAAGAATGTACTGTGAGTCTGGGGAGTGCGGAGAACGGGCTGAAATTAAATTTTTTGTTCGTTAAATTGTTCTTTTTGATTTTTAAAATTTTATCTTGAGTCCGCGCTGAACTCCTGTCGGCGGGGCCGAGCGGGGCCGCGGCCCGCGCACCACGTGGTTCCCCACGTGTGAGGCACTGCCGGAGACCTGAGGGTCGAGGTGTCGCAACTGTGTGCTCCGACCACAGGCACGGATGGTGGCCTGCTCTAAATCCAAATGTGACCTATAAATGGATAGGAAAAACAGCCTGTGCCATCTGCAGATCGCGGGCTGTGGGGCGGCCTTTTATTTGAGTTCCTGTCGGGCGTAGTTCTCAAGTAACCGGTGTTAGTCATTTAGGAGCCAGCATTGTCACAACGGTTTATTAAACCTAATAGTGAGTTCTGATTTCCTTTGGACACTCAATGTGATCGCGTTGCCACGCAGCACTGGGGTTAGCAAGTACGTGTTTCCTTCTTCAGTGCCGACTTGCCTAGAGAAGCAGTCCTGCATGTGTCCTCAAAGTGAAGAGGTTAAATAAGTTCACTAGGGCTGTGAAACAGTCCTGCGAGTTACAGGTTTAACCTGCCTTTTAAACTGACTTTGTTAATGTCTCGGCTGAATTTTATGTTTAAGCCTCACGTGTTGCTCATGGTATTTAAGTTTAAAATTTTGTACAGATAGACAAAAAATTAAAGGGGAAGACGGTAAAATGTGCATATTTGGTAAATAGGATTTATCCCTTTCTGTATGAACTAATATAAATAGGCAGACAGTCACTCCTTGATGAACTTCTGTTCTCTTTCTTGTTTGTGTCAACAGAGATACCCAAGAATTACTTGTCTAAGTGGAGTCACGATGTCCTTTTGTCCTGGTTTCTGACCCCTCTTGAGCCTTAGTTAATGTTCAGCAGTCCTGGGTCAGCTTGCCTGTGAAATGCATTGAGGGGTCCCAAATGGAGTGTAGGGATTGGCTTTTCCCTTCTGCAGGCTTCCTTGAATTCTCAAACTAGTTTCTTTCAGGATTGGGGTGTTGTTACTTGTTGATAGGAACACTTAATTTTGTGTCTTGTTCTATTGAGAACAGAAGAGGGAGACAGGAGCATCACTAACTCTGTGGTAGCAGGTTTTCAGGTTACAATGTGGAAATTACCTGCTAAATACTGAGTGGCTTTGGTGACAGTTATGTCCTGTGTTCAGGAATTCTTACATCATATTGCTTGGAAAATAAAAACTCCTTACAGATGGTATTTCTTGTAAAATGAGTAATGCTTTGACTTCTCTTTTGAAACTAAGTGCTAAACTATGGTTAGTCAGGCCTTTCTGCCTCTTCAGTGCTCTGGAGGACAGCAGAGCTGTGTTTCCTGTCACGTTGGGGTTTCACCATGCTCAGCTCTGGCTTGTCCAATTCAGGTGTGGTGCTGTGGGTTGGTCACAGCAGCCTGGGGAGCTCCTGCTGATTTCCCAACTCGTGCCTCTGGTAGAGCTGCTTTGCTGAAGGGCTTTGCATGTGCTGGCTCTAGCACTGGCTTTTATCTGCTCTGTCCTTTGATTAAAGGAGTGAAGTCCTGCTGATACCGACTGCAAGTGCTGCTTGTAGGTCAAAAGAAGCACTGCTAAGTATAGTGAAGAGAGTTGCCCCTATTGTGTTGGGCTGTTGAATCCTAAGGAATGCTGGTATCCAGAAGAATCCTGAGTAATCTCAGAGGTGAAGTTCTGCTTCCTTTTTTCCTATGAGGAGCCCAAGTTAGTTGTATTTTAGTTTGTTAAAACAACTTCTTCATTGGAGGGCATCTAGGCTAAAAGCCCCAAAATAAGGAGTATTGCAGTGGAGCTTTGTGGCTTTTTTTTATGTCACTAGGTCTGGGGGAGGCTACTGAAACAGACTTGAATATTGCTGAATCTTGTGCATGAAGGCTGGAGATTATTAGCACCTCTCCTGTTCTGGGAGTCTTGAATATGTTTTAACTGTAAAGACACAGTCTTCCCCTTCAGAGTATGAGACAAGAAACTTCTTATGTTAGAGGTGTCTCCTACAACCAGGAGAATCACAGAGAAACACACTTTGAAGTTTTGTGCTCAAGTTGCACTCAGAAGCTTCAGATGTGACCAAGGAAAGCAGTGTGGTGGCACAGAGATCTTTGTCATCAGTCCCTGCTGTTTAGCAGCAGGGCCATCACAGAACAAGGTCTAAAATTCATTCTTAATAATATTTCAGCTTTCAGCTGCAGTTACAGAGCTCTGTAGGAAAAGTTTAGCTAAATTACTACCTTCTCTCTTTTCTCAAAAGGTAAAGTTTGAGATGTGAAAGCACAACTAAACTTGAGTTTCAGGACAAATTTTGGGAGCTAATCCAGGAGGCAGTGCCTTACTATATCTTGCAGAATCTGACCTGTTTCAGAAATGCTAGATGAGGCCATAGTTGGGATTTGTTTTCCATTACTACTTTTCCTGCCCTGGTGAGGTAAAAATCTGGTTCTGGTATGTGAGGAGGGAGGGGATGATGACACATGGACAGACAGGACAGGCTGCTTTGTGTAACACATCTGAGCTGCAGAAAACAGTGATAGCTGTGACTGAAAACTTTCCAAGAAGACTTAGGGGAGCTTTCTTGCAGAAGGCTTACTTAAGGTGGCCTTGATAGATAAAAGGAACTGCTGGAAACTTGCCTGTGATGACAAAATGGAGGGGTATTGACTAACAGAAGTGTTTGAACTTGGGTGGTTTTTACTGTACTCATTTTTTTCTCTTGGAAGTAACTGAAAACTGTAATGGTGTCCAGAGTGCTTGGAGGCTCTCCATTTAAGGACTTGTCTTCTGAAGCAGCCTTTTCTGGATGTTGCTCCTTGAAGGTGACTGTTGGCTTTCTCTGAAAACTGAATCCTTGCAGTTCACCCTGCTGGGGAATTCTGTCCTGTGTTAGGTTTGTTACAATGCAGGCAAGTAAAACCAGTGTCAGCTGCAGCCACCTCTCGCTGGTGAACCCCTTTGCAGTTCCAAATCCTTTACAGGAAGGATGCAGAAGTTTAACATGGAAATACTGGTGAAGAGAAACTTCAGGCAAACTGTTTAAATGTGTTTAAGGTACCTGAGGGTGGAGCAGCATGTTTTGTAATCACACTTGTATGGCATCTGTAACCTTCCACTGCTCTTGAGCTCAGGGGGAAAAGGAGCCTCTGAAGATGGAGGTTGTTAAATCAATCTCATTCTTCAAGGATCCTTGCAGAGACTGGTGTTTGACTTTAGATTTCTAGTTAAATTTGTGTAATCTTTACCAATTTGCTGTATGGCAGAGGAAGACAGACTTGAGGTTTTCCTTCTGAAGGGGCAGTTAAAAAGGAACAAGCTCTGAATCAGATTTAAATCTTCTCTTTTGACATTTCTTTAGGGCAGTGAGAAGTGAACTTTTGTCCATCGTGCAGCTCCTGACCCAGACTGGCAGAAGGACAGACTACCTGTAGGCTACCATTAATCTTGGTATAAAAACTCCCCAGTGTGTATCTGAAGCAGATCTGGCTCACCTGGCAGACATTTGTCTTTTACCATGTGTTAACCTGACTGGTTCTGTCTGTGTCTGTTCCTGTGAGGCACTGCCAGCAGGACTCAGTCCTGTCACATTGTGCTGGAGTCTCTGCTTCATGGTTGGGAGTGAGGTCTCTTCAGATGTGCTGCAGTTCTCTTACACCTGGTGCCTACTGTTTTGTTACTTAAATAGATCTTATGTTGCCGTTTGATAATGCTTTAATGTGAGGACTGTTTAAAAAGAGTTGTAATGAAGTCAAGAATATATATATATATATTTAAAATTCAGAGACCCCCATCTTGGCCCTCTTGTAAATGAAAAGCAGCATCCACTGTGGTGCCTGAGCCCAGCTCCTGCAGTTGGCTTTGCGTGTGTTTTTCCTGTTCTGCAGTATCAAGACGGTTGCTATGAAAACAGGCATAAACAGTGGCACAGTGAGTGCCAGCTGCAGCCAGCAGAGCGGGCAGTGCTCAGCCCTAGGTGTCCTCAGAAGGCGGTTGGAAGTCTTGAATGCTGAGATGAAGCAGAGAACACTGAGTTAGTTATGTGAGAAATCAAGTGAATCTCTTTAAGTGCTCCAATAGCCAGTTGTTCTAAACTTTGTTTAAATGTGTTTAAGGTCTTCTTGCAGCTTTTTACTCCAGAACTTCATTTTTAGGGCAAATACCGTCATGGTCCAGCTGAAAGTTATATGTGGGATTGGAGATCCATACTTTAGAATGTTATCTCTTGTATTTTAAATTCTCAGTCATCTCCTGTGGTTGGAATAACCATGTCTGTGCATGTCTGAGAGGAACTGCTTTGAGGGAGGAGTGGATAAAAAGCCACAGCACATTTGTTGAATATTGGGATACTTTAGAAATAGCTAAATAACAATTCATGTTTAGATACGCATTCTCTATTTAAAAGCTAAATGTCAGGATGCTAATTCTGATTCCTTCTGGAGGTCATGTGTTGTTCTACTGCTCCTGTAGTGGCTTTTATTAGGACTCAACTTCTGGGATTTTCCTGGGATGCTAGAGGGTCTGGGAGCATTCTGTAAAGTAAATAAACTGCAGAGTTACAGGGAGATTACCTTGAAGGAGGATCAGGTAAACTGCCAAACACGCCAGATAATGATTCTACTTCTGTTGGGTAAAGAGTAATGAATTAGGAGAGAGTATGTGAGGTGTTTAAACTTCAGGAGACTTCATCAAAACATAGCTTGATATGCATCTTTTTAGAGCAGTGTACTTTAAACTTGTCTTCAAGCACGTTTTAAAATACTCCAGTTTAAATGTGTATTTTTTTGCTCTTTCTGGCTCTGGAAGTGTTGTGTGAGTTCCTGCAGCTCAGTGGGGGTGTGGCAGTGTGAGCACAGTGTGAACCTGCCCCATTCTCAGTGGGCTGTGCAGGCTGGCTCTGCTCATACTGTCCAACATGGGCAAAGCAGGGATCGTGCTGTCGGACAGACCTGCCTGTCTGATGCTTCCAGAACATTCTAAGGATGTTTTCCCAGCTAAAACATTTTCTTTCATGTATACCTGGAGTGGAGTATGCCTCCTGAGCTGTACGTTAGTTACAAGTTGTTTTTTGTTTCAGAGTTGAAGTGCTGTTTAGGTCATCAAAGACCTAAAATCTTCACATGTTAGGCTAAAGGGCTTTTGAAAGCTTTAATTTTAATACTGCCTATTCTTACAAACAGCTTCCAGAGCGGAGCCTGGTTAGTCAGTAGAGGTAGTAGCTGCAAGGTAGATGCTTCCAGAGAAAATGTAACAACTACCAGGAGGAAATAACTCGTAGAGATGAAGTAACTGGCTTTTGAGTTCAACTCTCAGCAGTAAGGAAGAAGGTGCTTTACTGAAAGGGGTAATGACATTAAGGCGGCTACTACAGTAGTTAAAGGAATTTCCTCCTCTTTTTTCCTCTCCCTGAATATTTTGAAGTGAAAGTTGCCTACAAAATAATGAGAGGAAAAGTTACACAGCACACTGTCTGTTCAAAGCTGTCATACTCCAGGCAAAGTGGAGGCAAACTTTTATCCTCTGCAGTGGTTTCAGTGGTCCTGATCAGATACTGTGCAAGATAATATTGACTTAGCTGGAAGTCCTGTTCAGTTTGCATTGCCTTTGCTGGAAGGCTGGGAATCCTCTAAATCATTTTAATGTACCCTTTGGCTGGGGAGGACAAAATACTCAAAAATGTCTTTCTTCTCTTTCTTGTTCAGACAGGTGATCTGCAGCCATGAGCAGCAACGAGTGCTTCAAGTGTGGCCGTACTGGCCACTGGGCCCGGGAGTGCCCCACTGGGATGGGCCGTGGCCGTGGGATGAGGAGCCGTGGCAGAGGTGAGTGGTGGCTGTGCTTTCCTGTTTGTTTGGACAGCAGATCTCCAGCTGACTGCTCTGAGTAGTGAGTAAAACTGGCTCTGGCAGACCTGAGTGAAGAAATAGAGACACAGATTGGTAATGAGAACCAGTGAAATTTACCTCTACTTGAGAGTTTGGCCAGAGGCTCCGAGAGTGAAGCCAGCTTGTCAATTCAGTTTGTGATTGATTCTTTAAAGCATTCTAAACTTAATACTTATGCCCTTTTTTTTTTCTTTTACCCATTTCAAGCAGGCTTCCAGTTCATGTCTTCGTCTCTGCCGGATATCTGTTACCGCTGTGGTGAGTCTGGCCATCTTGCCAAGGACTGTGACCTTCAGGAGGATGGTAAGTATCATTAAATATTCCATCTCTTCAGGGCCACAGGCAGAGCTCTGTGGCTGGAGAGAAGGGTGCAGGGATTCCCTGGAACAGGCTGTGCATGTGCCCTGTTCACAGCATGCTGCCCCTCACGCTACCAAGGTTTTATAGTCTTGTTTGGTATGTTTTTCTTATTGTGGAAGCCTGCTATAACTGCGGTAGAGGTGGCCACATTGCGAAGGACTGCAAGGAGCCCAAGAGAGAGAGGGAGCAGTGCTGCTACAACTGTGGCAAGCCCGGCCACCTGGCCCGCGACTGCGACCACGCAGACGAGCAGAAGTGCTATTCTTGTGGAGAGTTCGGGCACATTCAAAAAGACTGCACCAAAGTGAAATGCTATAGGTAAGGATTGACAGCAGGCAGCTGTGAGATGCACCTCATGTGCTGGATGCATTCTGTGTCTGGTTAGGAAATACGGCTTCTCTGAACAGTTACCCATTGTTGTTCAAAACTAAGGCTTAAACACTTATTAGCAAGGTGGAGTATGGATTCCGTGATGTATGTCTAGATGGCCATCCAGTGCAGATGTTCAGTCATTTGAACTGTACAGGATAAAGGGCTGGGTCCTGTTGCAGAAGGTACTTGGCTATAGCACAGAGTTGTGGGTACCATGTGCCTTCTGCCAGAGCCAACAAACCCCAGCTGTACAGCCCAGCTGACTGGCACAGGCAGCCGCCAGCAGGAACACACTTACCATGCCTTGGTTATGGGAACAGTGAATAGAAGTGGGTGTTAAATTGGTTTGAAATGCCATCTTCAGAGTGTTGTCTGGTTTTTGAATGCAGGCATATACCAGAAACAGCATGTTCCTGAGAGCAGTATTCTTCACCCCCACCAACATTCCCTTCTGTGGAGGAAGGAGAGAGAACATGGTGTATCTGAGTTAAAAGTAATTATTCTCAAAACAAGGCTAAACTGCAAGCATAAGCATTGGGAACAGGCAAAACCCAGTACACAATTGGAAGAAAACCCTGCCAATACACAAAGCTGATGTATAGTGATTGTGGCATATACAGTGATTAATGTGAATTGATCATTTGGGAGCCCTTCATGGCTCTGCTGAAGACAAACTTGCCTCATGTCAGAGAATTCTGGAACACAGGCACAGAAGCCTTAAATGCAGAACTAGCGTTGCATGAAACTAAAGTAGACAGTGTTCTGGACAGAGTAGGATTGTTCTGTGAGTGTTGTGGCTGTTCTGACACACCCTTTGCTTTTGCAGGTGTGGTGAAACTGGCCATGTAGCCATCAACTGCAGCAAGACCAGTGAAGTCAACTGCTACCGCTGCGGCGAGTCAGGGCACCTTGCACGGGAATGCACAATTGAAGCTACAGCCTAATTCTTTTCCTTTGTCGCCCCTCCTTTTTCTGATTGATGGTTGTATTATTTTTCTCTGAATCCTCTTCACTGGCCAAAGGTTGGCAGATAGAGGCTACTCCCAGGCCAGTGAGCTTTACTTGCCGTGTAAAAGGAGGAAAGGGGTGGAAAAATCAACTTTCTGCATTTAACTACAAAAATGTTTATGTTTAGTTTGGTAGAGGTGTTATGTATAATGCTTTGTTAAAGAACCCCCTTTCCGTGCCACTGGTGAATAGGGATTGATGAGTGGGAAGAGTTGAGTCAGACCAGCAAAAACCCTCTCTGGGTTACAGGGAAGTGATCCTATGCAGGAGGAAAGAAATTCTGGAAGTGTCTGAACTTCCTCATAACTTTTATTTTATTACAATGGCCTTGGATTGTCTGACCTCAGTAGCTGTTAACACCAAGTGATATCTGCATCAGGCCCTACCTAGAGCATATAGCTGAGTGGGAGTAAACAAACAAGATGCACATGCCTGTTAATGGCCATGAGAGAGAGAGAGAAATCTGAAATAAATCTAAAAGTAACAGTAATTCAGTCAGTGAATGTTAATGCTGGAGATACAGAATGCAATGGGAAGCTTTTGAATAAATATCTCAAAGTCAATCTGAAACCCAGACATCAGTGCTCATAGCATAAACAATTTGGAGCTATTCAGGAGTTGCAAATAAATGCATTTTCACAGAAATCAAGATGTTATTTTTGTATACTATATCACTTAGACAACTGAGTTTCATTTGCTTGTAATCGGTTTTTAAAGTAAGATGGTAAGAGCAATTGAAGTCCTAGAACATAGAAAATGTAATTTTAAACTATCAATAAAGCTGGAGGAGGAAGGGGAGTTTGGCTAAAGTTCCTTTTGTTTATTTTTGGTTTTCCTGTACACAGTGCAAAACAACATATTAAAAGGGGTATGTGGAGGTTCAGCTTGGCCTTTCTTTTGTACTGTCTCATGTTAAGGTCCTGTCTGCAGGTGTTCATGTGTGGGGTCTGGATGGGGGGCTGATTACAGCTGTGCTGGTGCAATTCAAGCATTGAGTGGAAAAACCATTAGAGGAGGTACAGAGGTTGCTGGAGGTGCAGGCAGGACCGGATCTGAGTGGATCAGTTCTGCTTGAAACATCTGCACTTGGCCTGTCCATGGGTGGTTGTGCTGTGTTGGCCCACTGGAGGGTCAGAGAACAGCTGAGAAAGGAGCTGACAAACAGTGGATCTTCACCTCCACTCAGTGAATAAAGTGGGCAGGAGCTCTTGGCTGACCAGAGCTTCACCCTAAGGCAGGACTGGAGAAGAGGTGTGAAGATGGGGCTTTGCCTGGAGTGCCTCTAAGCTGCTGGCTGTCCTCAGGCTCTGGCAGAGGCTGTGGGATCTGCAGTCAGGAGCAGGGATGATGTGCTTGACTCGGGTTGGGTTTCAATTGTCACTAAAGGTTTTCCCTCAAGTCCCAAAGGCAGTGTGTGCTGTACAGTGAGAAATGGACCATGATGTCTGTCCTGAGAGGGAGGTGCAGCTGAGCTAAAGACAACTGAACTGGCACTGGCACTTCTGCGTTGGTGTAAGAATTACCCAGTTACTGCCAGTTATTTCCTGTTAATTTTGGAATCGAGGTGAAATATGTGGGTCGTCCTAGAGTAGAGCAGACACAGCACACAGTGGTTCAGCCTGGTAAGTTGGAACAAACTGAGTCTTTGCACCCAATTATCTTATTTAAGCAGCAGGAAAGTAAGTTTGAACCTCTCTGATTACAAAGACCTGAAAGTCCTTGGGACAGCTGGCAATGAAAAAAAGTGGTATTTTCCTCTAAGAATTTATATTTTTATACAAAGAAAGCAATATTTAAAAGCTGAGAAACATAAACCAGGCTGTAAGTTCCAAAAGGAGAAAATTACTTCAAAAAGAGATGTCTCTTCTGAGAACATTGGTACTGCTGTTCATGGTCAGTTTTTCCCAAGTGAACAGGAGCTGGACAAGCAAGAGCCGATTTCATACATTGTGGGACTTGGGAAAAATCAATTCTTAGTATGTTTTGTGTTGATCTTTTTCATTAATACTGAGGCATCTCCTCATTCGTTGTGGGAAACTCATGAAATGCTTACAGAGAGAGACTGTTCATCGGTAATTGAGTGACAAGACAAGGGGAATGGGGTCAAACTGAAAAGGGAAATTCGGATCAGATGTTTGAAGGAGCTTCTTTGCTTGTGAGGGTGGGGAGGCCCTGGCACAAGGTGCCCAGAGAAGCTGTGGCTGCTCAGGATCCCTGGCAGTGTCCGAGGCCAGGCTGGACGGGACTGGGAGCAGCCTGGGCTGTTGGGAGAGGCGTCCCTGCCACGGCAGGTGGGGCACTGCAGGGTCCCCAAGGTCCCTTCACCCCAAACCCCTCCATGTTTCCCTCAGCTCCTCCCGGCGGGGCCCCGGCAGCGCATGCGCGGCGCGGGGGAATGCGCGGGATTCTGCGCGAGCAGGGCGCGCACGCGCACTGGGAGCGGGGCCGGGTTCAGTTCCGGGGCTTGGGGCTGCTGCGTGCGCGGCGCGTTCGGAGAGACTGAGGGGCTGAGGGGCACGGCAGGACCATGGTGAGCGTGGGGCTGGGCGGGTGAGGGGCACGGCGGGACCATGGTAAGTGCGGGACTGGGGGGCACGGCGGGACCATGGTAAGTGCGGGACTGGGGGGCACGGCGGGACCATGGGTAGTGAGGGGCTCAGCGCTTGTCCCCTGGTGCCGCTGCCCGGTGAGGAGCTCGGAGGGGATCGCCCCCAGGCTGAGACCGCTGAGGGGCTCCAGGTGGGGCTGGGGGTGACTGAGGCCGCTCTGTTTGTATCTTGCAGGCTCGCAACGCGGAGAAGGCCATGTGAGTGCGACGGGGGCATTGCAGTGCGGGCACCGCCTGAGTCGTGGGTCACCTCGGCTGAGACTGCAGCCGGGCCTGGTCTCACACATCTGTGCCTGCCAGCTGTCATTGTACCTGGTCTCACACATCTGTGCCTGCTGGCTGTGACTGCCTGGCCTGTAGAACTCGATGTTCAGCTTCTTTTAAAGCACCAACAGTTTAATGATGCTTTTGGGTACTTACTGCTGGTCCAGAGACAGTTGGAGTAGGAGAGCACCTGCACACATGTACCTGGTGCTGTGGTGGGTGGTTCTGTGCAGGAGAGACCCTGCAACAGTGTACTTACCCTGCTGCAGGCTGGGGGATAAATACACTGAAATATGTTGTGAAGGACCCTTGTTGTTTTAGGCAGTTCCCATTTTGGGAACACAGATGCCAGGCCAGATGGTAGGAATCAGTTAGCATTGCTTTATTTGAGAAATGAGCCCTAGAGAATTTCTAATGTTGAGAAGTCTTTAGCTGAAAGAGCTAGAGGTGATCAGTGAATGTGTTCAAGCCTTCGTTTCCTTACAGACTGTAATTAAGTCCATAATAAACATCCAGAGCAAAACTTATTCCTGTTGGAATGTGGATTTGTGAAAGTAAATCTGCTTTCTTCTCTTTAGGACGGCCTTGGCAAGATTTCGGCAAGCCCAGCTTGAGGAAGGAAAAGTCAAGGTGAGATGTAAAAGCCCTGGAGGTTTGGATGCTCAAGTCGGGGAGGAGGGCAGGCCTTGTTCATAGCCCAGGTGTCCTGTGCTTGACTCCAATTAGAAGGAAAACATTTTAGCTAACTGTATTTCACACTCACACAACCAGGAAACTTCTCCAGTACAATTTCTCCAAACATTTTTACTTTTGTTTCATATTACATATTATGCAGAGGAAGGGGGTTTAATACCTTTTAGTAAAAGGTAGAGCTTTTAGTAAAAAGTAGAGCCTTTTAATAAGAGGTGGAGCTGTGAGGAAAGGGACAAAATAACTGCACAAAAATCCCTAGAAGCAAGATGAAGTATCAGTTTGTGTAAGCAAGCCAGTGGAATGTGAAGAAGGTTGAGAAGAAGGTACTCTGCATAAACTGGAAAAAACTACATTATTTAGTAGTAGCAGTTGATAAAAGCTTAACCTTAAGCAGGTGGTGTGTGCTAAAAATGGTGAAACTCCTGGATGGAACATTTGTTGGTATTGGAGAGAATTGTGGGTTGTTTTGAAAAAAAAAAAAAACAAACCAGATGAGAGATTTTGGTTTGGATAAAGTGGATTTAAGTAGGTTGTGTTGTCTGTGATAGTTTAATTTGTCAGGGCTATAAATCATTGTTCTCCACTTAGTAAAAATTAATGGGAGCAGAAGGCCCTGGAGCTTGGTAGCATCCTTTGGGATGAATGGAGCAGTAAAGCCTGTGTGAAATGCTGTGTGTGTGCTCAGCTGAATTTGATGGTGTGGTTTTCTGTCCTGCAGGAGCGAAGGCCCTTCCTTGCATCAGAGTGTAATGAGCTGCCCAAAGCTGAGAAATGGAGGAGACAGGTAATGTCATCCTGTGGATTTTCTAATTCCATAGGAGGTAGAACTTTACACTTCCTATTTAGAAAGCCTGCTTGCAAAGCGTTTTCCACAGTTGTCAGAACCCTGACAGATAAATCATAGCATATTTTTTAAGATTGTACAGCTCACTGTTCAGAGTAGGTCCTGCCATGTCAGGTTACCCCAGGGCCATATCCAGCTGAGTTTTTAACATCTCCAGGGGCTTAAAATCCAGCTTTTTGGGGCTGCTGTTCCAGTGTTTGATTATAATCTTAATTATTTCCCTCTCCTTGAATTTAATCAAAATTTCTCCAGTTTCAACTTGTGTTTTGTTGCTGCTTGTCCTATTGTCATGCACTTCTCAAACCATCTGTCTCTTGTCTTCTCTGTACCCTCCATTGATTTAGAAGTTAATTTCTGTGTTCTTGTTTGACTAGATCATTGGTGAGATTTCCAAGAAAGTGGCACAGATCCAAAATGGTAAGATTTTTCTAAATGTTCTATTTTTTTGAATATCCAGTCATAAGCAGTTACAGTAAAAATCCCGTTTGATGTGAGCTATGCTGTTTCCATTGCACAAATTCTGAAATTCCTCTGGTGCTTCTGTGAGCTGCCTGATTTATTTTTTTTTTCCTCTTTAACAGCTGGATTGGGAGAATTCAGAATTCGAGACCTGAATGATGAAATAAACAAACTTCTGAGGGAGAAGGGACACTGGGAATACAGAATAAAGGAACTGGGAGGTCCTGATTATGCTGTAAGTGTGGAATGTGTTGTACCTGGTTATTCTGCTTACAAGTGAAGTGACTGCTGAGAAAAATACGCAACATTTAGTTACCCATGGAAGGCTTGGCCAGTGTTTATTAGAGGGTATCTTTATTCAGCCCCTAAAAACGTGTGGCTGTGTTAGAAGAAAGTTTTAAACTATGAACTCTGTTTATTTTCCAGCGGATTGGCCCAAAAATGTTGGATCATGAAGGGAAAGAAGTTCCAGGAAACAGAGGCTACAAATACTTTGGGGCTGCAAAGGATTTACCAGGAGTTAGAGAGCTTTTTGAAAAGGAACGTAAGTAAAGAGCAGCTCTTCCCAGACATGACCCTGTAGTAGAACATCTTGAATAAAGTGCTGTTGTAGATTTTGGGGAGCGCTAGTAACAGCATTTCTGAATGTCTTAGGTCAGCTCAGTGAAACACTGAGCACAGCTAATTAATTAAATGCTAAGAGCACCTTTGGCTGTTTGCAATTAAGGAAATCTAGAAAGGATCAAACCGGTTTCTACTGGGAGTTCCAAATGGTAAGGACTGATATCCTATAGAAACTTTTCAGCGTAACAGGCAAACTTTGTTGAGAAGTTGCAGATAGTACTTGGAGTTCAGGACTAGAAAAAAAGGAAGAAAGAGGGAAAGTTTGGTTGAACATAATTTTAGAAACATCTTTTATAATAGGAAAAACTAAATTTAAGGGAATGAAACTTTGTCATGGAATGAGTGAGAATTGCTTGGGCCTGAAAGTGAGGCAAAGACAAACTATGGGAAGTACTGCAGGATGTGGGGGAATCTTTGGGTCATGTACTGGAACTGGTTTGTGTAGGCCAGAGGGTGACACCAGTGCTCCCAGTGCTGGCAGCAGTTCCATCGTGCTGGGTATTGGCTGAAGCCAGGCAGCTGTGAGCTCAGGGAGGAGCTGGGGACACTGAGCAGGTGGTGGAGGTGACCTGGTGGGTGACAGTGGTATTCCTCCAGCCCTGCCACCCCCTCGGAAGACTCGGGCTGAGCTTATGAAAGACATCGATGCCGAGTACTACGGCTACAGGGATGAAGATGATGGGATTCTGGAGCCCCTGGAGCAGGAACATGAGAAAAAAGGTATGTGAGGTTCCAAACCTGCACAGATCAGCCCAGGAAGGGGTGATGATGGACTCTGAAGTTAAGACATCCCTTTTTTCCCACTGTGGGCTTTGTGTTGTCCTTAGCTGTCAGACTTTGTCAGTCACATGGGTATCCAAATCACTATAAGGTATTTCAGGGAGGAGGTGCTTTAGAGTTGACTTTCAGCTTTATTACTGTAAAAGATTTAATATTTTAGCAAGTCATTCACTGCCGAAGCAAAAACTGCTTCCCCTCCTTTTTCATGCTTAAGAATGTAGAAAAGTGGGTTGCAGCAAGATCTGTAGAACCCAAGCAGTTCTCTCCCTCCCGTGTGAAAACTGACCCTACCATCTGTTGCCTGTCTCACCTCATTGTTTATTTATCCATAGCTGGTTACTTCACTGGGAGATCATAGGGGCCTGCTGGAAACCTTGTAGTCTAGGTGGGCTGTGTGAATTTATCCATGTCATCTATCTTGGAATTTTAACACTTTTGTGAATATTTTTTCCTTTGGAACTTAGTTTTTCACAGTAGAAAATATTTATCTATGTGTCTGCTCACATTGTTTTCTAGCATTGTTTCTACTGACTTCCCTGGTGAAGACACCAGGATTATGAGTCTTAATTCCTGAAACTATCTTCAGAATTCAGCACTGTGTGCCATTTTCTGGGATTTGAGTAGCAAATCAAGAGTGCAGAGGGTGAGACTAAGCAAGAGGGCACAGACTGCTTACAAGCTTCCTAAATAGTTCTCTCGGTGCTTCTGCTGAGCACTGGCTGTTCCTCCTCAGTTATGCCTTCTCCAGTGGTGAGGCATTCACAGAATTCAAGGTTAGTTAGATGGTAGGGCAGGGAGGAAGGGGGGGGCTGAAGGAAATCTTCACTTACCAGTGTCCTGCAACAGAGCCTGGAGCCCCAAACCCTGGGAAGTGGAGGTGGCTGCAGACAGGTGATAGTGCAGGAAGGGAAGTTGTGTGGTGAGAGTCCCAATGGCTCCCACTCAGCATCCATCCTGTACATCCTGTTTGTCTGAGACCTTGCAGGTTTTACCTTGTTAAGTAAAGTTTTTGTGAAACAAAGTATTGAAAAAACTTAATTTGGGGTTCCTTTTCTGTGAGGGAACCACACAAACCATGTGCCACTGGTTAGGTCTTGCACTCTCGGGGAGGATTTTAATGTGAGATATATGAGAGCTTGGAGAATGCCTGCTGTAGGCATTTCCTACAGCCAAGATGCATTAATCTGGCACCTCTGTAGAATCTTATGCTCTGGCTGTGTCACTGATGAAGTTTCTTAAAACTTGTTTTAGTGCTCTTACTGTCACTCTGCTGTAATAGAGATGCAGCAGCCTGGCAGCTCCCACCTAGCAGCAAGGTACAGAATTGGAATTGTGCTACAAAATAAGAGAAATACCCTCTGAGATGAAAAAAGTGATTTATGTGGGTGGCCAGTGTAAGGAGTATAATCATGTTTAATTAACCACACGGTGATCAGCATCCCTATAGCTGCTGCCAGGCTCCAGAGCTGTAAGGGCCACTTAGCCTGCTGCTGTGACCCTGCTGCTCAGGTCAGAAAGTAGGTTGGTGTTTATCTGTGACATTTACAGTCCAAAATGTACCCAAATGAAGGCATTAGCAAGTACCACACTGTGACAGTATATCAACATACAGTGATATATTTTATTGCATAGTACATCAAGGTTCTACAGGGTGTGGTACTGATGTAGAGGATTTAGGCAACAAGTTTAAGGCCATTGGAAAAGCTCTGGCAGTAAGACCATGCTGCTGTGACTGGCTCTCAGCCACACTTGCCATGTTCCTTTGCTCCCCAGTTATAGCAGAAGCAGTGGAAAAATGGAAGATGGAGAGAGAAGCACGACTCGCAAGAGGTGAGGAGGAGGAAGAAGAAAACATCTATGCTGTCCATGAGGAAGAGGTAGGGATGGCTCAGGTGATGTGGCTTTTCATGTGTCTTCTGTGCTCCCTTCTTGGACGTGGTGTTACCCTTTGAATCATGATAGAGCAGGGCTTTGCTGGTGCTGCTGTCCCTGCTGTGACATGGCTCTTGTTTCTTCTCCATGCTCCCAGTGAGATTTGGACAAGGGTACTGGAAACAAGTTCTCATTTCTCAGTCTGTACCTAAGTGGGTTAAGCACAAGAATAAAAAGGAGGAATCCATGAGGTGGATCTGGTGGCTTCTCCAGTACCATGTTTTATTTGTATTATCCCATCATTCCTGTGTTTGTAGTGTTGACCGTGCTCATGTTCCTTCTGGCAAAGCAAGTGAAGAATGGATTTTTTAATGAGCTCTATAGAAAATAAACTTGATGTGATTTTTTCACTTTTTAGTCTGATGAGGAAGGTGGCAAGGAGAGAGAAGGTGAAGACGGCCAACAGAAATTCATTGCACATGTTCCAGTGCCAACTCAACAGGAGGTAAGGCATAACAGCACTCAGCTGCAGAGATGCACATTGGCTTTTGCAAGACACATCTTAATTTACATCAGGTCATCAGTAAAAGTGCCCCAAATTTGTTATTTCTGTGACTTGACTCTGCATCTGTTTAATTCTCTTGCAAATGCTGGAACCCTTTTCACCTGAGAATTTCCAAAACCTTCCTAAGTATTCCTTACATTGGGAAGTGTTGTAGAGATGAGCATCTGAGGTTTCAGCATCTCAGTTGAGCTGAATCCACCCTATTTTTATCCTGCAGATTGAGGAAGCTCTTGTACGGAGAAAGAAGATGGAGCTGCTCCAGAAGTATGCCAGTGAAACCCTCCTAGCACAGAGTGAGGAGGCAAAGACACTTCTAGGATTGTAACATTGCACCAGGGTCCTGATTTGTGTGTAGTCCCTCTGAAAGCAACAGGTTCCTCAGTTCTGGTAGCAATGGGTTTTAGCTCTAAAAGTCCCTTTGGATGGGGAGCAAACTGCTGGAATTACAGGATGATGTGCAGAAGGAGAATCATCATTCTGTTTTCTACAGTGCTGGAAAAGGTCACACCTCAGTGAACTTGTCTCTGCATCCAACAGCTGTCTTCAGTGCTTTCAGTTTGGGAAAGGGTCTGTGCAGTGGGGCCTTTTACAGATAGAACCACACCAGTGAGCTCCTGAATCCTGGAGGAAAACCCGTGGTGTTCCTGCCATCCTGTCTGCTCCGTCCTGACTGTAAGTGCACATCTTCTCATGCTGGGTTTTGTTGAGCTGAGAAGTAACTTACAGTATTACACCTGCTTTAGTTTACCAGAATAACCTGGAACCTGTCTAGAGGTACCTTGATGGCAGATCTTATCAGTGACTTTGGAGGAGATTTGGCTCTTTCTAAAATACATGCAGCGTCTAAAACCTGTTACTCTTTTTGTGGTTTGTAACTGTGCCTGGATGAATTGCTTAGATGCTGGATATTCCAGCAGCTACTGTAAGAAACTCTGCAATACCTTGTTCAAATATTTTTATTAAAACTATTTACAACCTGATGTCTTGTTTTATTCTAGCTCAGAGGATTGTGGTGATTCCCTAACCGTAGCCAAAGAATGGGATCATAGACAGCCATCCCTGTAGGGATTTGAAGCTCTGCATCCCCTACTGCTCTTGGCTCGTGTATCCTGGGACAAGAGGCAAGGTAGAGCCTGTTCAGAGTCTTATGAGTGACTAACACTGTTATACAGGTCTGAATGAATGGCATTTGAAACTGGACATCTGCAGCCATGGAGTATTTCTGCCTAAGCAACAGAGTATTTAACAGCCAAGTCTGGGACTGTTCAGCATTTCTGGATGCTCTCAGTATTTATCTATTGCTATCCACTCCAGAACAATCAAAGCTCTAAATTACAGAGACAAGCTTTGTGTTACTTGATGCAAGTGATCAACCAAAAAAAAAAATAGAATTGAAAAAGTGGAAGGCATAGCTGCCGAATTAAAGCCTTAAGAAGACCCCAGAATAAATCAAAAGCTCAATTATTGGTAGCAAGCAGACAACTAACGTCACACATTCTTCTCTTCCTGTCAGCAGTGCAGCTTTCTCTGCTTTGTAAGAAAGCAGCAAACAATGTGTTTATGGCTTGTAATAATTTGTTGTAGTTTTGCTGTATTTGTTGTAGCTATGTGGTGGAGATAACCAAACTAGATTTAAGGGGGGAAAAAACAGCTCATTTTTATGGCTTAATACAGTCTGAGGGCTTGGTAATACCAGTGGTAAAATGTCTTCTGTCACTATAGGAATCTGTAAGATGAAAGAAGACAAAAGGGTAAAGGCAGATCAGGGGCAGAGTGATGATAACAGAAATACAAATGAAGAATAAATGGAAAGAATGAGAAAAAACCAACAGGATTTAATTACATTCATGTTCAAAGGAGTATGACCAACATCGTCATGTAAAAGGGAAGTTTCTAAGACAGGGCTGATCTTTGCCAACCAACACGAAAATGCAGTGTGTAACTGCAAGGCAGACTGGCTGCTGCCTGGCCCTGCTGTGCCACATCCTCTCTCTGTAGCTCTTTGAGTGTGAAGCATTTTTGAGCTGAGTGCTCTTGGCTGCATCTGAGAGAACAAATTGTAGAGTTATTATTGCCACAGTGGCCTGCAGCAAAATGACTGTGTCCTGCCAGGCTGTGGAATTGCTGGTGGAGTCAGGATGGGGAAGCTGCTGTGGCCACAGGCAGGAAACTGATCCTGTTTGTCCTGGAGAATGCAGCAGTGGGCAGGCTCTGCCTCAGCTCTGAGTGTGCAGCTGTGCTGGGGTGTGTGTGTGGTGTCAGAATTATGGCTCATACCATGTCTGGAATGCCTCAGCCCTGAACACATCCAGGTGATAAAACAAATACTTTATGTATTCTTACATGTGGCTTGTTCTGTTTGCTTCAGAGTCCTGCCCTATGTGTGATCCTGGCTTGAGCACCAAGGGGATAAATTCTCTAATTGTTCTGTCTGCTGCATCGATTTGGGCCTGCTTTTGTCCCTTAGAAATGCATTTGTGTGTTTCATTTAATGCCAGCCACGTCAGTGGTGCAGATGGAAGGCCACTTTCCTCGTTCTGTGTCCTGGTGAGCACACTGCATTGCTGAAGCACCAGTTTCTCCCCGCAGTCAGAGGGGTGGGGAGGAATATTTGTTGGCAGCACTAAGAAATAAGTGGATTTTCCTAATCTGCATTAGCAGATGAGCAAGATAAACAGAGATAGCTTTGCAGAATGTCCATTAACTAATGACATTTTGTGCTGCTTGTCTCACTTTCAAGTCTGGCTGCAGGGGAATGCCTTTGCAGTGCAGAGCAGAGGGACTGTGGTGTTTTGTGCATGATAGGCTTTTTCCCTAGAATTAATCACAGAAGGGGTCAAGCTGGAAGGGACCATCGTGGGGCATCTGGTCCGACCTCCCTGCTCCAGCAGGGCCATCCCAGGGCACAGGATTTGTCCAGACAGTTCTGGGGTAACTCCAGTGAGGAGACCACACCATCGCTGGACAATCTGTTCCTGCACAGGGAAGAAGTTCTTCCTGGGCATCAGTTCCTGCCCCTTCCTCTTGTCCAGATTGTTGGCACCACCAAGCAGAGCCTCTTCCATCCTCTTGGCACCCCTCCCAATGAGGTCCCAGCTCCCTCAGCCTTTCCTCATGAGAGATGCTCCACTCCCTTCATCCCTTGGCCAGGCAGAACCAGAGAGACTGTTTCTTCTGGTTTGTTATTAAATTAAAAAATCGTTAGCTCCTTGGTGGGAACGTTGTACTGACTGCTCCTCCGCGGGGGAGCGGCGGCGGCGGCGGCGGCAGCGCGGTGCGAGCCGGGCGCGGAGCCGCTGGCCCGGGGCTGACGTTGGCCCGTGACGCGTGTGACGCTGCCCCGTGAGCTCACGCCGGGCCG
>VZTR01014590.1:119281-144262 GCA_013400775.1 Chaetops frenatus
GGCTCCCGGCGCCCCGGGGCATGTGCGGCCCCTTGGCCGGTCACAGCGCGGTGAGCGGGGCCGGGGCCCGGGGCGGGCGGGCTGGGGCGCAGCGAAAGCGAAACGGGCGCGGGGCGCGGCCGGGTTCCCGCCGGGGCTGGGACGAGGGGATGCCCGGGGGGGATTCTCGCTCCCTCGGGACGCCGGGAGGGGTTTCCCGGGCACTGCCGGCCGGAACTTCTGTCCTGGGGCTGCGTGTGCTCCTGGTCTTGCAGAGGGAACGAGGGAAACTCGTTTCGACCGCTGCCGGCTCCATCTGTCCCCTTGGTTGTGCAGCGCGGCACAGCACTCCTGTCATCAACAGTTTCTTTAGGGTCAAAAGGGAAACAAAGCTGCTGCCTTCATTATCTCTATCTATCATTATATCTATCATATATATATCTTCAGTTCCTTCCTTAGTGCTTTTCTTCCCCCTCTAATACTTTTTTTCTTCTCCTAGTGTTACTCACTCTAAGTCTCTCATCTGTAATCGGTTATCTATACATCTGTTATCTATATGTAGCAAAGTTAACCTAAAGAATCGCATCTGCTGCAAAATGATTCCAATACCACTGTAGTTTTAGCAATTTCACATACCCATTCACGAAGCGTGGGAAGACTGCTGTACATTTATTAGCAAGCCTTTAGCAGTATCTCTGCAGCAGTTGGGTTATTTCTTACAGAGCATTCCTGAAATGGGTGCAGGCAATGTGGAGACAAGGGCTTCAGGGGTTTTGTTCTTTAAAATACAAGGGTGACGATTCTACAGAGACAAGAGGAGAGGGCTTCAGGGGGAGTTCTTTCTTGCATGTAAAGCTGAACAAAAGCCCAGCCTAATTTAAATGAATGGTAATGCAAATATGCACAGTGTTGACATTATTAACTTGGGCTGTGTAGGGGAGTGGATTTTCACTGTCGTTTGGATGGCATGAGAAGAGGCAGTGTGTCAGGGTGTGCCAGCTGCTCCATCCCCATCCCCAGCAGTGCCAGTGGCAGTCCCTGTCCCTGTGCTGTGCCCAGCTGCAGGAGAAATGTGGTGGGTGAATAATTGATGTGGAACAAAGTGCTGCTGAAGTGGGCAAAGTGCCCTTCTCCTGCACAGGAGACACGGCTGCTTTGGGTTTGTGCCCTGAGACAGCTCTGGTAGCAAAGGCTGTCCCAGCTCCCATGGCTGGATCCTTTCTGTGCCTGTTCCCTCCATCACACTCAGTCTCACCCTTAACCCCTCCCTTTTCATCACTGATCCTAAGTCCCGAGGTTCCTGGTTTCTGTTTTAGGCTTGGGAGAGAAATGAACTTTAGATGGATTTTGTTCCCTACTTTTCCAGCCTGATCCAGTAACAGTTTCATTGCTCTCTGTCTCTGCTCCTTGTGTTTATCACCCAGCTCATCTTCCTCACTCTCCTTTCCGGGGCTCACCAACTCCAGCTTTTCACTGCCTCAAAGGCAGGTGAGGAGATACATTTTAGTAACACGAGCAGCATTTTTAAGGAGGTGCTGACTTTCCCAATTAGTCTGCCCTGTGTAAAACTAGGAATGGGGCCATGTGTAGTAGCACAGCTACAGTTTGATTGGTCACCTGGCTGTAATCAAACTCCTGTGGAACAGTTTTACTACATAAACACCTTGTAGGGGAGGAGCCAAGTACAATACTTTTGTCCTATTGCTGAAAATTTTACTTTTGTATATTTTGCTAGTATTCTGTGGGAGTCAAGCCAACCTAAAGTGAGACTCACTGGCACAGCAGCATGCATTTTGTACCTCTTTAGATCAGTTTAACTTAATTTTTTACTGTAATTTGAAATGTTCTGTGAGGCAAAATGTGAGGCAAAATGAGTCTGTATGCATAAGGCAGAGGGAGTTGTGCTGCTCCTTGTGTCAACATGTATTTAGCCTAAAAATGTGTCTATAAGGCACATTAAAATGTGCAGAGTTGAAGATCCCCTGCTCTCACTGGAGGTGTCTGTTCTCAAGGGGGCTGTAGCTGCTGTCAACTCTATCAAAAGTGTGTAGGTAACTAATGAACCCTTTGATTTCATCCCTCCTCACAGCTCACCGTGCTGCCATCCTTTGGATTTCTCTTTGACATTGATGGGGTGCTGGTCCGAGGGAAGACCCCCATTCCTGCTGCCAGAACAGCCTTCCAAAAACTGGTCGATTCTCAGGGCCAGTTCCTGGTGCCCGTGGTCTTTGTCACCAATGCAGGGAACTGCCTGCGCCAGAAAAAAGCTGACCAGTTGTCTCACCTGCTGGGAGTTCCAGTGAGTCCCCTAAATCCCATTTATTTCATTATCATGTTGAATGTGTCAGATGTATTATCTCCCATTAAATGCTGCTCAGTTAATTGGGTTTGCTTTTCCCTTAAGTGCCCTGACATGCTTTGCTGAAAGTAAAAAATGCTGTCCAAAGCTAATGGCTTTTCTACTGGTACTGATTTTTTCCAGTAGTAAAGCTAAAGGTGGTAAGTAGTGATACACAGGAGCATCTTTCCAGGATAATAATCATACTGGGTAATACCTGTCCTGTCAAAGGGGTGGAAATATGTAAACTGACATAAGGTGATATTATGGTACAATTAAATCAGAGCTGCAGTCTAGCAAAGGGCCCACAATTGGAAACAGTTCTGATTCTTCTTCCTTGTTTGTTTCCAAATTAAGTTGGTGATTTTATAAAACTAGGAGAGAAAGGCTTGTTCATGGTCAGCAGAGCTGGAAGTTGAAAGGGGTATGTATGAAAATTTGTCAGGAAGGTATTTTTTTCTGGCATATTATCAATACATCATTTGTGAAAGGAGAAAATGCTGATTGTTTCGTAATTCCTGGAATCTGTCACATCTGTTAACTGAATCTGTGTATAAACAACTTCTCTGAAAAACAACAGACTCCTTTTGTTTTTAAATCCCAAACAGATTTCACAAGATCAAGTGATGATGTCACACAGTCCTCTGCGGATGTTCAAGCGTTATCATAAAAAATGTGTTCTGGTATCTGGACAAGGACCACTTCTTGATATTGCTCAAGAGTATCTTAAAAAAATTTTTTTCAGAACCATCAATTTTCTGTCAAAGTGTTTTCCTTAATCAGGTTCAGGGGATCCTATGGATGAAGTGAAAACAAAATATTTCAACCTTACAAATGCAGTAATAAATAGTAATGATAGTTCCTAGTATGGCGTCACATTTGCTTTGAATGTGGTTTTATACTCAGTTCCCAAAGATCTTGAATTATATTGATGTCGTGGCGGTATCAAAGTTTCAAACTGTAACTTAATAACCTTAAGTTTTGCATAAGATTTGCTCACGCTTCCATTAAGTCCCTTCTGCACATCTTGCTTTAGTGGGATTTTTGTTAAAGTTGGTGTAAATCATAAGTTGTACAAAATGTATATGCAACTTTTAAGCATAAGCTCTATTTGAAGTACAAAACTGAAGAAAAAGGTAGTGAAGGAGCATTCCAGTTAATGGTCAAAATTCATGAGGCTTGGCTAAGAGAGAGGTAGATGAAAAGACTGAAAACAAAATAGAAGAACCTTGGTCTCTCATTTATCACCAGTGGGACGATCCCCTTTTTGTCTCTCAGAAGGAAAAGTCTGATGTTGCTTTCATTCCCAACTAATTTGTAAATCGAATACCTTTACATGGTTAAAATGGAATTAGCCATTTGAAAACCTTTTCCTGTGAGCAGTTGTGGGTCCTTAGCTGGTGTGTCCCAGCCTTGGCTTCTGCCAGCCCATCACCATTGACACCCTGAGGGAGAAGCGCCCTCTGCTCGATGCAGTTGACCATGACAGAAGACCCAATGTCCTGGTGAGTGCAGATTTTTATTTTACACCTCTCTCTTTGCTCATTGCATGACATCCTATAACAGGGGGTCAATATTTAACCACCAAGTTAATGCTATTGTTCTTACATTGTATTTTGACTTTGCTTTCTGCTTCCTTATTTGTTTTATTACAGCATTCTCAAGAACAGCTCTTTTCTCTCAGTAGTAATTCTTTAACCCAGCCTTTGATTTTGTAACCTACTGTTGTGGGAAAACTTACAATCTAATACAGATACCTAAAGCAAAACCTGTCTTGGAAAGCTGATTAGCTTCCTCAGAAAGTGTGGGAGATAACATAAGCTTTTCCTTGAGTACATGACTGTGTTGGTATTGCTTCTAAGCCATGAGGTTGCTCTGATTGTAAATGAATGCTTTGAAGATAAATAATTGTCCCTCAAATGACTCCCTTTGCTGATTATAGCACTATTTAAATGTTTTTACTCTCTGTGGCTCACAGAATCCATAACTCAGGAGTGTCACTTTGTGCTTTTCACCCATGTGGATGGGGAAGGTCAAGAACCTGTTGAAGTGTTTGTCACCCCAGAGAGAAAAAATGAAGTCCAAACTCTTAACTGTTTCGCAAATAAATTACATGTTACACAGTACAGTCTTCTTTATTAGCAGTGTTAAAGAAAGACATCTCAAAAACTGTTTTTCAAATGTCTTGGTACTGCTGGAGGCCTCTTACTCCTGTGGAAAAATAAACATCTATGCTTTTATACACAAGTAATTTAAAGAACTAAAATTACAACACAGGTAATTTTAACAACTGGAGTTAAAAAACTGAGGCAGCTCAGGAGAAGCAGAAGGCTGGTGCAGGTACAACACAGTCACTGCTGTCCCTGTGCCAGAGGTGTCACTTCAGAGTGGAAACACAAGCTTTTGAGTGAACTGCATCAGATACACACCAATAGAGAGTGCATTTCCTGTCAGAGCTGCAGGAGGCACCTGTGGGAGCTGTGCTTGAATTTGTTCTGTTAAAAATAGATGTTTAATCTTGTAGAAAACTTTCACTTTTTTTCTTATTGCAGTCCCCCTCTGCTGTGGAGCTTCCCAAGATTGAAGGTCAGTCATCTTCATTTAACTTGCATCTATCCATTAATAAATGAAATATCTTTATTTTATTTTATTTTATAATCAGAAGTTATTTTTAGATTGTTGGGCACTTTAGAAATTTGGCTGAGACAATCTTAAAATTTCCTTGTTAATGACATCTGATAATCATTTGGAAGCATCATGTGTTGTAAAGCTGTTTTTTAGTGTGTGCAGTTTTCAGCCACTTGTTTTTCAAGTTTCAAGGGTATGTGAGGTCTCCTTTCCTTTTTATCTGCCTTTAACAGGCTGTTGTTGCCCTCCTTTCATAAATGAGGAATGAACTGATGTTCATTATTCAGAAATAATTGGTCTTGTTTTTACAAGCAGTCAGGATGGAGCTGTAGTATGAGAAGGGTCTTGTGTTCACTCTCATCTCATCTGAACTACAGGAAAGTAGAAACTGGACTTGAGGATTTAAAATAAATCCATGTCAAATTATTGCTGGAGACCAGTGCAGTTTTTACAAACAACATTCAAATTGTATTCTAAGATGAACAAATCAACATCTCTGGTGGAGTATTTAAATACTGTGTGTAAACAGAATTCACAAGTTACAGAAGACTTATAAATACAGTTTAGAAGTTAATACTGTAACTTCTGGAGAAAATTCACCAGCAAAACAAAATTCCTAAACCTGTAGATTTTGCAGTGGAGTCTTGTTACTTCTGAGATTTTCTGTGAATGGATGGGTATGTGATATATTAAACCCCTAAATTAAAGTTGATGTGACTGATCAGTTCCTGGTTATATTAAATTGCTTGTTCAATCTCTTGAGGCCAAGTTTTAGACCAAGTGTCAGAGACTGAGTGGTCTGTTAAAAATTCCATGACTGTTGTAATTGTGGTTCTCACAGCTGTGGTGTTGTTTGGGGAGCCAGTGAGATGGGAAACCAGCTTGCAGCTGATAATTGATGTTTTGCTGACAAGTGGCTATCCTGGAAATCCCTATGAGCAGGAAAACTACCCCCACATTCCTGTGCTTGCCTGCAACATGGACCTGATGTGGGTGGCTGAGGCACAGTCTCCCAGGTAAGTGCTTTATTCATACAACTGGGATATATTTGGGGCTTCCTCATTTTTCCAGAAGGATTCAGAGTCAACACTTGAATACAAAATGCTGGATGGAGCTTCACAGCAGGTCTTGGCTGAATGCAACATCTCTAATGCACTTTCAGCTAATGCTGCCTTGTTGCTGGCTGCACTATTGCATCCAGGAAATCACTTACTCAAGAGAAAAGCTGCTTTTAAGCTCTAAACCCTTTTGTTTCCTCACTCCCAGAACAGTGGAGGAAGAGGGTTTTTTCCTGAGGGCCTCAGAGCCTCGGTTCAAAGGCAAAAATAAAAAAAATTATCAAGGCCATTGTTTCATATTATTAGGTCCCTCTTTGGTATTTCTCTTTTCCTGGTGGGGTAAAGAGCTGACCCTGCTGGTTGAAAGCAGTGAGTGGTTTTGAGCTGAGGACAATGCAGTGAGCTCTTGAAGGAACATAAATAAAAGCAAGTAGAACACGCAGAACAAGGTGGCAGGACCTCAGAGTGGTTTTATTTGATTTTGCTTTCAATAGAAGGTACCTCTTTAATAGATTTCTTTTCCCTGCCTTCCCCACAGTCTGTAATTTGAAGATATGGTGAAATAGAAACTTGGTACTGTGACTTGGTTGCTGCCTCAGTGCTGGGTCAAAGACCTGCTCAGATACTTGTCTTTGGAAGAAAAGGCCATCTCTAATTAGCACATTGGAAAAGATATATGTGAGATGGTTTCAGGCTACAATGAGGCAGCCAGGATACCTCCAGTGAGCAATTATAAAATTAGATGAATCTGTTGTGCCATCCCAGTAATGTGGGTTTATTGTGGTGTTTGTTGTTCAGCTAATCAGCAGTTAATTTTCAGTGAACCAGCTGCAGAAACGTTGCATGCTGAGGGGAAGTTGATAGTTGCAGGACACGATTTATTCCTAAAAGATCATGAAGTAAGAAAGCCCTATTTGGTGTTTTTAATCTGTGCTTAATGTAATTTTATTTGGTTCTGTATCTGCGTAGGTTTGAGCACAGAACATTCATGGTTTCAGTTTATATCTGTACAGGTTTAGGGGTGAAATGGTCATGGTTTGGGTTTGTATCTGTGCAGGTTTGGGGATGGAACATTCATGGTTTGGGTTTATATCTGTGCAGGTTTGGGGATGGAACATTCATGGTTTGGGTTTATATCTGTGCAGGTTTGGGGATGGAACATTCATGGTTTGGGTTTATATCTGTGCAGGTTTGGGGATGGAACATTCATGGTTTGGGTTTATATCTGTGCAGGTTTGGGGATGGAACATTCATGGTTTGGGTTTATATCTGTGCAGGTTTGGGGATGGAACATTCATGGTTTGGGTTTATATCTGTGCAGGTTTGGGGATGGAACATTCATGGTTTGGGTTTATATCTGTGCAGGTTTGGGGATGGAACATTCATGGTTTGGGTTTATATCTGTGCAGGTTTGGGGATGGAACATTCATGGTTTGGGTTTATATCTGTGCAGGTTTGGGGATGGAACATTCATGGTTTGGGTTTATATCTGTGCAGGTTTGGACACGGAACATTCATGGTTTGTTTGGAAAACATTTACAAGAAGATCACTGGCAAAGACCTGAAGTACGAGGCGTTGATGGGCAAACCCAGCAGGCTGACATACCAGTATGCAGAGCACCTGATCCGGGCCCAGGCCCTGCAGAGGAGCTGGGAGCAGCCCATCCTGACCCTCTATGCTGTGGGGTAAGGTGTGCAGAGCCTGAGAAATACACCAAGAAATCCCAGCCCATCCTGACCCTCTGTGCTGTGGGGTAAGGTGTGCAGAGCCTCCGACCTACACCAAGCAATCCCNGCAACCCCAGCAGGCTGACATACCAGTATGCAGAGCACCTGATCCGGGCCCAGGAGAAACACAGCAGGAAATCCCAGCCCATCCTGACCCTCTGTGCTGTGGGGTAAGGTGTGCAGAGCCTGAGAAATACACCAGGAAATCCCAGCCCATCCTGACCCTCTGTGCTGTGGGGTAAGGTGTGCTGGACCTCCCAGGTACACTGTGGTAGCAGGGCACAAAAGAAAGACACAGTTTCACCACAATCGAGAGAACAGCAGAGGCCCCCAAAAGAGAGGCCCTGTTTATTATGGATACACAATTTACAGGGTTTGCAAAGTGAGAGAGGATTGGAAGATGAAATCCCACCTCTCAACCAGACTGGTGAAGTGCCCAGTCCATCACTTTCCCTTCTCCAGGAAGGAATGTAAACAAAGCTGGTGTTTTTAGTACAATGTGTGAGAAAATTTGACTCGAAAATATAAACTTTTCAGAAGGCTTTCAAAAACAGGGTGACAGTACACCAGGAAATCCCAGACCCTCCAGACAGGTACAGCAGTAAATCACAGACCCTCTGTGCTGTGGGGTCAGGTGTGCAGAGCCTGAAAACTACACCAGGAAATCCCAGCCCATCCAGATTCTCTGTTCTGTGGGTAAGGTGTGCTGAGCTTCACAGGTACAGCAGGAAATCCCAGACCCTCTGTACTGTGGGGTCAGGTGTGCAGAGCCCGACAGATATACCAGGAAGTTACTCACAGTGTAAATGCCAGCCAAGAAAAACACACAACTCTTACCAGCTTCTTTCTCCTGCCATTAAGGCCATCTGACTTTTTTGGTGCTATGGTGTAATTTTTACAATGTTTCTAATTCTAAAAAATAATAATGCCTTGCACTTTTTGTGTGTAATTTCTATAGTAGCACAAAAGGTGTTTTATTCATAACTAAGATTTCTCCTGGCTTTTTATTTATTTCTTTTTCTATAATAGGCTGTGCAAATCTAACAAAATGGTTTGTCTGGGTGTTTATTTTATCAGTTTTAGTAGTGTAACACCAACTGGCTTTGAGCAAAGGACAGTTAGAGAGTGTAGAGCCAGACTTTATCTCTGAGGTCACTCAGGTTGGTCATATGCTATAGCGTGTGCTGCCACATCATAGAATCCTTTTCACAGAAAGAAATAAAGCTGTATTGTATTAAAGACTGTTCCAGAATCTCCAAGATGTTTGGAAATATAATAAGCTCATTCATGGGCTGCTCATACCTTGATTTTCTCTCCCTTTTCCCTGATCTACAACTGCACTATGGAGAGTGATTCATTTTTATCGTGTCACGTTGCAATAAAATAGCTGTGGGGTTGGATTTCTCCCTGTCTGCCTGATTCCACATGAAGTTGTGTGAAGAACAGAATAAACTGTTAAAAGGAAGCTGTAAAAATGTCTTTTGACAATAAAGCTGCAGTGCTGACTGGACTTTGTCATTGCAGGGACAATCTGATGACAGATGTCTACGGTGCCAACCTGTACAACCGCCACCTGGAGGAGAGCTCCAGGACAGGTTCCAAATCCCTGCTCCAGGCCAAGGTTTCTGGTGGCAGAGGCCCTGCCACGCTCTCTCAGGACGATGAGATTGGCCTCAGCTGGGAGAAGGAGTTGGCCTCTGCAGCTGCTGCCCACTGCAGGTCTGTCCTGGTTTGTACTGGGGTGTACAACCCCCACACCGAGGTGCCCCTGGACACCAGGGACAGCATAACTGAGGCTGTGTTCCATGGCCACAGGGATTTCAGGTTTGACCCTGGCTTGGTGGAACCAGATCACATTGTGCCAGATGTGGATGCTGCTGTAGACCTGGTCTTCCAGCTGGAGAACTTTGCACCTCATTGACAGGACATGATTTCTTAAGGACCGCTCAGTGCTGTGCTTTTCTTCCCCAAAACACACTGTGCTTTACAAGAGTGCCACAAACTGCTGCCTTCTAAATTTTTTAACTTCTAAATGAATACAGTCTATTAGCTATGCTTATTAGTGTACATGTAGGTACATTCGTCTATTTAAGTATCAATAATGCCTTTTATAGTGCTTCTAAATATGTAATTTCTGGCTTTAGTTGCCATTATTGTCTTCCTCTTTGTTATGTTAGGTGTTTTAATAGCAATATTTCATAGTAGCCTATTCACATACTGGTACTTAAATTCCTCCACAACAGTACCTTGTTTTGTTTGCTGGAAGATTTAGCTTTTAGGTGTTGGGGATCTTGAGAATCTCCGATTGTGGTGCTGGGGTCACTCAGTCCATTCCACTGGGCTGCTACAGAGCACAACATGTGTTAGTGCCTGGCATTCTGCAAGTACTGGATGCTCCCTTCAGTCAGAGTGGAGTCCAGTCTGTTCCACTTTGGACTTGCTTTCATCTAACCTGCTGCTGCCTTTCCTTTTGTCTGGCTTCCCATGTCCCTGGAGTTTCACTGCTGCACTCTGCCATGTGAAGCCTTAACAGAGATGTGGGATGGGCAAGGTGGATTTGTTCCCACCGTGCTGGAACTCCACAGTCCTGGAAGGGACCTGGATGTCTTCTGTGGCCTTTTGCTCTTTGCCTTTCTATCTGCACTTTTAAAATGTTTTTTTTTTATTCTAATGAATTTAGAATCTTTAGCAATTTTATTTCAGGTGTTTCTGTGAGTTGAACTTTACCACTGAATCAGTGACTACTGCTCGGCCAAAAAGTGCCTCCTAATTTACTTGAAGCCTCATACCACTGTGGTAATTAACTGGCCTTCAGTGTAATATATTCCTATATTTCATCTCATGTCAATGTTATATATTGTTTAGTTCATGGATTTTATAGCTGTTCATTTAAAAAGTAATTTATTTTTTGTTATTTTTGTAAAATACTCCTAAAGTTTTCAACCCAAGGATGTCTCGAAAAATATTTCTGTGTTAATTTGTTACAACACAATATCTGTTGTACTTGTGACATAAGCTTGGAAAACATAACCCAATTAATTGTTTTAAAACCAAAGTCAACTTACACACAAGGATCAATTCACATTAGGAACTAGTCAGGTTTTTAGGGTTGGGTTTTTTCAGGTTGGTTTTTTTTCAAATTAGAAATGGTACAAACAAAACCCTGGGTGGTCAGCTCTCCCAGGTTCCTGCAGGGCTGGCAGAATGACTTCTGGCCAAATCCTTCACTGCTCCTTATCCCAGCAGCAACTCTGAGAGCTCACAGCTGCTGTGAAGTCAGATTTTGTTGTTATCCCCTCCACTGTCAGGGCTGTTGATTCATCTCTTGTAATGTTTCCTAAGCAGCTTTTCAGTGTCTGGCTGGATCCAGTGGAAGGACACTGCTCTAAACACTTTATTTCCTGCTTCTTCACTGGAAAAGTATTTACAGCAGCACATTCTTGCCTTTTTATTGGTACAATAAACAGATATCTACTTGTTTCTTTAGCATTTTCTGTAATATTTGCAAAGAATGCCAAATCTAAGTAAAGATTGTAGTTTTGTAACGTCAGGATGATTTGAAGTCAAGTTGTTTCAATGCTAAAGCATGTTGCAGAGCTCTCCAACTTTCCCAGAATTGGTGAAGTAAGGAATAAAAATGTTGGAAGTTGCTGAAGAGCAGGAAATGCTCAGTTTGTTTCTCCTTTTTCTCTCCACAATGTGCACTAACACTTCAAAAGGTTCATGAAGGGACTGTATAAAGACCTCTTCAATTTCATCCCTCATGGAAACATTAACATAAAATGTGTTTGTAGGAAAGGAAGACTGTCCCTTTTTCTCTGTCACATCACCAGTAAAATGTAAAACCCTTGTCCCCATGCAGTCCTCCAAGCCTCAGGGTATTTCTGATCCTCCAGCTCCATGGACTGAACTCCAGCTTGGTGAGTGGCAATATGGGCTTGGCAGACCCTCAAAAAGCCAAAATGCTGAACAAACAGCAGATGAGAGAATTCAAGGAAATTAGAAATAGCGATCTGGATAACACTACACGCAGAAGGCAGTTGCCAAAAGAGGAGGAAATCTCTTTCCATCAGTGTAAAGAGGGGAGAAGCTGGAATTGCAGGAGTTTCTTTGAAACTCAGTGGTGTGCTTGTATGCTCTGTAGCCTGAACAGAAATGGATACTAACAGATATCACAGCCTATCTCACACAGGCTTTATTAAAATCTTTCGTTTAGACAAGGATGAATTCTTGGGTGATGAAATATATCCTGTTGTCAATGTTGACAGAAACAGGCTGTACATTTAAAGTTTCAGGAGTGTTTCTGTGGTCACTTCTGTGAATAAAACAAATGAATGTATGTTCCAAATTAGCACAGGTGGGTTTACTTCGTGTAAAGATTGGTTTCATTTGTCTAGTTGAGACCACCTGGGACTCAGCTGGTCTTAATTAAAAGTTCTCCTCCTCCTGGCATTGTGTTTGTCTTGCATGCCAAGCTCATAATAGTGTAGTGGAATCATCAAGCTAAACATCCCTTACAATTTAACACCCAGCAGGTTATTTATTTATTTATTTATTGACCTTTTCCTGAAGCAGCAGCACCACCTGTTGTACAGGTAAGAATCTCAGAATAAGATTTTCAATAGGATTTGGGATTGGTGTCTTGTTTTCTGGAATTGTATCTGGGATAATGCTTTCTGCTAGTTTAACAGCTAACTTCCTGCCCATAGGTGGAGAGAAAAAATATTCAGTGAACTTAAGCTATAAAAAAATACAGGTATGTTTTTGTAGGTACAAGTAAATAATGCAAGGTCAGTTCACCACAGCAAATGAAAAACTGTTACAGTGTGTGTAGATGTCCTGTATCCAAACTATTCCACTTTCCTAGAGAATTCAAGGGAGAATTCCCAGAAATGGGAAGTAATTTTTAAGTGTTCCTCACATGCACTTACAAGAAGCCACTACAAGGGAAAAGTTGGGATTTTTTTTCCCACACAAATTTAGAAACTCCAGTATAAGTGTGCAGAACACAGGAGAAAATGAAGGTCAGTCTCTCCCAGGAGCAGGGAGATGTTAATGATGACACCTGCACCACTTCCCTCTCACACCAATTCTCTCCAGCACTGCTCACCAGTGCCAGGGCAGTTACAGCCACAGCTTTTCAGTAGTAAAACTGTGCTGTTAAACAGAATTAACTGACAAATTCAGCTCCACCCAGCACTCTGAGGAACCAGCTTTGGGCCTGGCCCTTGCATTGACAACTTCTCGCTGCTCTTTGGATACCTGAGGCTGTTACTGAAGCAGCAGACAATGCAAACCAGGTAATTCAATATTTGGCTCCTGTGGATCACAAATACCCATCTGCTGACGCTGGAATTAAAGAGCCAAGCAAAAAGAAAGGGGTGTTGCTTTGTTTAATTTACAGCACTTCAGTAAAATCCAGGATCTAAACATTCCCTTGGGGAGGTACAGTTGTAACTACATTGTTCACACTTAATTGCAAGCACTGAAAAAGTTCTTCGCACTTCTCCAACACTGAGCATTTCAGGTTTCATTCTTCATCTTATAGCCAGCTCTGCTGCAGAGTTTGCTAACTGGGAACAATGGAAAGTGCATGCATTTCTGGAAGTGAGGGACAGCTGGAAGGGTAAGAGGAAGTTAGGTCAGCACCATTTGTTTAATTAGGAGTACATGAGGTCCTATCCTACATAATTTCTTAAAATTGATTTTGCTCCTGATTCTATACCACAAGGTACATGCATAAAATAACAACAAAAGATATTAATTGCCAAACGTTTACTTTAATTAAACCTTTTCAATGATACACAGTACAATGTATCCACTACTTTGCTAAAATTCACAACAAAAGCAGGTTTCATGTTTAAAAATACTTCTCGTAATAAATTCATAAATAGATGAAGGTAAAGTATAAAAAATTACTGTAGTATGCAAGCTTGCTCCCTTGTCTCCTCATAGTCCAAATCATTTAGTCAGTATTGTGATAAGAAAGTTTAAAAGCAAAACAGCTCCTGATGATTAGAAATGTACAGCCTGCATCTCTCAAAGAAACCTTGAAAAGCAACAGATTTGTCCTAAAAAATGCAGAACCATTTTAACACTGTTATCATCCAAACCCCTCAAATAATTTTGGAATGCAGTGAATGAATTCAATATGAATTAGAGATGTTTACCTTCCCCCCAAGAGGTGTGTGTGAGCCAGACTGGCTGGGATGCTCCCTGCTCTGGAGGTGTGGGGTTTTTACCTGTCAGATCTCAGCAAGTGAGGCACAGAAGAGGGAAAAGCTGGCTGGCAGCACAGAGCACATCTGCCTATCAGAAATCTAAAATAGAAATCTTTAAAAACAGCTACAAAGAACTAAATTCACCTTCTGCTCAGTACATGCCTGTATCTATTTTCTGTCTGGCAGGCAGGACAGGGTCTGGTGTCCCCCACTGGTTTCCCCTGTTTTGGGAATGGTTTTTGTGTGTCTCACACCATTCCAACACAACTCTCTGGGGAACCCCTGATACATCACCAAACCCTACCAGCAAAGTTATTCTCCTCATCAATATTATCACTCTCTTAAGAAAGCATTTATTTTGTCAAGTATCAGAGTACTTTTCACACTTCATCTATTTTAGTATCGTTTATAAAGGGAAAATCTTATTTATGCACAGCATTGAAATAGGAAATGAACATGAAAAATGCAGAATAATCAGGATGCTCTGCCTTTCACATTAATGATTTTTTTTTTCTCTGATAACTGTTTCCCTTTAGTGCAAAACCACTTCCACACAAGTTTTGTGCTTTATTTGCAAAGGTACCAAGATGCTTTTGAAGGCATTGGGAGGCATCTGTCTGCAGCTTTCGCGTCTCTGAAAATTCAGCTCTTTAAAAAATATCTTCACGTTTCCAAGACAAGTTTGCATGTCCAAGGGACAATCTTCCAGTCCCTTGTTTTCACATATGATACTCCAGGCACCCAAAATGAGGAACAGCTCCACTTTTGGTGAAGTTCTTGGAAATAGAACAATATTAGCTAATAGAAAAATCTATTAGTGGTATTACTGGGCTTCATTTCAGTATTTTCCCCCCTGAAAAACCTTCTTTCCAGTACAGTGAGAGCAAGAAAATCATCTGGACTTCTCTGTTCTTAAGTATTCTCATTTTTCTCAAATTTTGTTTTGCAAAGCAAACATTAGCAGATTTCTAGGCTGACATTTTATGGTTTTATATTTACGTAATTATAAATATTTGTACAAGTTCCATCCATGATGATGGACTGGATGAGAAACTGGAGATAAAATTAGCTTCAAATCAATAGAAAGGGTAACAAAGGCCATGTTCCTGGGAACCACATTCTGCTGATGATTTCATTTCAGTATTTGCCTCTGCATTCCACTCCCAAGTGTTACAAGGCAGAGATCAATGTCCCCTTCTGTGCCTTTGTAATATTTTTGCCCATTTTGGTACTGCCAAAAAGAAATGATAAATCCTAATGCAAATACATGATCAGCCAAGGGGATCTGCTTAAAAGCAATTACTGTACCACAGTCTTGTTAATGTTCAACTGGCAGTAAACAGATTTCTTGGCAAATGTTTATGCTGTGAACTCTGAACAAGCACTACTGAATTATTCACTTGATGTACATCAGTGCCCATTTATACCCTGAGAGCTGAAAGTCAGGTTTTTACCCGTAAATCACAGGTTTATTGCTCCTCACTCTCTTCAGCCAGGTATCCTCTTGGTTTCAATGGGATTAATGGAGTTAAATCAACAATCCTTCCTAAAGCCTGGATTCCATAGCTGTGTGTGAGTCCCAGGTTCGATAAAGTCTTCAGCAAGGCATGAAAAGCTCTACATTTACTGTTTATTTCTGGTCAAGAAGCTCCCAGCCTAGTGGGCAGTGAACAAAGGAAGGGTTTGGTAATCAAAAGAAACTTTAATTACTGACAAACCCAAGCACCACCAGCTGCTAGCCTAAAATATAAACCAGGTCTTCAGCTTTCCTCTGAAAAAAAAACCAACCCAAACCAAAAAACCAAACCATGTCTTCAGGCTATTTCTTTTGTCCAGTTAGGAGGGCGTGGAAACTTGTACATTTGTTACAACAGAACAGCCAAGAGTTAAAAGACAAAACTGATTTAAAGCCATGGTTTTTGTTTTCTGCAGCAAACTGAAAACTAATTGGAATTGGTGCCTTCATTGAAAAGTACAGCAAACAAATCACTGCTACTGTATTGCAGATTTTCTGACTGAACCACACTGACCTGCAGACAGAGCCTCACCCTTCAAGCCTAGTTTAAGAGAAATATCCAGGCAAATTGTAATGAAAAGTGTACTGCCTGGTCTAATTCTACTTATTTACTAAACAAACCTCAAAACGAAGAAAATGGATCAATAATTCCTCAGTTCTTCATCTACTGTAAAAACAATCACTGGCTGCACTGGAAGCAGGATTTCTGTTCATTTTGCTTCTTGTTCCAGTTTTTAAGATGAGTTACTATGTAAACTATGGATTTCAGTCTGAGAAGCAGCAATACTGTTCTTAAATGCATGTGGATTTTTCTCAGCATTAATTAATTTGGCACTAATCCTGCAGGTGGTGGGAGGCTGAGCCCAGCTGGGGGTGCCTGTTCAGGCAGAACTGCAGGACCATGACCTACAAATGTCAACTGTAACAGGTCCTGACAGGAAAGTCAAATACTTGCAAATATTCTGTACCTTAAGGATCTCACCAGGAGGAAAAGCAGTCACCAGCACTGGGCTTTAGCTTGGACTGTCTTCCCAGTTTCTCCTGAGAGCAGAATACAGGGAATACACCAACAGCTCTGGAGCTTGGACAATTCTCCTTTTCAGTGTCCAGCTGGACATTTGTTGCCTGCTATCTCTGGATGTAGGAGAGCTGGGAATATCCTGGAAAATTATCCAAAAACACTACCAAGTACTGCAGCTCAGCCTGCCCTGCCATATAAAATATTAGAATTGTGAAAACTATACTAATTGAAAAATTTAAGGCCTTTTCATCCCCACAACTATAAAATTTGAAAACTAACCCCTTAGATAGAAGCAAACTGGCTACAAAGCACACATTACTCCTCAGTTATTTACCTCACAGTTTAAAAAACCAGAAAGAGCAGAGAATGGTTTAATACTTGCTACAGGAAGATGAATGGGATTAAAATTGGTATCCATTAGCCCTTTCCTAAATCTTCCTAGTTTCCATGACACTGGATATGTTGGATGACTAAACTGGTGCAGCCCTAATACAAAAACAATTCAACTCCTTTTTGATCTGGATTTTTCAAAGAGACAAGAGACTTCACTTCAAATGGGTGCTTTTTGAAAAGTAACTCCTTCAAATTAGCAGGACTGCAAAAATCACCTGCCATCCCTGAACACCTTTGTTTTATCTGCAGAGTTTAAATTATTGCTGCTCCTTCTCTCTTTGCAAATCCACTTTTTAAAGATGCCTGAGAGTGTAAATGCAGAGGAATCCATCAGTACCTCAGCTGCATCTACAGGATACTCTACAGAGC
Source organism: Chaetops frenatus (assembly GCA_013400775.1). Classification (NCBI taxonomy): domain Eukaryota; kingdom Metazoa; phylum Chordata; class Aves; order Passeriformes; family Picathartidae; genus Chaetops; species Chaetops frenatus. The sequence continues at coordinate 136,533 of VZTR01014590.1, forward strand.
TGCATCTGAAAGAACTGCATTATGAAATCTATTTTACTTTATGTAGACTTTTGATCCACTATGAAAGATTTTTCCTGCTGAATGTTTTCAAGAAATGAAAAGCAACGGGTAACTTGTGGTAGGGAGAGGGAAACATTTGGGTACAGAGCTAGGAGGGAATCACTCAAAAAGACACTGGTTTCTTACAACCAAGAAGTTGCAATCATGCAGTTCTCAGCTATTCTGAGGTCCTCTTTCCCATTATATGCCCGTGTAGTATTTAAAGAGATGGTTTTAAAAAGAAAACCAATATAAAAATCAAATCCACTTATGCCACTTCTGCACTCTGGTAACATAAGATCAGATGTATGGCCATAATGAACCCTGTATTTGACCATTAGGCACATGGCAAGAAATCTTGGCTACAGACAGTTCAAGGTTTCTCCAGTTCCTGTTTCCAGTGGTGCAGGTCTTGACTTGTGGAATGAAATGATTAAGACCTGAGGGCAAAAACTCAGTGATGCTTCCACTTGGAAAAAGGAGCTATCACTGTGCAAACAACAGCAAATGAAATGCATCTTCCCTCTCGTCAACACTGTTTTAAATCCCCACCCTGGTCCAATCCTGCTTGTGATAGTGCTCAGGCTGGTTTTGTTGTGTTAGAACACTAACTTCAAATGATAACAACACCTGAGAGAAGCTCCCCAACCTGGGCCTGTTCCAAGAGTAAAAGCAATCCATATGCCCTAGGACAGGTGGCTGCAGTTTGGTCCTGTAATCAAAATCTTGGCTATTATGACTCTTGCAATACCTTTATCAAAGACACTGTCGCTTTCTGGTCACCAGGGGAGTGCTGAGGATTTGAAGAGACACTGTCAAGATTGCCTATTCCAAAAGTGACCTCCTTTGCCACCAGTCCCATGCTAAATGCTCAGACTTTTGGGTTTGCATCAGTCTCTTCCCCAAAAAACTGTCTTCCCACCCCAAAACACCAAGTTCAAAGTCGTTTCCTCCATTTTTGTAACTTGTATGAATGTTACAGAAGATAAAATGGTGGGGACAAATGTTGAGTAAGTTTTTCAGAGGGTTTGACTTTTAGGACTACCTCTCCAAAGTCCCTTTTTAAAAATAAGACACCAAAGCAAACAGAATTGTGTCTAACTTCTACAAAATTGCTGGTTTCACAGGAGGAGGAGGAGGAGAATATGGCTACCATGCTACTCAGCATTAGGGTGAAGCACCATCTAAATTCCAGTAAAGTTAGGGAAATCACCTAGCTCTTATCAGCAGCCACACCCCCAGCCTTCCACAACGTCTTTGCTGTCAAGCTTGATGCTGTCAGTGCTCTTCTCACTGAACATGGGCCCTCCATGCCTCATCATCAGCTCCGTGGCCATCTTCACAAAAGCCTCCTCCACGTTGCTGGAGTCTTTTGCAGAGGTCTCTATGGCACAGATGATGTTGTCATAGTGTTCAGCCAGGCTCTGGGCTTCCTCCAGCTGAACCTCTCGAAGGTCACTTAGGTCAGACTTGTTTCCTGGAAGGAAAGGAAACATCAAAGTGATTTATAAAGGGTGCTTGTGTCACAGGAAGTGTCTGGCAGGAGGTTGCCAGGTTGCCCAAGGAAGCTGCAGGATTTCCATTCTGTAGATTTTCAAAATGTGACTGAAAATGCACAAACTGACTCTGGCCTTGCTCCGAGCAGGAGGCTGGACTGGAGAATCTCCCCAGCCCTTTCCATGTATTTCTGTATTACTCACAAAGGACAGAAAAAGTAACTGAAGACTGGTGGCTGTAGACCCCAACAGAAGAGAACTGGCTAGAAATGGAAATTAAAACTATTCTGTGAAAACAGCAGCTGTCTGCTGGTTCCTAGGGAAATCTAGAATGGTACTGCTGTTGTATTAACAGCTCTACAGACCCCAGGAGCCACATCTGAGTCCAAAACACTTGGGCTGGAAAGCAGAACTTCTAGCAAAGAAATGACAGACCCTGACTGCCCCAAAATCCTTCCAAAGTTCCCTGTTTGCTGAAGTGTGTGTGTTCCAACTCACCAAAACACATCAGCTGGCTATGATGGAGCTTCCCTGGGCCCTGGAAACCTAAAGATCTTTATGATGAAATGAAATGAAAAAGCTCCACAGCAGCTGTGCCTCAGAACTGGGAAATCCTGGGCATCCCATTAAGGGAGATGCAAAGGATTCAAAGCTGTCACTTCTTAACAGAAGTCAATCAAAGCCAAACATTTCAGCTTCATCGAATCAGCACTGCCAATAAAATTTCCAACCAGGTCTGTTGCACACACACCTTAACTTCAACCAAAACCAAACCTTGTGGCCATATTCAACATTTCCAACTCACCAATCAGCAACTGCACGATGTTGGAGCCAGCATACTTCCTGACATCCTCGATCCAGCGAGGGATGGACAGGAAGGAGCCCCTCTTGCTGATGTCGTAGGCCAGGATGGCCCCGTTGGCGCTGCGGTAGTAACTCTGTGTGATGGTCCTGAACCTCTCCTGGCCTGCTGTGTCCCAGATCTGCAGCTGAGGGGACACAGCACAGTGAGACGTGGCACAGGGTGACACAGGGCACAGTGAGACATGGCACAGGGCGACACACGGCACAGGGTGACACAGGGTGACACAGGGCACAGGGTGACACAGGGCACAGGGTGACACAGGGCACAGTGAGACACGGCACAGGGTGACACACAGCACAGTGACACACGGCACAGGGTGACACAGGGCACAGGGTGACACACGGCACAGGGNACACACGGCACAGGGTGACACAGGGCACAGTGAGACACGGCACAGGGTGACACAGGGTGACACATGGTACAGTGACACACAGCACAGGGTGACACACGGCACAGGGTGACACAGGGTGACACATGGTACAGTGACACACAGCACAGGGTGACACACGGCACAGGGTGACACAGGGTGACACATGGTACAGTGACACACAGCACAGGGTGACACACGGCACAGGGTGACACAGGGTGACACATGGTACAGTGACACACAGCACAGGGTGACACACGGCACAGGGTGACACACAGCACAGGTGACACAGGGCACGGGTGACACAGGGCAGCAGCTCTCTCTCTGTCACTCAGGAACCCTGTGAGGCAGTTCCTGATTTCGTAATCACACTGGCAACTCCTCTGGTGTAAAAAAGGCAGAGAGAAGCTGGGATTGCTGGAGAATTGTGCTGAATTCATTTGGGATTACTAAGGAAAACCACCTATGGAATCAGAGAGTGCTGGCAGGCCTTCAGGGGCACCACTGCTAGGAACAAAAGGGACCAGGATAAAGAACAGGGAATAAATACTCATTGTTCAGGAGGAATATGACAGAGAGCCAAAGTGAAAAAGACAAGGAGCCACCTTTCTTGTGCTAATTGTTTCACTATTTATTACCCATTTACTCACAAAAGCTGGTTATTTTGATCTGCTCTTAGCTCTGAATTTTTTGGACAGCCACGCTCTTCCTGGTGGCACATAAAGGACAGTGAGAGACACCAGAAAAAACTGAAACAAGGAGTGTTTCAATTTGATGTAAGGAGGAAAAACAGAAGGTGGCAAAATTCGTGGAGGTTCTCTGAATATCACTCTGGGGTGCCTGCTCAGGCTTACAGACGGCAGATTTTGAACCACAGAAACAGACAAAACATTGAGGATGGTGAGTGACAGGTTGGCCAAAGAGCACAGAAAATGATCATTATCAAATGGGCCAAGGTGGCTGCTTCTTGCATTGATAAACATATTGTTTATAAAAGGTTAATGCTTAACAGATGGCCTCAAGACACATTAAATAATTTCTCCCTCACTTCCTTCCTACATAATTTATTAAGCACTTTCCTGATTCTTCTGAAGTATCACAGGAGTTCAGGTGGACTTTTGCTTGGGGAGCAACATAAATAATGACTAAGTACACCCTGCAGCTGATACCTTCCTTTACAAAAACAGAAATGGTACTTTTGCAGCAATATTCCATAAAATTTCCCACTAGTGAAATACTGGACCTAAAGACTCTGCTAAATAAATCTTAACCAACTGTGTCTGAACCTTGTCATCTCAAATGGCAAACAATAATATACATTCCTGTAGCCTGGCAAATCACAACACTTGCTCCTAAAAACATTTATTGGAACAGTCTTGCAACTTAATCCAGGCAGTTTTTGCCAAAAGCAACACTCTGTGGCAGTGTATTTAAATTTAAAGTGATATTATACAGCCAGGATAAACTTCTCCATTCAAATTACTTAAATTATATTTTTAACCATGTATCAGACTGATTAATGCTGTATGGAAACATTTTTCTTAGAGTTTTCTAAAGATGCTGTCAAGCAAACTAGCTGTATTTTTCCTTTAGAAATACAACTTGCTTTACATTCCCATTCTGTGGCACTGTATTTCAATTTAAAGTGATATTCATGCACAGAACAGTCAGGATAAACTGCTCCATTCAAATGTTTCCTTGCAGAGAATGAGGAATCCCTCTCTGGTGGAAATGCAGTATTTTTGCTCCAAATGATGAGTGTCAAAGGAGTTGACAGGGAGCTACACTTTCCTCTGGATATCAAAGAATATTGCTTCCAGTAATTCTGCTTTTATATGTGTAGCAATGTTATTAAATCCCCAGTCAGGAGACAGGACAGTTAACAAGGCACAACTTTGTATTATTTGCAATTTGGCCAGATCATGACACATCACATTTTGGGCCATTCTGAAAGGAATATAATTTACAGCCATGAGGCCTGAATCAAAGCCAATAATCTTGATAACATATGGGCTGAAAAAGCTTGTAAATGAAGAAGTGCAATGGTACATAAAGAAGTGTTTGTTGTAAAAGGAATGTGTTTTCAACTGTTCTTCCCTCCTGCTACTTTCTGAGACTTATACTGACAGAGGAAAACCATAGCACAGAGGAAAAAATACATTATGTAAAACACTATGAAATGACAGCATAAAGTAGATATTAAAGACAATTAATCAGCTCACAGGAGGTAATTCATCAAAAGAAAAAGACTTTTGTTATTACTAACCATGATTTATGGACTTGGACTTAGGAATGTCCTTGCCTATCATTATGTAAAAACTTGGTTCCAGCATTTTATAAATATCTTTTCTTACAGTGACATAACAGTTATAAAACATTTTTGTTCTGTTCACCAGGTGTTTTTTTTATCACTCAAAGAACAAGTTATTATTTTATCAATAGGGCTTTAATCATTGTGCATTAAGTGATTAACACCACTTTTAAACACTTTTGAGTGAGTATCAAGACCAACTTTTGGGCACTACAGTCTGTACTCTAGGATTTAGCCAGCTAATAAGGATGTCTTTTAGAGAAAGCAGAATGCCACAATTTCAACCAGTTTAAACAGCATTATGTTCCATAAACTGGAACATTTCTTCAAATGAAGACAGCCTGCAGACATTTCATAAAGCCCATCTCTTTCTCTGTGAAGTTTAGGCAGCTTCAGCAGCTGATGAAGCAGCAGTGTGGGGAACACCACGTGAGACATTTGAAAGAATATAGCTTCAAGGTGCAAGGAAAGCCTCAAGTTTCATAAATAATTTAAAAAAAAAAGTTATTTGCAGTACTTTAACCTTCAATATTCCAACAGGCATATTTTCCCTTATCAAAAAAAAACACATCAAAAGAAAGCGAGACCTAAAATCCTCGGGCTCCAAATGTTTCAGAAATATTACGTAACTGTAAAGGGAATATCTGAAGTTTGAAGCAGAAAGGGGCACATTTAACCTTAAGTTGTTTGTTTCTATCTCAAAACAAGTGTTGTTGGGTTGCAATGCTACCCCTTAGCCAGGCTAAAAATGAAGTTTTGGCCACTGGAGATGTGGAACAAGATGAGTTCAAGAGCTCCTTTGGTATTTTTTTTTTTTTTGTAGACATTTTGTTTCGCAAGAACTTCTAAAGATGAGCTTCTAAAACATCATAAAACCTGGAATTTTCTCACTTCTGCACCACGTGCTAAATAGAAAACAAAACTGTCTTGAGCAGCATAACCCCTAACGAAATCAAAGCAGTAGACAATTTCCTGGGCTGCTTTTGTAAGGCAAGAAGTGCAAGTAGTGTGTGTACGGGAGCTCAAAAAAGTGCAATAAAATGCTTCCTTATTTCCTGTTTTCAAGAGCACACCTAACCCAGATTAGATGGGCAGCTCTGAAATCCCAATCCAACTGGAAAATTCTGATTTAAACTTCACACACACCCCACACCTTAACAGACCAAACAAAAAAAACCTCCAAGCAAATATTTTCATATTCAAGCTGTGTCCCTGACTCAGCAGCTGACAAAAGGATCTGTAAGGTAAATCAATAACAGTGTTGGATTAATTTCCCTACAGTAATGCCTAAAATACTCTTCTTCAATATGTGCATTCCTAATTTTTTTTTTTCTAAGTGGAAGCACAGAACAACCCAAAGAAAAGAAAGCTTCAAGGCCTTGCATTTCCTTACTTTGTTTTTCGTAAAATACTCAAAAATAACACACAGGTTTTGTCACAGACTGCCTGCTGATCCAGGAATATTCAGGTGTAAGTACTGACAATACAGAAAAGCACACCTAGGAAGTTTGGCTGATTTCCTGGGGTGCTCCTGAAGTCCCTGGCACCAGGGACAGTCATTTTCTGTGTATTTAGATAGAGGCAAATTTCAACCTTAAAGCAGAACCCCCATTCCTCACTTGCTTGAAAGTGTGGAAGAGGTACCGACAGCTCAAACAGAAAATCTGAGTTTCCTTTTCGGCTCCTCAGCCCCAGCCAGACGTGACAGGGAAAGGTGTGATACCACCAAGAAAATAAACACTGCTGCCAGGTGGGGAACTGCTTATCCCTCTCTTTTCCTAGAAAACGTGAGCCTTCATTTCTTCTGTTTTCTGCAACTTTCTCACCTTAATATTCTGCTCACGGAAGTGAATTTATAAAAAATCAAAAAAACAAAAAACCAACAGAGGACTTTGATACCTACTTGGGTAAACACAGGCCAAAACTTAACTGCAATTACTGTATTTGTGTGTCGCTGAAAGCTTTACAATCCCATCATCTTTGTCCAGGCAGTGACTGAATTAAATGCTTTTTAGTCTCACTGGGGTAAGGACAGTTGCACAACCCCATTCTGGAGGGGCTGGTGAACGGACTGATCCCAGCATCCCCCTACAAACCTAAACGTAGGTGCTTTTTAAAACATTTTCTCCCCACTGTTTCCTTGCACTCAAGAGGGTGAGCACAGTTGTAGGGAATCTGAGGAAAGATCCACTGGGTACATATCCCAGGCTCTTTCTAACCCTAACAACCAGCTGGTTTTCTAGAGCATTAAAAAAAAAAAAAAAAAAGCAGATGTCAAATTTAGAGTTTATTGGTTCTATAAAGAAGAACTGTAAAAACAGCGCTTCCTGTGACACCCTGTAAACAGTGTCTTAAGATAATAACACGCCTAATTTAAGAACCTTCTCTCAACCTGCCAGTTCCACATCCCTTTCTGGAAACACGGCAGTCCAGCTGAGCCTTCTTCTGGCTTGTAAACAGACCACGGCCAGAAGGAAGCCTGAGGAGAGAGCGGTGCTGCGGCTGCTGCAGCGCAGGGGAGGCTGAGCGAGGGTTTGCACCGCGGCTTCTGGCGGAACCGGCCCGGTTGCGGCTCCAGGCCGGGGATGGATGCGCTCGGTGCCGCCCGGCCCGTTGGGGCAGCGGCTCCTCCCCCGGCCCGGGCACCGCGCC
>VZTR01014590.1:154130-206408 GCA_013400775.1 Chaetops frenatus
ATTTTATTTTATTTTATTTTATTTTATTTTATATCATCCCAGCAGACACACCTGTGCTCCCAGGCTGTGAAAGCAGACACAGCCACCCCTTTCCCCCTTGCAGGCAGGATGCAGTGACAGTTTCTGGGATGTTCCAAACCCATTTAGGGAAAGCTGCCTGCATGCTCCATTTGGATAGCTGCTGTCTCTTCCTGCCTTTGCACGCTGGGGGTTATTTCTGCAGTTTGCTGCAGTGTGGGGTTTCAGCAGGACACGGTGGCCCTGCCAGATAAACACCGAGTGTTGCTCTTGAGCCCTCAGTTGGTTCCAGCTCCCCCCTTTGCCAAGGCTTCCTTTCAGATAAAACCCAAATGGATGAAAAGTTATAAGTAAAATGCTGCTTTGGTAAAATGTGAACTACTGCAATGGAAGAGTTTCCTTCCTCTTTCCTTTTATAAGGATAGAAAAGCACATTTTTTCAATACTTTTTTTTCCTGTATTATGTGCATTTTATTTAATGTGTTGGTTGTTGTAAGCAGAAATAAATGGATGAAAAAGTTATAAATACAATGCTGCTTTGGTAAAATGTAAACGACTGCCATGGAAGAGTTTCCCGCCCTTTTCTTCTTATAAGACTAGAAAAACACATTCTCTCAATATTTTTTTCCTGTATTCTGTGCATCTTATTTAATGTGATGGTTGATGCAAGCAGAAATGTTTGCTAATTGCTCATTTTTTAATACTTGTACTATTGAAGCCATACAGTAAAGCAGTTTATTATTCTATGCATATCTAGTTTACAGGCATGGAAGAGAGTGATAAGCTTTTAGTGTTAATGATTTATTTCATTTTGGGGAAACAAGAAATTTCCTTTAGGAAATTCCATGAGAGATGGCAGAGTGCATTTCTTCTGCAATATTTTGCATTCATACAGAATGGTGGCTGTTTTTTAAAAAAAACTGAAATGCTCAGTGCAGGGGAAATATTCTAAAATTATCTCCAGAGGACAAGTTCTGTAAATATCTTATAAATTTAATCAGAAATGTTTAGAACTGTGAAAGAGATCAAATTCGGGTCAACATGAATGTTCGATAAACACCCATTATTTCAGTTTTGCATAGAATGCTTTATTATCTTTCAACCTCTGGGAAATTCAATAAGAATTAAAATTATTTTGCTGATAATATTCTCATTGGAAGTCCATCTTTAGCTCTATTTAATAAGGGATACTTTCAGTGGTTGGTCTGTATAATCTTGGTGATTTTGGTGGCAAGAAGCTCCTAAACATGAGGCTGAGCTTTCCTGCACCCAGGAATGGTCCTGCCAAGCCCACTGGGACACCAGGGATGGTGATGGGATGTAAACTCACAGAGCTTGAATGAGAAAAGAGTTGTTCAAATAATACCACTGGTGTTCATCTCCATACGCTAAAAAGCGTAGGATTTGGGGATGTAAATCTTCTTTCTGTAAGAGCTGAGAATTCAGTGGAAAAACATCAAGTTACATGATTTTTAAAAACGTAGAAGCTGCTGTTCACATGAGTAGATGGCAGCAGGATGGAACTTGCCTGTCCAAACCTCGCCGAGCTTCTTTTTGGGTGAAAATTAAATCAAGCTTTCCTGAGGACAGAGACTTGGAGCTTTTGCAGCAGTGACAATCCAAACCAGCGTTACCAGTGCAGTTGGGGTTTTTTTGCTGTGGAGGAGTTTGAAGTTTCTCTCAGGCTAGGAAGATCTCACTGTACCTTGTGGGTTTTGGGGCTGTTCCTCCTCAGCCTCCAACCCCTGAGGGCGAGCTGACAGACCAGCTTCTTGGAGAACTTCACGGCCCACGCCACTAGAATAAGGGTAATTATCACTCCAGCAATTAAAATGAGGTCTCGCCAGAAGAACTGGAGACACTTGGTGGGGAGAAGGCTCCTACAAAGCCCCAGGTCACTGCCAGCCAGCTGCCCCAGCGGCTTCATCCTCAGGTGAGCGGGGCTGGCGCACCTGAGCCGGGCCAGCGCGGGTGCCGAGAGATCCTCCAGCCAGCGCCTGAGGTAGAGGATGTGACAGTCACAGTGCCAGGGGTTGTCCCCGAGCTGCAGCTCCTGCAGCTGGCCCAGGCCGTCCAGGGCCCCGGCAGGGATGGAGGCCAGGCTGTTGTTGTGCAGCAGCAGGCTGCGGGTCAGCGGGGGCAGCGAGGGCAGGGCCAGCAGCCCCCGGGAGCTGCAGTCCACCCGTGTCCCCCAGGCCTCCCCCAGGGACGAGCAGCTGCAGGGCGGGGGACAATCCTCTCCCAGGACCACGGGGAACAGCAGGGCACAGCCCAGCACGGCCAGCAGCTCCATCTCCAGCTGCATAGACAACAACAGGAATTAGCGAGGGCATTACCTTTGATGCCTTGGATTTTAATTTTCATATTTTCCAAATCCTGCAGTGCTCAGTGTGTAACTCTGAAGTGTCCTGGAACCTGGGAGCTGCTGCTCTCCCACGTTAAGATGGACATAACAAAGCTTCTCTAGGCCTGCTCTGCAAGGACACCCAGACTGTCCTGGGCCCAGAACGTGTAACCCAACATCCTGGAAAGGGGGGCAAACTGGGGAGAATTACATCATTAGCTAAAGTTGTAATTAGCAAATTGATGCTGATATGCAAATGGACCAAAACCTAGAGCTGTGTGAGGAACTCGTGACTCAGGGTCCATTTTGTCGTCCATCTCGGGGTCCAGGGGGTGTGAGCAACCTCTGGCTGCCCAGGGTGGGCCTTGAAGGCCTTCAAATAAATATCCACTTTTATTCCCTTGCTCCTATCTGGTCTCTGTTTCTGGGAAGCTACTTCAGGCATCACCTTCATAGAACAGCAGTTATTTCTTCCCCAGGTTAAGCTTTTGGAATAAAATCCTTAATTTTCTGTATTTCCCATAGAACCACTCTCCCCAGTTTCAGGATAAATGCTGAAGACACAGCACAGTTCTTCCCTTTCCTCTCTGGCTGCTTGCTTTGCCTTCATAATTGGGCAGAAATCTTTTTTTGTCTTTCCCACAGAACCACTCTCTCTAATTTCAGCACAAACACTGAAGACAAAGCACAGTTCCTCCCTTTCCTCTCTCATTCATTCTTCTTCCTTCATAAATGTACAAAAATCTTTTTCTGTATATCCCACAGAACCCCTCTTCCCAATTTCAGCACAAACGCTGAAGACACAGCACAGTTCTTCCCTTTCCTCTCTGGTTCTTTGCTTTCTTTTCAAAATTGTACAAAAATCTTTTTCTGCATTTCCCACAGAACCACTCTCCCCAGTTCTAGCACAAACACTGAAGACAGAGCACAGTTCCTCCCTTTCCTCTCACTGGTTCAGTGCTTTTCTTCCATAATTGTACAAAAAATATAATTAATCAAAATTCTGGGACAGAATGTCACCAGGAGCTGACAGGAAAGAACAGTTTAGTTTCAGGTAAAGGCTTTTATTCTCTTTCCATATCTTCATAGATCTCATGTTAAAATTGTGTGCTGAAATCAGTTTTCAAAAGGAAGCTCAAGGGATTAAGGAATTATAAATGCCTGAAAATCTTCTTTCTTTCTTACTGAAGCTGAAATGCTCATCTTAACCATCTCCTATGTCTTTGCCAGTGAGTTATTCTGAGTATCTTTGCTCTGAATCCAGACACTAATTTGTGATTTTTCAAGATATCTACCGGAGCTCCATTTTTTTTCCCCAAAGTAAACATCTTAGAAGGACAGACCATGACAGCTGGCAAAAAACAAACCCCATGTTAATTTATGGAAAAGATGATTTCTTCTGGTTTAACATAGAAACAGCAAGAAACCCAAATGCAAAGAGGAACAAGAAGTGTGGCAAAAATGCAGAAGGGAGAGCTGGGGAGGTGCCTGGCTGGCACTTACCCTGTTTGCTCCCTCTTGATCCCTTTCCCTGTGCTTGGTGAGGGGCTGGAATGTGGATGGCAGTGCAGGCTGAGTGCTCAGAGAGTCCCCAAGGAAGTGTGGCAGGGAAGATGAGCTTTTTCCTGTGCAGGATGGGGCAGCATCCCAGGGCAAGCTGCTATTTATAGTTGTGCCATGGCAGAAAGTGCTTGGGGTGGGTCTTGGGTTTGCTGCAGAAAAGAGGAAATGCTTTGGGATTTTTGTTTTATTCCTAATGTATTTTTCCTGCTGCATCTGACAGTATCTGAAAAAACTAATCTGAAAGTTAGTGGGGGTTTTTAACTCAGCTGTAAAAATCTCCAGATATAAAAGTTAGTTTGGGCTTGAGCTGCTGACAAACACAAGCCCCAGCAGGTGAGGGAGCTGTGAAATTGAGTTTTTCTCTATTAGTCAGCCAGGTCCGTTCAATATCTGCCTTCTCACTGTTTAAATAAAACTTATAAAAGCACACCATAACATTAAAATAATCATGATAGTCAGGTGACATCATTAAAGGATAGAGAAAGGAAATATTAATGACATTGATTGGAATTGAAATGGATGAAATTGTGTTGAAGCCACCCAAAATATAGTATTTAATTTGGGTCACTCATGTTCAAAAATGATGACTCCAACAAGTGAAAGGAAATCTGCAATGATCTGTGTGTATTTGGCTGCAAAGCCAGGAAATTGGGATCACACAAGTTTATAATACACATGTAACTGTTCATCTAAATAAAGAATGCCATGTCTGTGTGAAGAGAAAGCAAAAACAGGATTTACTTTTCACTTTTGATTGGATATGCAAAGTTTGGGATCTAAGTTTTCCTTTGCTTTAGGTACTAGTCATGAACACACAAGAATTCAGATGGCAGCTGCCATTTGGAAACCCAGCTGGTTGTGGATCTTGGTTGAATTCAGGCCAGGTCTGTGCAGTGTTGTTCTGGGAACAGGCTTGGGGTTCTGTTCTGCTTTTGGAAATGAAGCCCAGGTGAGGTTCTGAAGTTGCAGATGTGCAGCAGAGCTGTGGTTTTGAGCTGTCCTTTCTTTCTAACAGGCTGTTCCTGAGAGGAAGGGAAATTAAATTTCTGCTGTGTAAATGATCCTGGCAGCAATTCTTGTTGTCTTCTTACTTATTTTAAAAGAACTTTTCTTCATTAGGTCTAATGAGTTACCAGGAGCCTGAACTTTGTTAAGAACCTCCTTAAGAAAGTGCTTTATTGTGTATCCCTGCTCTTCAGCATTTGAAAAGGCAATTCAGACAATGCCAGGGGAAAATCCAGAAATACTTCAAACCCTGTTTGAATTTTGATTTTTTCTGAGATGAGGAGGGTGATTCCTCCCTTACTGAAATGAGCAGCTCATCTGCCTGTCAGATGTGGAGGGGCTGGACCTGGGAGTGGATCTGCTAAAAACAGGAAGGTCCTTCCATCCTAGGGATTGCTTCACTGCTTCTGGGAAGCACATCCCAAAATGTGGGTTCCATAAATGCCTGTGCCCACCCAGTCTGTGCCAGGTGTCCTCAGGAGTGCTGCCATGCGGAATCCAACCCTTCCTGTTGCACAATGAAATCAAATGCTGTCTCCTTTTCCATTGAAAGAGATGCTGAACATCTGGAGTTCCCTGGAATCCACCCTCAGACCCTGTGCTCTCCTCACAGGGTCAGTCCCACCTTCCTCCAGGTGTCCCTGCTGGTGGCAGAGGTGGCTGCCCGTGCTGAGTCCCCAGATGTGTCCCCTGGCCAGCTCTCCAGGTCCCTGTGGGAGTGAGGATGTGCAGGGGGTATCTGGCAGAAGCACCAGGCATTTGCAGTTCTGATTTTAGGGCTATAGCTTTTTCTAGGCCAAATGAGGATTCTTTATTTAAGAGGATTTATTAAGAGCCAATTTGAGGGGAAAAAAAAAAGTTATAATCTGCTATAATCTTGTTAGGGTATAAAAGTATTTTTTATTTCCCACAGAGAGAATCCAATTGAAGTTTTTGTGAATGAGAGAGGCTCTGTCTCCTCTCAGTGTTCTGGACACTCTTATTTCCCAAACAGCCTCTCTCTCCTCACCTCTCCCCTGAAAGCCCCTTTCTCTGGATCAGCTTTCTTGACTTATCCAGTGAATTTTGTGGGGGCTGTGTCTGCTTATTCAGGGATAGAAAAGGGCTGAGGGGAGATTGCTCCTTTCCTTGAGATTCACAATAAAAGCTGCAAGTTGGAGATAAAAGTGCAGATCAAACACAGGACCTGCTGAGAGCAAATTCAGGCAGAAGATGCCATTATCTTTTCTGGTTACTTTTAAGGAGTTACAGTCATTTATTGCTGTCAGTGACCTGTTTTTGACCTAGAAATGCAGGATTTTTCTCAAGCACTGTTTGCATTTCCAATGTTGAAAAAAAACCCTGGCCACCTGTCAATGGACAGTTTCTCATTTAAAATTCTCACCTTAATTCTGTTCTTTTGTACTTTTAAATAGTTTGGTGAGAGCAGACTAACCAAAATATATCTTTGTAATTGGGTGAGAGTCATTGGTAATTAATGAATTATACAAATAAGCAAGAAGAAGGATGAAAAAAGATCAATGACGAAATTCATTCTCACATCAAGGAATATTGCTGGCAGAAATGAATTAAAGAAAAACTGTGGTTTCTCTCAAATCAAGAGCTATTGTTGCCTGAGGGCCAAAATTCTTTTTACCTACTTCATTCTGCAGAATTGGCCGTCAAAGCCTTCTCAGTATTTCTACATGGGAGGTCTCAGAGTTTCCTCCTGTGCATATTTTTTTTTTCTGCTGCAATTTATTGTGGCTTTGTCTAATGTAGTTTTGCCTCTGTCAAATCAAAAATCCCATTTCCTCAGATTATTCCACAGGCAGATAAAGCCTGGTCGTTTAGGAAATTCTTCTCCTAAATTGTACTCCACCCATTTTATCAAGTAATTCTCTCTCCTCCTCCCTTTTCTCATGAAGAACCTCTCTTTTTCCAGTTTTGCCCCATCCAGAATTTTACCCAGTGATTGCTTATTTTCCCACTAGGTGTCATCCAAGTTATTTCGTTTTTAAATGCTGAGCATTTCCCCCGAATCAACCCCTTGAGCTATAATTTCTCAATTCAAAAGAACCGCCTGAAAGAATGAAATATTTTGTTCTTTTTAGGGTATTATTTTCCATTGTCTCCAAGTTACAAATAAATCCGAGGTACAAAATGTGTGTGTTAAGTCACCTGTCTAAATCAGATGGCTAAGAGCACATTTGTGTTTTATGGAACTCAGAGGGTTTTGAGCCTGTTAATGAAAATATTAATGGTCAATTTGGATTTACACAGCCCTGGGCTGGGCAAACTGGAGGCTCTGTGCCCCTCTCTGCCTTGCTTGCTTTGCTTTAATGAAAAACAGGTCTTTTTCCAGCTCTTTATGCACAGTCACTGTCATTAAAAATACAATACAATGTTCCAGTCAGACACAACACAATGCTGCATTTATGGGAATGTTTTATTTAGGATTGGGATTGAGCTGTCAGAGCAAATCTCCTGCTCTCTCTTTTCCATGTGTGCCTTTTATATTAAATTAAATTGCAATATTCACTCTGGAAACACCTGGGATTGGTGCTAATGGAGGTTCAGTGCTTGGACCAGACTAAGAATAGTCCAAACCAGCCCCTCCTCTCCTGGGATAAATGCTGGGTGTGCTATCCTCAACTCCTGCTTGTTTCACTGCTCTGATCCAGCTGGATCAGAGAAGTGAAACAAAAAGATATTTAAGCATCTTTACCAATTTACTGCATAACAGCTGTAGCAGGGTTGTGAAGTGCATAAGATTGTTCAGTACTCTGAGTGTTGTGGTGCTGTCCTTGTTTAAGGAGAGGAGTTGCAAACAAAACCCAGCTAAATCCTTGGCTAAACTCTGCTATTTTCTGCTTGAAGAGTTGGAAATGTAGAAGGCAGGGCACTGGACTTTATGGCCACACTGAGCAGTTGTTCTTGGGGAGATCAATTAGAAATTAATTAATGTCTGATGTAAAAGACTACGTTGGGAAAGCCCAGGTGATGAGCTCACCATGGGAACTCGTTGCAGAACTTCACTCCCTGTCCATAACTGATAAAATGGTTATTTTTTTATAGTGTCCTTTACCAAGCTATGACTTTATGGGTTTTGAAATAAACCAGTCAGCTCTGGATAAACATCCAGTGATGAATCAACCTCCCCCAGTGAGAGCAGCTCCAGCCCCATTGCTGCTGCCCCAGTGATGCTGCATTCACACTCAGTTTGGGGGGCTCAGCCTTGCAGATGTGCCCAGCTGTTTGCTGTGCACAGTGAGCTGCAGGAGAGTTTCCTGATCCCACCTGGAGAACCCCAGAAAGTCCCTGCAAACAGATCTGATCCCATTCTCCTGAATTCCTGCTGCCAGCAGCTGGATTGTTGGGAATGTTCCACCCACTGAGATGTCAGAGTGCAGAGCTGTCCTGGGTTGGGAGGACAGTCCTGAGCCATCTCCAACTCTGCAAGCACACAGAGTTTGCTGCAGGATGTCAGCTAACATCATTGCCAGTCCCATTTCCCAGTTCTTGCATTGCATCCTCTAAACTGTGGTATTTACATTTCAAAGCAATGTAGGAAATTTAATTTTTTTTTCCTTTTTTTTTTAATGGGCTTGATATTTGAGCCATTAAAGTTCACATTTTGCAAGTCCTGCTCCTGATCCTTAAGGATGCAGATTGTTAGTGAAAGCTGAGCAAGTGCCTTGGGTTCTGGAGGAAATCCTTTATACAGTGTGACCTGTGATAAAATCTCAAGAGCTGAAAACGCTGCTGTGCTAATCCCATTATTTCCTATCACAGAATGCTGATATACAAGCAATTTGGAGAGTCAGTTTTATCAAGCTGGCAGCTGAATTAATCACATGGTCACTTATAGCAGGGTATAAATAAGCAGCAGTTCCTCTGAGGAGAATTGTACCTTCATTAAAAGATGCTGCAAGCCTCTTCCTGCATTATCTAATTATCTCTCTGCCCTCATTTGGTGACTGTATTCACTGAAACTTCCTGCATTTAATGGAGCTGCTTGGGGGTTATTTACAATCTATTTCCTCCTCAGTTTTGATAAATCCTGGTGGTTTGATGCTGCCCTGCAGTGGCACTCGTGGTGTCCTTGTCCCCAGGCTGGCAGGCACAGCACAGGCACAGCATCTCTGCCTCCAGCAGGGAAAGCAGAGCCTGCAATCAGGGGAGAGCTCCCTGTCCTCTAATCAGCAGCTCTGAAATCACTCCGTGTTTGCCTCCTGCCTTGGCTGGTTCTGCACCTTCGCCTGCTCCAGCTAAAGGCCACTGCTCAGGAATTTATGACTGCAGAAAATCTTTACTTTTTCTTTTTGTTTGTTTGTTCGTTTTGTTTTGTTGGGTTTTTTTGGTTGGTTTAGGGTTGGTTGGTTTGTTTGTTTGGTTGGTTTTTTGTGCATTTGTTTGGTTTGGTTTTGTTTTTAATGAGGACTCATCCCGTGAACTGTTCTGAAATGTGAGATGTCTTCAGCTAAAGGAGGAGGAAAGAGAAGTCCCTGGGATTGCCCTTCCCATTAATTGTTGCTCACTGCCTCCCTCCAGTACATTTGTGCTGTTTTAAGGACTTCTCACCATGATCTAAGCACGTTTGTGAGATCAGAGTGCTTTGCCTGAGGTTTGGCTTCCATGCTTTGCCTTTTTTGCCTTTGCTCATCATCTCCATTCGTTAGGATGTTCCATTTTGTTTCCTATTGAACACAATTATTTTTTCTTTTCTTCTTCTTCTTCAAATTCTGATTAATGTCTATGAATAAAACCAAACTTGGAGCAGGGAGCTCCCCTTATCCAGAATTTAGGGCCAGTTTCCTCTGTGCTGCCTCCACTTCCACCACTGCTGCAGCTAAACAGAGCTTTATGACAAATCTCAGTTTTTGTGTGTCTGGCACGTGGGAAAAACACATCAAAATCCCATCAATTCTTCTCAGTCTTGCTCTGAAATTCAGCAGGATGAAGAAGAGTTTTCCACTGCTGTGAATTCAGCCGTGCCTGAGGGGTTTAGGTGAGACAGGGAGGTGCAGGGGCTGTTTGAGGTAAGGGATGTCACTGGCATTAAACTGAGCCCAGGTAGCACAGCTCTCTGAGCATGGGTAAGTTTTCCACTGGACTTTAAAAATATTTGGTATTTCACCCACCAGACCATCCCAGACTGCTGAAAGAAGTGCACAGAATATGAGCAGGACCAACATCACCTGTCTGAAAAACAAAATTAATTCTCCCCTACGATTTGATTTTGGCAATACCTCTGCTAAAAAAGAAAAAAAAAGCAACCTAAGTTTATCACCCATCTCTTCAGGCAAAAATCTGTGACAAGGGCTCAGTCCCTTTTGCTGTTTTAAGCCACTGGTGCTGATGTTCCAAGCCTCAAGCAAAATCCTTTCAACTCCTTAAATATCTGACATACTATTGTTTTCGGGCTAGAGGTGATTCTTCTTTATGTGCAAGGGGCCAGGTAAAAAAAAAGAAAGTAAGGATAAAAATAATTTCCAGGTCTTGGGGTAAAACTGGAGAAAGTGGGAAGAAAGTTCAGCCTGGGAGAGCCAGTGACACAACAACACTGCAGTGCAGACAGTGGGTAAAGAAGAAATCTAATTTGTGTTTGATCAGATGGTGCTAGCAGGTGAAATAGAAATGTGTGCTTACTTCTGTAATTTGAAAATTCTCTGGGGTCTCTTTATGGATCTCGAATTCTGCATTATTTTTTTCATTGAAAACCAGGTTATTAAGGATGAGAAATACAAGATCTTCCCCCTGCACCTCTTTTTTCCCCCATTATCTTCTTTAGTGGCCCAAGACTTTGACTATTTTAGCTTTTTCTCAATGCCTTACTGAGTGCCTGGCTGAGTTTATTTACCTGTCTTTTCCTTTTTGTTCAAGGTATTTAAGAACCACATTCTCAAACAACACCCACATTGCTGTTGCTTTTTTTCCAAAGCCATTTTCAGTAAAGTGGTAAAGAAAAGGGGAGGTTTTACTCCCTTTTGCTGCTTTGGAGCTCTAGGTTATAATTTCTTAAAGGCTTCAGCATAGGGATGCTTGTATTGGCATTGACATGCTGACATCTCTCTCAAAAGTTATTCAGAACACTTTTCAAAAAGAAAAGCTTTCATATCTCAAATGAGAAATTCCTAATTTGCAGGAACTGCTGCCTGACCCCCCCCCTTTGAACTCAAGGTCAGTTTAAGCTCTCTCTGGGTAAGAATATAATAGAAAAAGAAAAAATTATATATATAAGTATATATAACACTCCAATACTGATTGTGTTTCCTTTGGTTAGAAAGGCAAACTCAAGATTTTGGAACTTTCATTAACCCTATGAAAAGTTTCTTGGGTTGCTTTAAAATTAAAGCTTGTCTGCTACCTATTTTTTTACTATATGGTAATATATAAGAATGTATCCAACTTTCTTTGATCAGAAGTGCTGGAGATTTACATTTATTAAATGAGGTCAAGGTCAGTGTTCTTACTGGGAGACTGCATTTAAAGTACTTAGTTGCAAAAGGGAACTACTAAAAATTTAAAGCTTTTAAAAATGATTGTAGCATTTATTTTAATTCTACAGGTATGGAGCTCTTGATGAGAAGGCAAAGCCTATCCAAATAAATTGCATTTCTATATGGATAGGTATTTTAAAGGATGTTTATTGTGCTTTAACCCTGAAGCACCCCATTGGTTAGAAGGAAATTTAAACCAAACTGGCATTAAGTGAGTGACAGGTAGAAGTACTTAAAATATTTGAAAAAATAGGAAGATAATTTTAACACTCTGGTTATTTCAAATTTGAGTTGTTTGATCTGATTTAGATTATTTAAACTTTATTCAAAAGCAGATTTAAACTGGTGGATGCAAAGCTGAGGTGGATGCCCCATGGGTCAGGGCTTTCACTCAGGGTATGGCAGCACTGGGTTTAATTCCATAAAATGCAGTTATTGGTGCAAAGTGCAGCAGCTCCAAGGGGAAGACTGAAGAGACCCAGCAGGTCAGCAGTGCAGAGGGCAGGGAATTCAGGGTGTGTGGGAGGCCAAAGCCCCTCCTCAGCCACATCCAATCTCCCCCCTCCTGGGTGAGAGCCCTGCCCCTGGGCTGCTGCTTGGACTGCAGAGCTCTTGGAGCAATTGGTACCAACCAAATAAAGTTCAATTTGATGAAGAGCACTTTCTCTGGCCAAAATATTTCACTGGAAAATTCCTGTTCTGCTGGCCAAGGTTGTCCTTGCTCCAGCTGTGGAGGGGCTGATCTCTCTCCTCCTCCTCCTCCTCCTCCCCAAGCCTGGGATTTGCCCTGCTGGGTCCTTGGCACTCTCTGGAGGGCACAGCCCCAGCTCAGGCTCTGACAAATCCATCTCTGGTGGGTTTTTCTGTCCTGCTGGGTGGTTCCCACGGTCTCTAGTTCTCCTTCAAATCATTTAAATCATTTTAACAGCATTGCTGTTAAACAGTTACCCATTAACACAGGTAAATAATTCCTATTTTTATTGCTGAGAACTGCAGCCAGGCTGATTTTTTGGGGTGCCAGGTCCAAGGGGACAGCGTGGCTGTGCTGTCCTGCACTCACTCTGTCCCCTGGTGCCTCCCCTGTGCTTCCCCTCCCCCTGTCCCCAGCTATCCCCTCGTTTAAAGGTCACTGCTGGGATCAGTCCCCACCCCAGCCTGCACTGCATTGATTTTCCACTTTTCCCAGGCTCCCCATTTCCATAATGATGTGCTTAGCAATCATTGCCTTGTGCAGGATTGATTTCACACTTTGGGAAGGGCACACTCACTTGCCAGACTGGATTCTTTGTAGTGTCAACTCTGTTGAAATGGTGACATCATTTTCTCCTCTGTTGTCTGGTAACTGATTTTTTTTCCCCCTCTTCTTGATTTTTAATTTTTTTTTAACTTTCTAAACAGAACTAAAAATTTCCCTCCTTATTATTCAAGCCAGATTAAAAAAAAAAAAATCATATCTTTTTTCACACAAGCTGAGACAATTTTTAGGATGGCCCTGGATTGGGATGTCCCCAAAGTCCCTGGCCCAGATACACTCTGTGCATTCACAACCTCACTGCTTTGAGGTGGGCAGGGATTAGGTCATTTCTCTTCTCATAATTGTGTAAAATACTTCCATGACTTTTTGGGGTCTATTTAGCACCTCTGCACTGTGACATGCTTGCAGTAGGGCCATAAAGGGACTTATCAGCATTTCTGTCTCCATTCCTGCTGNCCTCCTCCTCCCCAAGCCTGGGATTTGCCCTGCTGGGTCCTTGGCACTCTCTGGAGGGCACAGCCCCAGCTCAGGCTCTGACAAATCCATCTCTGGTGGGTTTTTCTGTCCTGCTGGGTGGTTCCCACGGTCTCTAGTTCTCCTTCAAATCATTTAAATCATTTTAACAGCATTGCTGTTAAACAGTTACCCATTAACACAGGTAAATAATTCCTATTTTTATTGCTGAGAACTGCAGCCAGGCTGATTTTTTGGGGTGCCAGGTCCAAGGGGACAGCGTGGCTGTGCTGTCCTGCACTCACTCTGTCCCCTGGTGCCTCCCCTGTGCTTCCCCTCCCCCTGTCCCCAGCTATCCCCTCGTTTAAAGGTCACTGCTGGGATCAGTCCCCACCCCAGCCTGCACTGCATTGATTTTCCACTTTTCCCAGGCTCCCCATTTCCATAATGATGTGCTTAGCAATCATTGCCTTGTGCAGGATTGATTTCACACTTTGGGAAGGGCACACTCACTTGCCAGACTGGATTCTTTGTAGTGTCAACTCTGTTGAAATGGTGACATCATTTTCTCCTCTGTTGTCTGGTAACTGATTTTTTTTCCCCCTCTTCTTGATTTTTAATTTTTTTTTAACTTTCTAAACAGAACTAAAAATTTCCCTCCTTATTATTCAAGCCAGATTAAAAAAAAAAAAATCATATCTTTTTTCACACAAGCTGAGACAATTTTTAGGATGGCCCTGGATTGGGATGTCCCCAAAGTCCCTGGCCCAGATACACTCTGTGCATTCACAACCTCACTGCTTTGAGGTGGGCAGGGATTAGGTCATTTCTCTTCTCATAATTGTGTAAAATACTTCCATGACTTTTTGGGGTCTATTTAGCACCTCTGCACTGTGACATGCTTGCAGTAGGGCCATAAAGGGACTTATCAGCATTTCTGTCTCCATTCCTGCTGTAATTTTTGTGGAAATTTTTATTTGGCAGTGTCTGGACAAGGAGTGATAGGGAAGAAAGAAAGGAAGAAGAATGTGACTTCTATTTGCTCTTTGCTGGTGTGACAATTTATGAGCCAGTCAAAGCCTAAACTACAATTCCACTGTCCTTCAGAGATCTCCAACTGTTTCTTTTCAGCAGGAGTGATGACCAGCTCTCTATAATTTTATCACTCAACAGCAGATGCAGCTCTAAAACTATTTGTAGTGTTTATTCATCTGTGCAGGAATGAAGTGAATCTGGGACGAGGAATTTCCAGAGATTTCATACAAATTGCTGGAATTAGTTCTTTCCATTTTTAGCAGCAGCAGTTTATGGACCTCTATCCTGATTTTTGTAATTAAGTCTGTTTCTGATTATAAGGCAATGTCAAATGTCCTGTAAGATTGGAAAAGCCTTCCTACTTTTTAGTTTTGGACTCCCTTTTGCTTAAAAAACAGGAACAGATTAGCAAGCTTGGAGCTGCTGTTTTCTTGCATGAGCAAAAGAACAAAGAAAACCAAGGTTTTAAAGGCTTCTGCATCATAAACCAGGTTAGATTCTCATGACATTGGTTTTTGCCATCACACAATGGGATTCAGTGGAAGTGGAAGAATTTAAATGAACTTGAAGAGTTTTGTCAAAGGTAGGGATTCTGGTGATGCAGATTTCTACTTGTTCTGGAGAGTTTTTCCTCTGACAGTTCTTCTCAGCAGAATCTCCTTTTCTGTAGACTCAGAATTGTCAGGTGTGATTTATTGTAGATTCTCAGCCCTATTTTTTCCCTCTCTTCCTGTACTTTTCAATTGTTTGTGACCCATGCCCAGCTCTGGGGAGTTTGGGAATGACTTGTGCAGTGAATGAAATAACGGTAAAGGCTGAGGTCAGTCTGCTGAGACTTGCAACAATTTCCTTTTATGAAATGGAGGCTGCTGGATGCACAATTTATTCTTGATTGGGGGAAAGCACACCACAAACTGCAGAGCTGCAAAAAAGAGAACAAATGACAGCTATAAAAAATGATACTTGTGGCTGTTGAGATGGAGGACTGTGCCCTGCACACAAACTAGAAGACCTGCAGTATAAATTCAGATTTTAGCTCTTGAGAGCAAGTCATTGTGGTTAAAATTATCACCACTGGATGAAAATTTCCAGGTTTATCAATGTAATATGAATAATTTGTCTTTCTTCCTAAGTTCCCTTTCCAGAGAGCATCTTATTAAGACACTTCCTTTGCAGATCTGGACATCCTGGTTTCATATTTAAAATAAGTAGATTTGTGTTCACTAACAGTTGCTGTGAAAATTAAATTTCTTCTTCCTTCATCAGTTATTCTTTGGTGTTTTCTCAGCAGAGAAGAAGTACCCTTGTATATATTTACCTCTTATGTCCTGAAATATTTCTGTAGTTCAGGATTTGAAATTCTCCCTGTCTCTTTTCTCTCTCCCCTCAATGCATTGCTGTTCAATAGCTCCTCAAATCTGATTTAATGGTTTGAATTCTTGCTTCTGTCAGTTTTATTTACATGTAGCTCCAGCCAGATGTGTGGAGGCAGCTCCAGGTGCAAGTTCCCTCTTGGTAACTTCTCTCCAGAGCTGGTGATGTTCCCCACACAGTTCATGGAGAACCCTAATTCCAAGCTGTTCCATTTCCATCACAAATGGATGCAGAGGAGCAGATAATCATCTTGCTTCCCTCTGGATGACTCCGAGTGGAACAGCAGAGTTGGGGCTGCCTGGGCTGTTCCTCTGATGCCTGATCAGAGTGAGCTGGAGCAGAGATCAGACAGGATGAGAGGAATAAAGCAGGGATTTATTTATTGCAAGGCCTCCCAAGGCCCCACCCTGGCAATGGCAGAGCCCGGCTGCAGCCCCTGCCAGGATGGGCCTCAGCATGGACACAGAAAAGGGGCTTTGCCCACGGGGTTTCACACTTTGATCAGTTCTGCTCCATTTGCAGATTGAGGTGAAGTGGCCAATGAATCACTTGGAATGATGAAGTTCCATCCTCCTTGCTTGCCCTCCTCTTTTTTATGTTGTTTGTGCTTTTGGGCCTCAAGACTGTCCTTGAATCTTGAGCTGGAGAGAACTGTTGTGTCTGACTGCCCTGTGAAAAGAACTTATTAGCACTTAATATGAAGCTGAGAGCTACACACTAAAGCAGAACAGGAGAAGAAAAAAAACCTAAAACTTAAGGCATCACCTCCCCATCCCCAGGCTGGGGAGAGGGTCCCTGGTTTTTTATGGCACATGAATGGCAGGAATGTGAGGTTGTTGCTGCAATTCCCATTGTGAGGAAGGTGTTCCAGAGGTGGGGTTGCTGATGGGCTGTTTTCCCTGCTCTCTGATGTGAAGGTGACCAGGGAATGCTTTCCATGGCACTGGGAAATGCTGCCCATGGCAGGGCTTGGAGCAGCCCCCAGCAGAAAATGATGTTGGAAACCTTATCCCATCCCTGAGTGACTTTCAAACGACTCTGAAAAGCTGGTGCCATTTTTGGGTGACCATCAATCCTTTGGTGGATGAGTCAGTGGTGTGTCTGAGCCCTGGGCATGACAGATGTTGCTTCATAAGCAATTAGAGGCTGTTCTGACTTCTGCTGTCCCCTGTGCCCGACAGAAAAGCAACTTGTCCTGCTCTGTGCAAGGGGTTTCATTCCCACAATCAGTTTAGAAACAAAAAGAATCCTCCCATGGGTACTGCATGTTCTTTATTTTAAAATAACGTTTTTTATCTAAATGGTATTTTAAGTCAAATTGTATCAGCCTCCATGTATTTTCTCTCTCTTTTTTTTTTCTTTATCTATTTTTGGCAACCTTAAGAGGTGGAAAATTCCTCACCAAAGACTGGACCTTGCCTTTGTTAGAGTCCATTTTTCCACTTGTGATTGTGCAAAAAAAAAAATCAATGAGAAGCAATCAGCAAAACCAAGGCTATCAAACAATAAAACCTTGAAGCAGGGAAATTATCTTGAACTACAAAACTCAACCCCTCAGCTCTCATGACCTTTCTGCTTTGCAGGGTGCATGTGGCTGAAACCACTTGAATACTGATAATTTTTCAATGCCATCCTACAATCCCTGTTTACTCCTTGACAGAGATAAGTCACCTCGTAGCTCTTTGAGGCAGAATCATAAAGCAGTCATTTAGAAAATGTAATTTTGGTTTGTGCAGCCCAGGGGGCACAGGAGCTCCATGGGGTTTGAGTGCTGCCCACTGTGACCCAGGGGAAGCTACAGAACAGGACAATTCATGGAATATTCATGGAATCACAGGACGGTTGGGGCTTGAAAGGAACTCGGAACTGATCTCATTCCACGCCCTGCCATGGGCAGGAACATCTCCCACCAGACCAGGTTGCTCCAAACCCTGTCCAACACAGCCTGGAACATTCCCAGGGGAATCCACAACCTCTCTGCACAATCTATTCCAGTGTCCCCTGCCACCTTTAGAGCAAAGAATTTCTTCCCAATATCCCATTTAACACTACTCTCAGCCTAAATCCACCCCCCCCTGCCCTCTCACCCCACACCTTCATGAAAATCCCCTCCAGCCTCCTTGTGAGCCCCCTTTAGGCACTGGGAGGGGCTCTAAGCTCCCCCCAGACCTTTCTCTTTGTGCAAAATTAATTCTGGTTTATTTCCTAGGCTATTATTGGAGTTAAATCAAACAGCTGTCTGTATTCTGTGCTGCAGGTTTTGGCAGATTTAGGAATTTAAGGAGACCTTTTCCTGCTGACTCTGACACTCTGCTATCCTTTTGGGAGTTTGATTACACAAAATTATGGTTTTATTGGCAGGGGGAAAACTGGCCATGAAGTGAGTTTGCTGTCCTGCCGGTGACTGGGTCTAAAATGCCACTTTAGGAATTTCAGAATTCCTCTGAGACTTTTTCTTACTCTTCTTTTGTCCTACAGTCTGGAAATGGGTGGGGGGGTCAAGTCTAGGGGCAAGCAATTCTCCAGACAGAGAATCTGAAATGGTCACAGTGCAGAATAATGTAAGCATTTTAGGAAATAATGTCATTTTAGAAGTGCCTCTCACTTCAGAGAAGTTTGCTGTAATTTAGACACCCCCTGTAAGTGAAGCAATGGGTGAGCTGCATAAAACAAGGAGGTTTTTGCTTTGCTGAGCTGAGCTCTTCTTTGGGTACCTCAGTCCAGGTGTGGGGTCTGATGCTTTCAGCCTCGAGGTAATTTGAAAAAAGTTGTTGGGGCAAAATGAAGTTGAGCTTTTTGGCATGCTGAGGCAAAAAGAAGAGATAGAAAAATAGAACTGAAACCCAAGACCTCTGAGAATTCCAGTCTTTTGAAACTAAAGTGTAGTTAAGGACATAAGGATGATTTTAATTTAATTTCACACTAAGAAACACCCTCTATAGCTTTTGTATTTTGGGGAATTAGACATAAAATTATTAAGAAAATGAGGCAATGTAAATACTGAAGGATTCAGTGCCTTAAACTCCATGAAATTATAAATCTGAGAGAGACCCTGACACTGTGAAGGTTTAGTGTCACACTCATGCAAAGAAATTCCATTTTATGCAGCACTTTTTAAAAGTTCTCCTTTCTTCCTAATCCCAGCTCCTTTAATCACCAGGTACCAGACTAAAGGGTATGAAAGGGAGGGGTTTTAATTCCAGAAAATACTGGTGCCAAGGGTTTTTCCCTTCCAAAGTGTGCACAGATGCACTGAACCCCTCAGACCAGCTCTGGCCACTCTGATTTGCTGCAAAAATTCTGTGACTCACAGAAACATCTGTGATGAGTCCTCACTGCCAAATACTCCAGAGAGAACTTCACTGGAACTAAATGGGACAATTATTAAATGATTTTACAGATCAGGTGGACTTTGTTTACTAATAGTTAATACCTCCTATAAAATAAAAAATAATGGGAAGAGGAACTCTCCTTGAAAAACATCACTTATGCTAGAAATGTGAGCCCCTGAGGTTATCCCAGGGAGAAATATTCCAAATGGGAAGGGAGGAGGGCATTGGGAGGAGATGGGACCTTGAGGATGAGGCCATATCAGGAAGTTTGTTTTGTGGAAAAAATCAAAAACTTTGTGGTGGAGGTCAGAGGAGCAAATATCCAAGCTTCCTTTGAGGGGCAGTTTGTGGGTTTAATAGAAAGCTAATTTAAAAAGAGAGTTTGTGGGGATCTAAGGAAATGCAAAGTCTGGGAGAAATAATAAATAGACTGCCAGGTTTGGGGGAATGGGAACAGGAAAAAGGGTGCAGATTGACTGGGGGGAAAGCACACAACAAACAGCGGAAAAAAAGGAAACAAATGCAAATGCTGCAAGAATCCTGCAGTAAGTGAGGATCCACAGCCAGGTGTGCACCTGCATTCCTGTCCTGCTCCTGAACCTCTCACCTGCCACCTGAACACACAGGTCAGGCTCCTTGCAGGATTTCCTGGCATTTTCCCTCTTTAGACCTCTGCAATATTCCTGGCAAGGTCTAAGAGAGCTGCACAAAGGAAAAGCTGATTATTCATGGGTTTTTTAGCAAATGAACCCAAGCAGGGATTTCTTTTCATTTAAACTTTTACCTGTGGCACATCTAGAGGATGGTTTCTGTAGGATATAATATTAGCATATACCTTAGTATATACTAAGTAATGGAATATTATTCTCTGATATTTTGTTAGTAATATATTTAGCATTAGTAGATGGTTTTGCTCTATGTATACATGCCCTGTCTAATTTATCTTTGAGAAAAATGTACATTAACAATATATAACTATTTTTAAAATCTTCCCCTGCTAAACCACAAAAAAACCATGAGGTAAAACACCATTGAGCAGAGTTTGTCTCATTGCTTGCATAACACCTTTTTTCCTCTCCTTTAAAATGAAAATAATACAAATTTTTGTTCCCAATGTGGCTCAAATGTGCCACAATTTTTAATGGAGGTGTGTGAGAGCTACACAGTGTGTTCTGCATGGAAAGGGATGGAATCTTATTCCCCATCTTGCACTGTGGACCTTATTCCTGTATGAAAACCATTTTCCTGGAAAAAATCCATTCATGCACATTGAATGGTCTTATTTCATTGCTGGCATTGTCTCAAGCAAATAATTTCACATTCTTGAAAGATCCACAGTGCATCTTTTCAATACCATAAACTCAGCTGGCTCTTTTAGGAACTCTGCCTCTTTAGTTTCTGAGTTGGACAGGTGAATGACACAGCAAAAGCACCTTGGAAGAAATGTATTTTTTTTTTTACTTTTGCCCCAGGAATTATTTTATTGCTGATTAAAATGTTCCATGGCACCATGATTAGGCCCAGCTTTTTTATATTGATTGGCCTGCATGTGAGGCCTAACTTTGTGCCTCTGCAGTTGCAGTGAGGGAAATTCAACTTGAGGATCCACTTGTGCACTGCACGAGTTGTTAGCTAACACAAAACGGCAGCAAAGTGAATTTTTCAGCCTTTCCTTTCCCAGAGAGCCTGGGAACAAGATTACTTTGGAGCTTCTTCAAGCACTTAAATTTAACTTTTTATGTAAAATCTCACTGTTGTCTGGAAGGGCTGCTGCATATTCCTAAGGCATCTCTATAATTGCAAATAGAAAATTCAGCAGAGCAATAAAAAAATCCAGCTTCAGAGTTAAATAAGGTGAATAATTGAGTGAGAAACACAAAGCCCTTAAAAGCTGCACTGCTGGCACACATTCCTGGGTGTGTTTATCATTCAGTTTGTCACTTGTAGGGTGAGGGATAACAAATGCAGGGATAACAAATGCAGGGATAACACAGGCTTGCCTTGGCTTTGGAGTGGGGCTGCCACAAAGGCTGCAAACTGTGCCCAGCCCCTGCAGAAACAGGGCTGTGAATCTGTGTGGCTCAGGTGGGTGTGATGGGCACAGTTTGCTTTGGTACCAGCCCAGTGCCAGTTTTCCAGGGCTGTGAATCCATTTGGGTCAGCTGAGTGTGGTGGGCACAGTTTGGTTTGGTGCCAGCCCAGTCCCAGTTTTCTGGGGCTGTAAATCCATCTGGGTCAGGTGAGTGTGGTGGGCACAGTTTGGACCAGTCCAGTCCCAGTTTTCCAGCCCAGTCCCAGACAGTTTGGACCATAAATCGGTGGGTCAGGTGAGTGTGGTGGGCACAGTTTGGACCAGTCCAGTCCCAGTTTTCCAGCCCAGTCCCAGGCATGATTTTAAATAAATCTGTGAGTCAGGTGAGGGTGGTGGGCACAGCTTGGACCAGTCCAGTCCCAGTTTTCCAGCCCAGTCCCAGTTTTCCAAGGCTGCAAATCTGTGGATCAGCTGAGTGTGGTGGGCATGGTTTGGTTTGGTACCAGCCCAGTCCCAGTTTTTCCAGGGATTTAAATCCATGTGGATCAGCTGAGTGTGGTGGGCATGGTTTGGTTTGGTACCAGCCCAGTCCCAGTTTTCCAGAGCTGTAAATCTGTGGATCAGCTGAGGGTGGTGGGCACAGTTTGGTGCCAGTCCAGTGCCAGGAACACCCAAGGGCTGGGATTTGCAGTTCAGGTCAGGCAGGGCTGTGCTCAGCCCAGGGGCTGCTGCTCTTCCCTTGGGCCATTCCTTGCTCCTGGCCAGTCCAGGCTGAGCTGGACAATTGTCCTTCACTCCTCCCTCCAGCTGCCCTGGGGCTGCCTGGGCTCAGCAGGAGATCACCAGGGGGTTGGACAGGGACCGTGGGCTCTGTGCCTGCTCCACGGGCTGCTTGTGCAACAGCTCACAGGCTGTCAGCTCCTGCTGGAGGGTGTCCAGCACTTCAAACAGCTGGGCTTTGCCTTGGGAAAGAAAATTGCAAACATCAGCATCTGAACAGAGTAAGGAAGTTGCAGTTTCACAATCATAACAGGCTCTTTTCTTCATAGGTGCCCTTTTAAGTGGTTATGATAAAATGCCCAAATTTTGTGACCAAATAATGAATTCCTGTCCCTAAAAAACGTGAGCAAATCTGGGTTCAAATATCCTCTCTGTTTTTCTCTTGCTTCATCCCCTGCCCACTGAGGTCTCCTGTACTTGTGTGAACAAAGGCTGTTTCATATCACAACCACCAACCCAACCATCCCCTTGGGCTTGTCAGAGAAAGATATCTGATTACAAATATTAAGGAAAGCTGCTTAACTCTCCCCAAATGCACAGCCAGACAGTGGGAAGCAGAGCAGGTGAGCTGTGTTTGGCAGTGGTGATGCAGAATGGACAGAGAGCAGCACTTGTTGGAGTTTTAGGGAGCTGAGCTGTGCTGCTGTTACAGTGAGGGGCTTTGAGCAGCATCCCCTGGAGTCCCTGTTCCTGGAGGATAATTGGCAGCACCTTCTGGACACTGTGGATCTGAAAAATCTCCTCTTCTGTTCTCCCAGGAGAACACCAAACCCATGGCTCAGCTGTGGTTTCTCTCTGTGTTGGTGTACTGGAGACTACAAAGCTCTGTTTTTGCCCTCCTTTCTCTGCTCCCTCTGAAGAGCAGAGCCTGGCTCTGGGCTGCCTGTGCCCTGGATTGCACAATTTAAAATAGGCTTTGAAACTGCAAACCCCAAAGGGTTTCCATGCTCTTCTCCCTAAATCCCTGTAAATAATATTCTCCAAAACCGAGCCCCCAGGCCCCATCTGGTCTTTTCTAATCTTGTCTTTCACTGCTGCCTGCCTATGAAAAGCACCTCCAAGCCATGTTGCTGGGACAGGATGTTCATTTATTGGAGGTAAAAACAAATGCTCTGCTAATAGGAACGAAGTAATCCAACCCAAGCCCTGGGGCTGTGAGCCCTGCACAGCTCCAGCAAAGGCAGCTCCAGCCCACTGGCAAGGGACAGGAGTTTGCACGTTGAATTTTCTCACAAGGAACACAAAATGCTGTTATTAGAGGAGGGCAGGTTTGATCTGGTTTCTGGACAGAGCTGTTCTGATTGTGAAAATCTCATGTTGCAGCAGAGGAACACAACACACTGGGGCAGCAAACCTGAGAAACAGCTGCATTACACACTTGGTCATTTTTCCACTTTCTTGCATCAATGAAACCCTATAAACATCTGTAGGATACTTAATTACCCGCCAAAGGCCAAATTCTAATTAAAATTTGGTCTTAAAAGCACCCTGGATGTGGTTTTGCTGTGTCACAGGCTAGAATGCATCCCTTTCTATAGGCAATCTTCTTGCAAACTACTTCCTTCTCCTTAGCCTGTACCCCAGTACTTGAAATGTCCTTTTCCTATCCATTTGTGTATTATCCAGTGCTTGTCCCAAAAGGACACTTTTCATGCTGCTTGGTCTTAAGATGTGATTTCTTTTCTTACCAGGCTGGGGGTCATGGCAGGATTCCAAAGTGCTCAGCAGGATTTTCCCCAAGGCTCGCTTAGATATGTTCTTTGAAAAACAAAAAACCAATATTATAGCACAAATATGTCCTTCACCAGTTTCCAGATATGCAACAGAACCCATGTGCAGGGTATTTACATTTGGAAACAGAACCAAAATGACACTGAATCCTGATTAACACAAAACTTGATATTTGCTTTATTTCCAAGCATTTTATCTTAGACCCTGCTCAAACAGCAGTTTGTAGGAATTTGTGGGGGTTGTAGTTTGTTAATAGGGCCGTTAAAAGAGAAATAACAATTATTCAGTGGCAAATAGAGAATTTTCCAGAGCATGTGCCTAAACAACTGTAGGTGGCAAGGAGGGTAAGCAGAGCAAAATATTTTCTGAGGCCTCTGCCAGGTCTGTGGGGAAGGTGAACTGGACCTGGTGGTGTTATTTTAGGAAAGGTTTTCTCAGACCCAGCTGAAGGACAGAGCAGATGTCCTGTGGCAGGG
The DNA here is from genome assembly GCA_013400775.1 of Chaetops frenatus. Classification (NCBI taxonomy): domain Eukaryota; kingdom Metazoa; phylum Chordata; class Aves; order Passeriformes; family Picathartidae; genus Chaetops; species Chaetops frenatus. The sequence continues at coordinate 178,011 of VZTR01014590.1, forward strand.
CCACTGCAGCATCTGGAGATGTAATAAACATCAGCCAAAGTGAGAGCACTGCAAAAACTACTCAGGATTTGGATGATGGTAATTTTACATAAGAAATCTGGTGGGACATTACATAATGTGCCTGGAAAAACAAACTCCCCTAATTTGCTGTCAAGACACTCGTGTGCTTTCTGGGAGATGGTCTTGCAATCAGTTTAATTAGCACTTAGACAGCCCAGATCTGCAGGGACAGGTTGTTCTTGCTAAAACTTCAAGAAGTGGAAGTGGAAGGAAGCAATTCCTGGAGGGAGATGCTGTTACCTCCAGGCAGAGCTGGCCCTGCTCCCTGACACGGGGCCTCTTCCACCTGCTGGATGCCCCAGTGGGCACTGGGGCAGAGTGGGAAGCACTTTGAGGGTTTCTCATGGTCTCAGCAGCACAGGGTGAGGTTTTATTAGACCTGACAGGATGTGTTTGTGCTTTGGACAGTCACTGCTTGGTGGCTGGTTCTATTGTAAATGAGATATTTCAGACATGAAGGTGAATATGCTGGGGAAGGGACACCTAAACCCACAGGTTCTGATGGATGAGGTTGCTCTTGTCTCAGGTGCTTCCCACCAGGGATTTAGGGGATTCTTGCTAAACTCTCCTGGGAGTTTTATCCCTTTAATGCTGACTCAGAGTTACATCAGGATGCAGTTACACAAAGGTCCTGTTCTAGAAGGAAAAATACATGTTCTGGAATGTTCCTGATTACTCACTTCTCCACTTCCCTCATTTCCCCTAAGATTTTGTTTAGAGGATAACAAGCTTGGAGGTTGAGCTCCAAGGAGAGCTCTTCTTTTAGAAAGCCAGCCAAGGGGGTCTAAAGGCTTTCTGCAACCACCAGGCATTTCTCAGGGCAAACAATGTAAAAATCTGTCCTGCTGTGAAGGATTTTGTACTTAACAGAAGGGATGAATACAATATTTAGTTTGGAGAGGACTACAAACCCCATTTTTTCAGTCCCAGGACTGCTTTCTCAGCATACCAAGTCTCGGAGCTGTTGGAGAAGCTGCAGAACATCCAGGAGCTTCTCCTCCACCAGAGACAGCCGAACCCTCTCTGTCTCCAGCATCTGCAGCTCCATCTTCAGCACTTCTGTCTCCTCCACCTTCTGCTGCAGCTCCCCGAGCAAGGGGCCTTTCACCTGCACAAAACACAACAAACTGAAGCCACTGGAGCTTTTCCTTTCTTGCCCAAGAACTGCAAAGCTGAGTTTTCTCCCCTTTTGTGGTAAATGGGGCTCATTCCAGAAGGTTCTCCAGAAGGGAAGTACATTTCCTTAATGTGCTACATGAAGTGAGGTATCAGGAGCTGTAAGGAAATAAGTGCTCTGCTCTGGTGCACAATGGGAGTCCATTCCTCACTAGATGCAGGCAGGTCATTCAGGAATTTTCAGTATTACATTTCTCACATATTTTATATTTAAATACCAGCATTGCTATTTCAGCTTTCCCCTCTTTTGCATTCCTGTTGGCCTCTATCAAGCAGAACTAATTAGTGTGCCTTCACCACAACCATCTCTTTGTCTTGCAGCTCCTACAGAGCAATCATCTGGACATCCACTGAGACAAGGTGTGCCTGTCCCTGCTGCAGTGGGAACCAGCTGAGGAACACCAACAGGAACACCTTCCCCTCTGTTTCTCCTTGCTCCCCTCCAGATATTGGGATGAACTTCTCATTTCACCCTGAATGGCTGTTTATAAACTAATTGTCTTCCTAATTAAGCTGGCAGCTTGCATGCAAGCTCGTATAGAAAATAATTGGCATTTCTTTGCCACACTAGGCAGTGTAACACTTTATTTTCAGACTTCTCTCATGCTCTCCCCATCTATCATCCCCAGGTCACCACCCTGTCTCCAGGAGAAGCTATTTTTAAGTGTTTGGCTGTTGGCAAGTAGAACTTTCTAGATATGACAAATCTCAGAACTCTCTCATCTCCTGGTTTTACAAACCTCTGTCTGGAGCAATTATTAATCAGTATTTGAGAGTGCTGCCCTTCACTGGCCTGCTGAGTGCTTGTTATTCTTGTTGTTATTTGTCTCATTTTCCACATTGAGCAGGTAAAAACAGAAGCAGATACAGCAATGTATAAGGCAATTTTGTCAGGTTCAGAAAAAGCATTGGTGGTTTATTTATTAGGCCAATATATTTATTTGCAAGGTTCTTGAGAGGGAGCATTTCTCAGTCTTCCTATTTGCTTTCTGTTGATTACAAGAAGAGTCACCTTCTTGGCAGGAATTTTTTATTACTTGTCTGTTTTTTTAGCAGCAAGCTCCTCCCCTATAACTGGCCAGAAGAAAACACAAATACATATAGATGCAGCTCCTTAAAATGCACAAACAACTCTTTCACATTTTGCTTGGCCCCTGTTACCTCTTCCATGGTTGTTTCCAGTTTTTTCCCTGGGTGCTCCTTGAGGGGGGAGATTCTCCCTGTGGGCTCCATCCCTGAGCTGTCAGTGTCAGTGGTCTCCAGGTAGGACAGCAGCTTCTTCCACGTCTTCTCATCACATCTGCACCCATCATCAAGAGAAAAGAGTTTGTGAAACCTCACAATAAGGTCTGTCTCTGTAAAAACCAGTTTTCCTGGGGAATTCTTGGCAGCACAGGTCGCAAACGAGTGTTTTTGCTGACGCTAATTAGGGCTTGGTGGGAGTATCCAGCAGGTGCCATAAAGGATGGGCAAAAGACTTCTGACTGCAGCCACAGGAACTTCAGGTGGTGAAATTATCTTTGCAAAGGGCTCAAAAGGCATTAATTAATGAATTAAACTTAACCACTGCCACAGCCAGGGAGTTTGGCCAGAATCTTATTCGCATGGTCCTGCTGGGGGTCCAATGGCATGATTTTAAGTTTAATTAATGAATTAAACTTAACCACTGCCACAGCCAGGGAGTTTGGCCAGAATCTTATTCGCATGGTCCTGCTGGGGGTCCAATGGCATGATTTTAAGTTTAATTAATGAATTAAACTTACCCACTGCCACAGCAAGGGAGCTTGGCCGGGATCTTCCTCACGTGGTCCAGCTGGGGAGCCGGGTGTGCTGCCCACTTCTCCTCCTCCTCCTCATCAGAGGCAGCCTGGCCCTCCACGGCCCGGAAGAGCTGATCCTCTGCTGGGACACAGGGAGCCCTCAGCAGCAGCCCAGCAACCCCCAGATACCCCCTGAGCCTGAGCCAGAAACCAGGGAGAGCTGACACCCCCTGAGAAACAGCAGGCAGGGTCCCCCAGCATCCCTGGGAAGGGGCCGAGGCAGCTGCAGCAAAGATCTTGATTTTAAGAGTCTTGGATATTTCACTGCTCTCCTGTAGGTAACTTGGAGCTGTTTCATCTCAATTCTCTCCTTTGCTTGAGTTTCTCTCAGGTCAGGGTAAGTGTGAAGGATCAGTTGTTGTGGGGGGTAATTCCTGTTCAAGTACACAAATTGTTTTACTTGTTCATCTCTCTGAGTTAGTTTTTCTGCCTAACTAATCCCATTTTACTTGATGGAACATTTTCCCCCCTTTTAAAATCTATAATCCCACAATTTCTTTGAAAACATTTTCTACTTGAAATATGGGTAGTATAATTTTATGTGGAAACTCTGAGCTGGCAAAGTGTGTGATTTGATAAAAACATTTATAAAGCAGGTTTACTTTCTAAGTCTAACCAGATGAAGAATATTCTACAATGTTAATTGTATTTACATGTCACTAATTTTAACATTCCCAAGCAGCTGCTTGCCAGCTCCATTCAACACACACCTAAAATCCAATTTTTTGTCACTACAACCAGCTCTCCAGTCTGCAGTAAAGGTGCCTTGTAACTCAGAGTTATTGTTAGAAAAGTGCTTTTGTGGTTTTTGAACAGGATATGCCCAAAAAAATAAATCATTGCAGGGAAACCAAAGTGAGCAATGTCATGGCAGTTGTTGGTGCTACAGGTGCTAAACAGTTTGGGTGTGTCCAGAGCCACTGGAGCAGCCAGGACATTTCCAAGGAGCGTGGCTGTACAGAATATTAACTGCAAATTTTTCCCTTGGAAATAATTTTCGCTGAGGTTCTGCGTTTTTATTTACAAAGAAATGAAATCTGTATTCTTTTCAAGCCAGGAAAAAAAGCTTCGGTGGGATGACTCATATGGAAAAAAGCAGTTTGAAATCATAGCTCTAAGTCATAAGTTCAGTTTTATTAAACAAAATTATGTGGAGAGTGAGAAGTGGAAATGTGGAATATAAGGTTTTAGGTAGGTCTGGGATTTCAAGACTCATTAGGACTGGTGTGTGGTGTGGTGGTTTAGCCTCTCTGTTAGTTTTGCTGCTGCTGGCCCTACAGATGAGCGAGGCAAGGCAGTATTTGGAGTTTGGGGTTTGGGTTTGGGGTTGGTACCGTGCTCGGCGATGCCGGCGGGGGAGCGGCGATCCCGCGGTGCCACGGCTGCTCCCTCCTGCTGCTGCTCGGGGCTGCTCTGCTGGGCAACCTGGCACCTCTCCATTCCCGACCTGGAAAAGAGGCCAGAGTGAAGTTCACTTGCAGGAAATTTGGAAAATCAGGATGTGTCCAGCGTGGCTTTGGTGGGATGCAGCTGTTGGGACTCGCTGAAGAACAGGGCCATCGACCCCAAGGGCTGCCTGAAGTGGCTTCCCTGACAACCAAAGGAAGGTGGATTTCAGCTGCTCTTTGATAAGAACAGTGCCTATAACTTTGAGGTCAGAAAGACCTCTAAAAAATAGGTATGGAATAATCTCCTCTGGCCACAGGTACCTGCACCCAGTCCCGTGGGCTCAGAAATGTCAGGAGTTTGATCCAGGTCTTGTGAGTGCTGGGATGAAGCAGAGTCAGAGCCTGAGGAGTCAAAAAGGATGATCCAGAAACGGTGGCACACCAGGAAAGCAGGGACTTGCAGGTGAGAAGCATCTCAGAACGGGTGTCAGACTGCTGACAGCCTCATTTGTAATTGTCTTTGTCTGAGGTCAATGAGAGGATATCACACTCATGTGTTTTAAAGGAATGGCTTTCAAGGGATGTGACACAGATCAAATAATGTAACTGAGGAACAGGAGTCCTCAAAGGTGCCCAATTCACTCCAGATTCTTCCATACATTAGTTTTGGTCTGGCAAGTATTGAATATTTCCTTTATTTAACACATTAAATAGCAAAAAATGAGAGTCAACCACTTAGCAGACAGGTCCTGCTGACACAAGCTGAACAACGTGAGCTTTCTGCACAAATCTTGTGCTTCCTGCCTGTAAACCCAGCTGCAGCTGGGAGGGGACTTTGGCTACAGGGACAGAGCAGCTGAGGCCACGCTGGACACCAGAATTGCAGAGCCTTTGTTTAACCCAGCTGCTCCTGAGGAGCCACACCAATGGTGGTTCCCTTATTGCCTGTGAAATATAAGGAGTAAACAAGATGATGAATTTAACAACAATAAAAGTGACTATTTGAAAACATCTGCAGGGAAGAAGCTGAGCTAAACCTTGGTGAGAAGTTACTTTTACCCCCCTGAGGAGAGCTGACTGCATTAAAAAATAATGACTTATTTCATTTGCAATTTGTGTGTTATTCAGCTTAGCAACAACTGGATTTCCTGTAAAGCCAAGGGAAATAGCAATCCCCAGAAAAGAGACTGGACAGCCATCAGTCCTGGGAAAAAATAATTCTGGAATAGTGCACAAATAAAATGCACTGTAAAGCCTGGACATTCAGAGTGGGGGCTCTGGGAAACATCACAGAGCTTCAGGGACAGCTACTGGGGGATATTTCTTTCACAGAAATACTGCATTTTACTTTCCTGCTATGTGCTGGTTTTCTGGTACTCAATTGGAATCCTTCAGAATTTCTGGAGCACTGCAGCTGGTGTCTGAGCAGACTGTTCTCTTAGCTTTGAGCTGGATTGTTTGGGTCCCACATTCTAGAGTTAGCTCACATAACTCAGAGATGCTGACATTTCAGTGAATATTTATTGCAGTAGCAAAGTTGGTTAAGATTTTAACCTATAAAACATGGGGAATGTTCAAGTATCCTGAAAATCTGGTGGGTGGCAGGGATTGGAGGAAGAGCTGGAAGCAAGAATCTCCACTGCTTCTCAAACACGGGTTTAATTCTTTCCTCACTGCTATTCATACAGCATCAAACGGCTCTCCATAAACGAGCAGAAGAGTGAATAAACAGCACATTTGTTTGGGGCAAAGATCAGAGGTGCCTGGGAAGGTTTGTGTGGGGTGAGCGTGGCAAGGCTTCCATGGAGACAGGGAAACAGCCCCCATTCATCCCAGAGCCTTTGTCCCCAGCACAATGGGCAGCGACACTGGAGAGGCGAGAGTTTGCAAAGTACCGGACCTTAAAGTAATGTCCATGACTAATTGGCTTTTAATTGGCTCTGCCCTATTGTTATGGAAACATCGAGCTGCAGGAAAACCCACCTGCTTCTGGTGCTGAGCAAATCTTGGGCTTAAATAATTCCTGACTGATTGGAAAATAACTCTGAGGAATTATTAACTTGGCATTCACAGACCTTTAACTTCTCTTTTAGATATTTCCTTGGAGCAGATCAAACAGCTGTGTGTGTACACTGCCCTGAGTGCAGTTATACTCAGAGCTAGACTTCGTTTTCAAAATGTAGGACTTGTGGTTTTTCACCAAAATGAGGTGTGATTTTTATTTTTGTACTATTTTACCTAAACTGTCTCAGAATGCTTTCAGATTTGGCCTATTCCCTGTGGGAATTAGAGACTTTAGGTGTATACATTTTTGAATTATTTATGACTTTTCATTTACTGTTAAGTATGTTTTCACACTGGAGTGAGTGTCTGTGCGGGTTTTCTGAATACATCTGTCTCTGGTTGGCACTGGGAGCTCCTCCAACAGAAATCCTGTGAATGAACTTCCTGTGATCAATCCAGATGCTTAATCTCAGCTTTTAAATAGCTTGATCTGTAAGGCATTAAAGATAAATGTTTAAAAGCATGAATTTTTAGTGGCTATAATAAAGATCACTACTGGCTTTATACAGGCAGTTATAAAGTATAGTTATAACTACAACTCTAATGGTTCCAGCTCTGGGAGGTTCCCTGTTATTGGCTGACAATTTTCATTTTCTTGCCAAAATCACCATCCTCTAGAAAAAAAAAAAATCATCATTTCAGTGATGGCCATGTGTTTTCTTGCACTCCTTCCATCTCCCTGCATACTGGATTCAAGCAGGCAAATCCAGACTCTGCATGTGGACTTGGGCCTGGTGCTGGACCCCCAAAAATGCTGAGCAGCACAGCAGTGCCTGTGTTAAAACACACTCAGGGACAGCTGAGGGACCAGAGGGGCTTTATTCAGTATTGTCCTGACCCCTGACTGACTGCTGGATAATTAACACATCCCTGCCAATCCTCCCAGCCCAGACAGCAAATACCTCTTGGCAGACCTGGTGGGAACAAATATGTGAGAAATGAGAATAAATTCTCACTCAAAACCATGCTTGTGCCAAGAGAGGTGGGGCCAGGTGCTCCTTGAGTCCCTTTAACCTGGTATTCTGTGATTTCCAGTCAGGAGGGCAGTGCCACTGGTGAAAAACCTCTCTCAGGATGTTTTTTGAGATCTGCTTTTGACCCATTCCGTAAGGAATAGCAAGAGAGGCGTGGGGAAGCAAACACAGCCACACCCCACACACCCATGCCAGAATTGCCTGGATACATTCCGTTTGTCCTTCCTCCTTTTCAAACTCAGATTTGGAGAATTCTGTCTCTCCTGGTGTCCTGAGTTGGATTTTCCAGGAAGACCCTGGGAAGCCTACAATCAAAAATGAATAACCAAAACACTGTGGCGTTCTGAGCACTGCCATCTTTAACCAAGGCATTTGACAAAAATCACAGAGGCCAGAGAAAGCAGAGCTGTGCTCCTGGGGATCAGTTCCTCCTGCCATTGCTTGTGTAACCACCCTCAGCCTCGTGTGTTCCTTCACGTAGACTTGTGCTCTTTAATCCCCAGGAATCCTTCCCTTATCTCCTGCAGTGTCTGTCAGGAAAAACCGAATGTCCAGGGAGCCTTTTAGTGTCTTCCAGAGGTGTTCTTCCTAACAGAGTGGGTGGAGATGCTGCAGAATTCCACTCTGAAAGCTTAAAAATGTGCCGAAGCTCTTTTTGATGTCTGCAAACCTGCAGCTATCCCTGAGCGTGGTACAAACTGTGAGCTCCTACTTACTGACACGTAAATCCCGTCAGGATTTATTTCAGCACCTTGCACATTTAGAGCCTGGTGGATTTGGAGCGACAGAAGAGAAAGAGGGCTCCTTTAACAGCAAACATTGTGCCTTCAGCTGGCTGGGAGTAATTTCTGACCGGGTCTTCCCAAGCATTTGGGAAAATCCCCCAGGAATGTGTGAGGGGAGGGGCTGTGAGCATCAGCTGTGCAGCCAGGTTGGGGATTCCTCAGGAGCTCTGGAAAGGCTTTCTGGCACCTGCAGGTGCCCCAGCAGAGCTGTGCTGGGGGTTTTTGTCTGTGCAGAGGGAACAGGAGGCTCTGGGAGAGCGGAGCTGAGGTGCCAGAGGCAGCAGCTGCCTGCTGGGGATGTGGGGAAGGCGCAGCTTCCACTCCTCAGATCCTGCATCAGGAAGCAACAACAATTATCTCACCGTGTTGTGTTTGCTGCTTTGTAAGAACACCCCCAGAGCTTCAGAGAGTGCTGTTCTCCACCAGAGACTCTGGAATTCTGCATGTGCCTTCAATCCAAGCTTCAATCAAAAGCATTTGGATGCCTTTTGAAATAGTTTTTGGTTTCCTGACAGCAGCCTGTCCTTTGACTTCTTGAAGTATCGTTACGGTAGCTGACTGAAAAGTAACTCCCAAATTCATTCACAGAACTCCTCAGAATATTCTGAGCTGACGGGAACTCCCAAGGACCAATCTTAAGTGAATGGCCCATAATTGGATCAAACACAGAACCCTGGCATTATTAACACCACGCTCTGACCAACTCAGCCAATCTCAGGGTCAATTATTTTCACTTGCAAATATTTATTAGTTATTTGCCAGTTCCTAGAGGCCAGGAAATGCTGCTTAGTAGTTTTGCATTTATTAGGATCCTACCTGTGTTTTGGCAGCAGTTACAGCAACTTCTGTTTTGTCTTTTGCTGGTGGTATGATTGAAAAAGAAATATTATTGGGAGGTCAGACAGCCACTGACAGGAGTGTGATGTGGCCATGGTGTAAGAACTGATTTCTGCCAGTGTTCAGCACTCTGGCTCCTCTCCCTCTCCATGGCTGCACCTCTGCTTGTCTCAGCAGCACCTCCCATGTCCTTGATGAACCCCAGCCCAAGCAGGTTTGTGTTGTGTTCATCACCAAATTCACTTGCTCTAAGCTTAAATTTACACAGACTCTTTCCTACTGCAGCAGAACACTTAAGCCAATGCTTAATGGCAATTTTTCCCTCATTGCTGGAGCCTCTCCATGCAGGATGCCAGCTGTGTGTGACGGGATGTGGCTTTTTTGGGGGGACAAGCAACCCCTGCCCTCCCCAGGAGCCCACAGGGGGCAAAGAGCCTTCCTTTGGGCACTCTCACAGGTATTTAGAAACAGATACTTCCTCTTGTTTTCAGAGAGCTTCCTCAATAGATTTCCACAGGAAAAGAGGGAAATCTGTATGAAAAACAGGAAGCAGTTCTCAGGAGCTTTCTGTGACCAGCACTAGGAGGAAGACTTAAAATAAAGTGGTTGTTTGAAGCAGTAGGTGATACCAATGGTGTTATCTTATGCAAAAACAGTGATTAACATCACAGGGCTGCAGCAGGATTAAAAACCTCAGGTGTTTGTAAAATATATTGAGCTTTTCATTGTAGTTGACCATAGGTGACAAACATTGAAACTTGTGCAACCAGGTATTTACATCATATTTTCTATTTACACTTTACTGCCCAGGGCAACCCATTTGGAAAACTTCCCATCTGTCTCAGTCTTGGATGGAATCCCAAACTTTCTAATGCTGATCCCATTCCTCTTGCCCCCAGTAAAAGAACTTCATTTTTTCCCTTTTTGACATTCTATAATTCAGTTTCAAATCCCGAGATTTATGCATTAGAAGGGAAGACAGGTCAGGATAAAATCTGACATCTGACACGCAGAAATATCTGTTAATTAAAACCTTCTAGAGGTTTTGCGCTGAGCCTTTCTGATCCAGCTTCAAACTCCCAAAATGTTCCACATATTATGGAGTTGTTAGAGGTTTTACTGTGGCACTGAAAAGGGAGGGGGAATTTGTAACTCTCCACCTTAATAGCAAGAATAGTCACACAAGGAAAATATTCCAGATCGTATCTGGCTGCACTGGGAATCTTCTTAAGCTGTGGAGTATTAGGTGGGTGACACACAGACCCATCAAAAATGGGGATATTGCATGTGGAATGACAATTTTAAGGGGAGAAACTATTAGATTTGTAAATCCTTTAAATCCTTCAAAGAAAATTTGACCCTACTTCTACTGTCACTTTCTTCATTTCATAAAGCCACGCATCAGAAAGGAGAAGATGGATTTGGCCTTCACAGTGTGTTGTTTGCATTTGAGAATTTAGGGATAAATATATTCTGTGCTCATTTCTAGTACAGAAAATGGTAAAAAATGAAAGTAGAAGATGTTTCCGAGTTCCACTGCCAGGCTTGAGTTATTAGACACGTTGTGTTTCTAGAGATAGATGAAATAAAAGCTCAAAATCCTCACAGTGCAAAAGCATCTGAAAGAAAATCTCTTTTATCCACTCCACTCAGGTGGCAGTGCTGCTGCTTGGATTTTTAAAGCCATACCAACGGCGTTTCATGGAAACAATTCATACTCTACTTTTTGAAATTTCCATCAGAGCGAGTGCAGGAGGCTTTGGAGATCTGAGAGGGTCCCTTTGAGGTCAGAGCACCATCAGGAGTGACGTGCTGCCGGGTTCTGGGCTCCTTTCAGCTCAGTCCCACAAGAAAGCCTGGTGGGTTTAGTTTGAGCTAAAACTACTGGTGTTTGTCAAGAGCCTGTTTCAGCTGAGAGAGACTAAAAAAAATCAGCAGCAGGGCTTTGGAGTGAATATAGATATTTCTTGGTTTTGTTTTCTGTAGATACCTTAAAGAACTAAATGGGAAAAAAAATCAATACATCTGTGCAAAGTGCAGTATTGTTGCAGTGTTCAGCCTGAGATTTATCAGCAGAGCCCCCTTCTCCCTCCAAACCATCATTTATGGTTCTTTAAAATGCTCCTGATTGCTGTGAGTCCCATCAGTGCAACCTTTCACTGCCCTGGGAAGTGCCATGGGGTTCAGAGGGGCACCAACAGTGCCCTGAGAGAGCATTTTCACACCTGCAGGGATCAGCCTGGCAAGAACAGCTAGAGCTGGCATTTACTAATGCTCTGCCTGCCTTTTGGGTTGTAAATTCCTCAAACAGGGCAGGAGAACATTAAACATCATATCTGGAGGGTCATTAAAGAAAGCAGCTGGCAGGAAATGGAGCCAGCTGGAGGTTTATGTCCTCCAAGGATTAATGGCAGCATCCCAGGGGCCTGCACGAGGCTGCTTTGCATTAGCAAAGGCTGCCTGAGCTGCACTGATCCTGCCCAGAGCTGGGAGAGGCAGGATAAATAATGCTGATTTTCAGGGCTCTCAGCCCACTGGGAACAGAAGGGACCTTACTTTCAGATGTGAGGGCTGCTATCAGTGCTGGTTTGAGAAGTGACACCCTCCAGATCTGGTGAAGGGTCAAAGCCAGTAAAAAAACCCCAGCTGGGGCATAAATTTGATTTTCTAGCTGAAGCATTTGTTCAAAATGCCAGATCATTCCCAGATCTCCAGTTAAAACCCAAACACATCATTGGGAACAGAAAGAAAGGATATTCCACATTCAGATCTGTTTCAGATGACTTTTCACCACCCAGTGCCTCACGCAGCCTCCAGGCGTGAGTAACAGAGAGGACAGAGAGCACCTGGTGCTGAGAGTGCTGGCACCTGCTTGAAGAATTGTCATTCAAACTTATCAGAATAACGGGAATTTAGGCCCTTAGGTCCATAGCAGCGCAGGAGAGACAAGATTTACAAGTGCCCAGTATCCCCTAAACCCCCTGTTTACTTCAGTTCCCAGAAAGGCCATGCAGGATCAAAGGTTATCCCAGAGTGTAGCTCTGATGTTTGGGAGCAGGCTCAGCAAAAGCCTGGCCTGCAGCAGAGCTTCCAGGCCTGCCTTTATTCTAAAGGAGTTCCTTGTATTCAGCCCTTTAGCCAGGCCCAGGAAATGGGATTCTCTGGAGATGTTTCAGTGGCTGTGTTTTCCCACTGAGACTGAGCAAGATTCTAGGAAATACTTTTTTTTCTGGCCATGTTCAATTTGACATGGCCAGTCTGCTGTTATTCAGTTGAATATTCTAAATTTCCTGATGCAATTGCTGTTAAACAAGAGCTGCTCCTGTCCTGTGCCTGCTCTGTGCTGCTGGCTGGGACTAACCCATGGCTACAGGTGGAGACAATTGTAGGATTGTTCCCTGAGTCTTCCCTGGTAACCCAGCAAAGCCATCCCATCTGAAGTTCTGGGGTCTGTTATTCCTGCAAGAACTGTATTTGTTTCTAAATCCAAGGAAGAGAGTCCACAGTGCTGGTGCTGCTCTTGTTGACTTCTTATGTCAGCACATGATTGCAGAAGAAAATGTAGAAAAATCTCAACATCCATGAGATGATCCAGCTTGAAAGATATTTGCTGTGTAATCATTGCAAGCCTTCAAAGGATTCAGTGCCTGCAACTCGTCAGGGTTTTGGGTTTTGCCTGTTTAGTTTTAAATAATAATTCCAATGACTGTACTGCCTCTGGCAAGTGCACCTTCATGGACCCTTCGGATTTCCTCATTTTCCAAGGCTGATGGAGGTGTGAGACCTCCTTGTTCTTGTGCCCAAGGGCTGCAGGTGCCAACAGGAGCTGGGGGTGATTGACACCTCTCCAAACTATTCCTGATGTTCCACAAGAGATTCTCTAAATTCCACAAACGCTGCTGAAATCCGAGTGACATCATTTCGAGGCAACACATTTGACTTTTCTTCTACAAGATGGATAAAACCCAAATCAAATCTTACAACCAGAGCTCAGCCTGCCCTCAGACCCATCTCAGCTGGTGCAGGGGGTCATTTCCTGAGCAATCACTCTGGAATCCACATTCAGGCTGCTTTAATCAAATTCTTTCTCATTCCCTGTGGGTTTGTAACCACTGGGAAAGTGCTCTAAGGACTGATTTTAGCATCATATATAAAACCTACCAAAAAAACCCCATAAGGTTTAGTAGAGCAGGATGGGCTGTTACATATTTGTACTTATTTGCCAGCATAGCATCAATAGCAATGGAAAAAAAATTCTTTAAGTTAAAAGCTCAAAACAGTCCATAAAGGAAAATTTTTCTTGTCCCCTGGTGGGGATTAGACCTGCAAGCCTGAAATCTGATAGAACGTGGTTTATTTTTAAAAACTGAATTTCCTGAAGAGGAAAACTACAATGCTGTGTTTAAAAAATTCTTCTTGTAGGATAGAACAGTTCGGTTCAAAGGGACAGACAGCCATCAACTAGTCCAAGTGTAACTCTTCTAAATCAGTGTTTGCTTTTAAAATTGTCTGTATTTGATATTCATGATGGAGTTCTCTAGAATTCATAGCACACAGCCTTCCCCAAGACATGCATTGATGCGAAGCGATTTTAAATGAGATTTTTCTGAATAATCTAACCAGATAATTTCATCATGCTCCTTTATCATATAGACATTTCTCTGGGACTAAAATATTCAGGAGGCAGCCTATGTTTTATATCTTTGGTTCTGGCAAGGACAGTGTAACCTCTATAGAAAGAGATTTCTGAAATAACAAACTTGAAGGTCAGATTCAAAGTATTCCAAACTCCCTGGCCAGGGTTGGACAGTACAAAGCAATAAGATCTATTACACAAAGTTACTTTCTCGTTTTGCCATGTAAACCAGCATTTTCTGGTGACACGAGCTGTTACAATGATTGAAATAATCTGCAAGTACAGTTTGAGTGGTGGTAGAATATGTATCAATAAAAGCCTCTGCTGTGGGAGCAGTGGCACTGCTGAAAATCCAGCTCCCCTGTATTCCCTAGCAGAGCTGGTGGGGGAAGTTTGGGATGAGTGCTTTGCTCCTGTTGAAGAGAATAATGCAGAGTACCCCGCAGTTAATGGCTCCTTTTGTGGCATCTGCCTAAGCTTTTTGTTTTACAGCACAGCTCTCCTGCCTGGATCTTCTCCATTTGTGGAGTCAATTTATCCTCATATCCTCAGAAGGCTTTTAAAGGAAAAGAGGATTCCCCAGGAATATTTCAATCCTTTTTTCAATGAGATAAAATGTTGTGTATCTATCTCAGGACTACCTGGACTAGAAATGAGAAAAATCCCTTTTTCAAGGGTTATAGAACACCATTTTCTGTCCTTGACAGTCCCACCAGGGTGTGAGAAACCAAGTCAGACCTGCCTTTATGTGCAGAGAGAGGTGAGGCATTGGGATATGAACGATATCACACAGATTACTGAACAGAATCTTTAAAATTTGATTTACATGCACATACCAAACAGCTTGGAGTGAAGTGAGCAAATGTGACCAGAGAAAAACCAGTTTATGTCTCTGCCAGTCAGCAGCTAAAGGAATGGAAACATCAAAGTACTTATTCTGTTTCTGATAAACACCCAGTATTCTGAAAACGTTCTGCTTGCCCCCAGATCTCAGCCCTTGTTGAGAACCTCGGGCCAACACTCTCACAAATGATCTTTTTCAATTACGTGGGGAAATATTTGCTGTGCTAGCATGTCAGGAGCACTAAGCCTGGCTTTTCAGATTAAATTTTGCTGCAGGCACGAAGGGTTGAAAAGGCTCCTGGCAATATTGGTGTGGCTGTCTCTCGCACAAAGGCTGACATCTCCATTGAATGGGCTGGGCTGGTTCCCAGCCCAGCAGGAGCTCCTGGGCTCTGAATGGAAATTAAAGAAGTGATTGCAGGCTGGACAATGGGCATCTGCCAGGACACGGCCAGAAAGGGAAAGCCTGACCTAAAGGCAGGGACTTGTGCAGGGTTTTGTCACACCAGATCTGGGCTGGGCTCTTCTGCCACCTAATCCTGGATCCTGCTCACTGTGTCCCACAAGGAGATGCTTGTGAGGGGTGTGCAAGGAATCTGTGAGAAGCTTCTAACGGGGAAGTTCGGGCTGAAGCTGAGAGTCAGAGATTTTCCCAAATTGGAGCTAATATTCATCACTGTAGCTCAGAAATTCTCCTTACCAGAGGATCAGTTAATCCATTTTAAATCCTGCTCATCTCCAGCTATCAGTGATACATGTGCATCTGAATGAGAGGGGTTGTTACAAATGAATTGAACAGCATCTCTAAGCATGTGGGTCATCTTAGAGGTGATCGTGGGAGCAGTAACTGATGTGGGAAACACCTGCCTTCTTCTGTGGCCATGAAAAATGCTTTTTAGAAGGGGAAATGGATGTGAAGGGACAACATCCAAAGCTGTGGTCTGAAGGGTGAGCATGGGACCTCTGAGATTACAGGTGTGAGGTGAGCTTGATTCTCAGAGCTGTGACTTTGCTGGATTCCTGCAGATGAAACCAAGGTGGTGTTGGAGGATCAAGCTCTTATTATGTCATTTTATGTACATTAAAGGCTCAAAGACAATACCTAGACATACATTTCCCCTGCTCTTCATGGATCTGGTGCATCCTTAGTCCTCCCCTGGCCTTTCACTGCAGTATTTCAGTAATTTCCATGGTGACTCGGGTGTCCCCTTTCTATTTAATACCTTCTAAGTGTTTTTTAAAATTGGTATTTTAGTTGCTTGTTTAATCTGTGTAACCTTTCCTCAAGCTCAGCACTGTGCAGGAAGGTGCTCCAAGCTCGTGGGGCCCTCTGGGTGAGAATCACTTTGTTTTCTCTCTGCTTTGAACCTGCTTCTGCTTTCATGTGCTGACTCTCAGTTCCTGTGCTCAGAGACTGGACAATTCTCCCCCATTCATCTTCTGGATGAAAATGTTACTGACCCATTTCACATCTCTCCAAAGCTGTCTCTCTTCCACATCTGCATGTAGCTAAAATAATTCCCATGCCTTTTTTTCACCCTTGTTGCCTTTTCTAGGCCTCTTCCAGTTTAATTGGTTTAGGTGAAAGGATCATGAATTTTCTTGTTCTGATACACGGGTTCTGTGAATGTGCATAATTATTATTATTATTTTTTGTATTGTTCTCTATTCCCTTTGTAATACATTTTAATATTTTATTTGCTTTCTTCCCTGCAACTTAATAACTGAACAGATACATTCCTAGAGTTATAAAGCTCAAAGATAGAATTCTTCAGCAGTTGTAATAAACTCTGAGTTCATTTCTGTATCTGTTTCTCTGAAGCTGAGAGTGTTGTTTGGGGTTGGTTTTGGTATTTAGCCCCCAAAATGAATCTGATTTCATTTATGTGGTGCCTGCCACCATCCCATCACTCCGTGCAATTCTTCACAGTTGATCCTGGGTTTCCACATCTTGACTAACTGAGCAATTTAAAAATCTTTATTTCCAGTATTATTTCACCTAAAAATCAAATGATAATCACAATATTGTAGTTTTCCTTACCATGTGATATAAAGCAGATTTCTCCAACTAAAATACAGCCCAAACAAAACATGTTTCCAGACTACCAGTAATGGCTGAAATTAGGATAAAGCCAAAGTTAGGTACCCAGCTCCCCCTCAGTGGATAGGCTGATCTGAAACCAAGCTTTGTGATTCAAATGCACTTTTACTGGAGACATGAATCAAATTACTGAGCTGGAACTTCACTGTTTTATTTGCAGAGATTAGTTCAGGCTCACCTCTGAACGATGGTCTCTTCTGCAGGGTTTAATGAGAGAGAAACTATCTGATATATCCTGAGTTTAACTTCAGTCAGATGCAGCTTTTTAAGCACAGATTAATCTTTTAAAATTTAAAACCTAGAATGCATTTACAATGCATTTCATCCACTAAGTACATTACCAGTGTGTGCAACATGAATTTGTTTCATTGAGGAGGGAGAGGAAGCCCTTTAAATTTAAGGATACACAATCTAAGCCACATAATCTTTTTTACACCTGTTTTATAGCACTCACTTATAACCTGGCACTTTAAATATTTTAATATACTTTATATTCTGGGCCAGATCACAGGTTTACGGTTTCACTTATAAAGTAATGGAAAAAATAAAGCATTTTTGTAAAGCTCGGCAAGGCAGCATGTGCTCCCAGAGTCCTGGGAGGACTTTTGGCAGTGAAATGTTGCTTCATTGTAAGCTTGGCTAAAACGCAAACCAAAATCCAAAAGCATTGGTTTGCTTAACTTCACCAAAAATAATAAACCCCTGAATGTGAACTCTCTGCAGGCTGAGCTAATGGATGGTTCACAAACCTGCTTTTAAAAACAACACAGTGCCTGGTTTTATTTCTGTGTTTCAGCAGCTCTCCCAGCTCACATTCATCTTGCCTATTGTGAGCTGTTAAAACACAGAACTCAATTAAAATGAACCATTTCAATTTGATTTTAGGCCTTTCTGCAGGCTGCCTGGGGAGATGCAGGTGCCCACGAGGAGGACAGCCCTGGGGCACAGGTGACATCCCCAGCTGGCTGGTTGTGTCCTCCGGGCAGGATGAGGGCTGGAGAAGGGAGGGGCTGCAGGCAGCAGCAGCCTCTGCCCCAGCAGCTGAGGGAAGGCAGGGCTGAGCTGTGCCTGGCCCCGGCCCCGGCCCTGGCCCATCCCCTCTCCCTGCGTTTGTTCCATCCAGCTCCGTCCCTCACCCGCTCGCTTTGATTTGAGCTCCCGTTCCCCGGCTCAGAAAAAGGCTGGAAAGTGAGGAAGGATGAAAGGAGGTGATGCTTTGACAGCTCCTTTTTCATGGTAATGAGCAGAGCTGCTCCTTCTCCCCTCTCTGCTCTCCATGGCCTTTTCTTTCTTTAGAGCAGGGGAGAATTCAGCTCTGCCTGCCAGGCACTGACCAAACTGGAGAGCTCAGGGTGTGTTTGTGGGCTCTGCCCATGGAGCCATTTCTCTGTTTAGGGGTTATTTGCTGTTTATTTGACAGGTAAATGTGGATTGATAGAATTAAAGGTTTGGCTTGAGGTCGTGAGGCAGCAAAGCTTCAATAACTTCCTGCTGGTTTCTGCTCCCTGAGTCATGTTCAGGAAACAGAGATCCATTAATTGAGCTGGTCCATGAGAAGCTGTCCCAGGAGAGCTCCCTCGGCTTGGAAGGGGAAGGAACAATTGCTGCCTTTCCAGCATTAATAATCTGCTGTTCTACAAACAACATCATTTGATACAGAGGTAATTTGGATTTTAAGCAAGGTGCACCCTAACTAGGAGAAAGCACTTGTTTGATGCAAGACATTGCTGCTTGCAGAAGCAGGGCCTTAACTGGAAAGGCTGGAGAACTGCAATTTAAGCATAAACAACATTTAATACTTCAAAACAAGTGCCAAGCCTTAGGGACTGACACTTCCTCAAGTTTATAAACAGTACAGGTCTAAACTCTCAGTATCTGAGATCTTTAATGATGGGTTTTGATGTGAAATCAAAGCTTAGATCATTCACATCCTGCATAGTATTTACCTAAAAAGCTTTTATACTTATTTAATTTTCAAGTTTCCTATTTTAAAACGTATTTGAAGCATCCTTTGGAAACTGTAAATCACGATGAGCAAAAATCCCCAAACCAAAGTGAGCAAAGCAGGCAGGGAACCAGGGCAGAGAGAGGAAAGTAGCAAAGTGGAAGACTGAGAGCACAGGAATAAACCTGGTGTATAATTCTGCTGTAGAGAGATTAATCACAGCTTTTCTGAGTGATCCCAACCCCTGGCTACACTGAAAGGTCTTTTGTTCAATGTCAGTGCATTTACCCTGGAATATCCTGCCAGTGGTGGGAATATTTCACAGCTGGAAGACTTCTGAAAAATCTGTTACATCCCAGCCAGGGCTCCAGCAGCACAAACACAGTTTTACTGACAAAACAGAGAACATTCCTATTCTTGGTTTTCTTATTCTTTTTTCTCTGCTGAAGGAATTGTCCCTGGGAAATGTGGACAGCATTGGAAATTAAGCAGAGCCATGTACATTCATTAATGGAATCACAGACCTTTCAGATTAAGGGCCAGCTTCTCTCCCAACTTTTGTTTATAACAGTTTTGTTGGAGATGGAATGGAGACTCCTCTGTATCCAGTGCATGCAAGCTTGGAAGTACAGAGGAAGGCAAGAGCTAGTTTGAGAACTTCAGAAAAATTGAGTTTTATGAAGCCATACCAACATGAAACAAAGATGTGAATTTTAGTTTTGAGTAAATAGAAATATACCTTAAAGGGTTTTAAAGTGCCTTAAGTACATAAAAAAACTGTGTTAGTAGAGAAACCTATAGTCCAGTTTAAAGTTCAGTAGTACAATTCTTCATAACATTAACCACATTCTAAAATTAATATAAATATATTTACAGTGTTGTTAAATAAACAAATAAAACATGATAAACTATTTATGTAAATTTTATGCAAAAAATAACGACTCTTTTCATATAACTCCTTTGAGCTAAAACAAGTACAAAAAGAATTATAGAAAAACCATATTTGTAACTAATTGAATAATTAATGAACATAATAATTTATATTAAAACTGTAGTTCTTAGAAAAAAATATAGAATAGAGAGTAGAATAGAGTAGAATAGAGAGAAGATACTAACTTTGCTGCCTCTATTGCTGGTACTGTACTTGAGGATGCTGATACTGCATCCTCCGTTCTCCCGTTTGCTTTTGCTCCTACTTCTGCTTAGAATACTGAAAACTTTAACATAATAACATAGACTGTAAAATCTCACCCTCACAAAACTAATAACATTTTAAAATAAATCATTTTTGCAACAAAACCAAGAAACTCTCTCTTCACTCCTGTAAAATAAACCTGTTATAAACCTCAACAAAATGATGTTTTGTGTGAGGAACGCCAAAGGTGTGACGAACACTTTCATTTATTGAAAAGGTAGTTAATTTTTGAGCTATGTATGCAGGACTATTGTTTGTCTTTATTTCTTGAGGTATGCCAAGCGAAGCAAAGGCCTGCAGAAAATGTTGACAAGTATATTTAGTTGTTTTTCTTGTATGAACAGAAGTAAAGACTGCACTTGAAACAAGTGTCCACTGACACATGAATATTTTTAAGTTTTCTAAAAGATGGATATTTGATAATATCTGTTTGTTATAATTGTAGGTTTTGTGATTTTCGTGGATTGACAGCTCCTGTGGATACAGGAGGCTGTGCAAGTTGACAGTCAGGACAGGCACTTATAATTGTTTTTGCTTGATTTTTAGAAAGGCGAAACATTTGCATGAGGGCTTGTAAATTTTGATGAAAAAAGGCATGACTTAGTTTTGCTTGTTCAAAAATGTTTGGCAGGGTGCTTGTAATAGTCATTGCTAACTTATTTGCTTTGGGATTTTTTTTTTGCTAAAAATTTGGAAGAGAAGAATGTGCTTTAATATGGGAAACAAAATATGGATTAGTTTTGTTCTGTAAAATTGTATAGAGACATGTAAGATAATGATACAAATTATCATTACTAACATTTTTAAAAACTCATTCTTCTATTCATTTAACATTAGTTACATATGTAGAATTCGTAATTAAATTGAAAGGTTCTTGAAATAACTGAAATGTTTTGACTACTTCTGTTAATTTTACAATTTGGGGAGAGTATTTTTCCTTTTTTTTTTTTGTTTGGTTGAATTAGAAATCTGAGGAAAAGCTATTTTGCAACTAAGAAAATTGCCTCTTCAACATGAAACCAAAGTGGAGTACTTAATTTTATTTCTGTTTTGTATCTTAAAGTGGTACTTTGAAATTTGATTTATTAAAGTCATTCAGATAGTGACAGGGGACTCACTGGTGACACCAGAGTGATGCCCCACAAACCACAGGTGTCCCCTTGTTGGAAATGCCACCCTTGCCTGGTTGCTGGCACAGAAATGGGTACCAAAACCTCCTCTTCTGCAATTTTTCCAAGCATTGGCTTTGCCCTGATTGCTCCTATTTCTGCCTCGTGTAATTTTGTGCCAAGCAGTGCCCCTTGGACCTACCAGCTCCAGGAGAGTGAAAATGCTGTGCTCAGAGCTTGGCTTAAACTTGCCAAAGCTGTGCTTTAAACCCGGCTGACCTCAGCCTGTGCAGCCCCAGATATTTTTCTGTTGTGTGAACTCAGGCCAAGGACGTGTGATGGGGTCAAGAACAGAGAGTAAAAGCAGAGCAGATGTGCAGGGAGGACCAGATATTTCAGTGTTAGGATTAACGGGACACCAGGAACCCTCCCTGAAATGTTGTGCTGTGAGCAGAGGCTCTGCACAAAAACCAAGCCTGATTTTTATTCTGAGGATTTATTGGAAGGTTTGGGGTCTTTCCACTGAAATCTGAGTCCCAACACTCAGCACCTCTGTTCTGGGAAGGGATGATGGGTGCTGTGCTGGCAATTACCACTCCAAGCTCAGGCAGCCTTCAGGACTATTTTTCTCCTCAAACCGGGAGGGACTGCAACCCACAGTCAATCACAGCCTCTACACCTTATTTTTCAAGTGGTTTAATGCTGTGAAGGCTGAAATTGTTTGTTCCACAGATCCTAAGGATGCATTGTGCTCAAAGCTTACATTTGGCATTTATTGGCCAACCATTTCATTTTTTATAAAGTACATTCCTACATGGAATGGTGAACGGGACAGGCAGATCTGGGATACAGACACCTGCAATAATGGTCAAGCTTCAGTCCATGCTTTATGTTTTCAGCCTCTGAAGCTGAGCTGTAAATTTGTGATCCCTTAGGGCCACACATATCTGTTCATTTTTATCAGAATTTGCCAAATTTTCAGATGGGTATTATGAAAAGCTATAAACGTGTATAAAAATTCCTTTTTTTTTTTCAAAGATAGGGAATGGTCTTTGAACTAAAAAGCCAATCTCTTGGTGCCTTTTACAACTTTCAGCTTGCTTGACTTGAGCACAAAGATAGGTTTCACATCTGGAATTGTGAAAATATCATCGAATTAGAGAGTGGGATGGGTTGGAAGGGACCTTGAAGTTAATCTTTAGATCTTTAGGTGGTCTTAAAGACCCCCTGCCATAGGGGAGGTGGAACTAGGTATCCCTGGATGTCTCTTTTCTATAATAAAGGACTGAAGCAGACATTTGACCAGCTCCACCTCCTGCCCTCCTTTCCCCCCGCCTCAATCTCAGTCTGTCTTTGAGTTTCCAGTCTGGGATTATCTCAGGACATGAATCTGTAAGGCCAGATCCATTTAACCCAAGTTTTACTTAGAGTGCAAGACATTCTTTTCTAGCTTTTTTTCCTGTTTTCCTCACTTTCCTTAGGACGTGACTGCAGTTTCCTAAGGTTTTTCAGGGGGCTGCAGTTCTGAATAGCTGAGGTTCAGATTCCCAGGCAAATCCAGGGGAACGTGCTGAGTATCACAAAGGGGATACCCCCAGCCAGGCATGAGAGAGGCAAATATCAGTCTGGATTTTAATTATGCTGCTAAGCAGGCTGATGAGACACTGATAAAGCTGAAAGGAAACCCAGGAGGATGAAGTGAAGGGAACAGCACAGCAAACAAAAGCAGTGAATCCACAGGAGTTCCAAACAGAACAAATATTTGCAGGGCTGCTGAGTAACTGTCTGGTGTATCTGGGAGTACAGAAATGAGCTGTACTGTATTTCCTCACATCAGTGACATTTATTAGCTCAGCCCCAGCCTCCTCAGAGCCCAGGCAGGTTTAAAAGCTGCCTGACAGGCTGCCCTGGGTGCCTCTGCTCCTGAGAAACACGGGGGTTTTCACAGTGTGGCTGAGGGCTGGGCATGATCTAGGACCATGCCTGGTGTGGGTTCTTGCTGGAACCCCAAATCAGTGACTGGACTGGGAGTTCTGCTTCCCTGGAGTCACAGCCTCTCATGGGGACCCCAGTGTTTGGGTTTGAAAGTGGTAGGGGAGAAAGCTTTTTCTTTAAAGTGATGTTTGTGGATGATATCATTCTTCCTTTTTAGGGGGCATAAGACCAGATAGGTAATCTGTTGATCAGCTACAAAATTTGTGCTCTAAGCGAGTTTAGCACTGGGAAAGTCAGGGCAGGCAGATGGAGGGAGGTGCACAGCTGTCACCCAGCTGCTGCCTAAATTTCCAGGCACTAACTCAGGGAAGAAAAGCTGCAGAAACGGTGACTGCACATCCCCTTGGAACAAAACGAATCCCTCTGGTGTGGGAGGGGTTCCCATGATCCAAATCACGCCCAGGAGGGAGCAGCAGGCAGCTGTGGAAGGCAGCTGCTGGCTGGGTGTGGGGTGGCAGAAGCCGCTGTGGGCCGGGCTGCTGCAGGGCTGGCAGGGCACTGCCACCCCTCCATCCCCAGGGAGGGCTGAGCTGGGGGCTGCTGGGGGACAGCACACAGGGCTGTCCCTGTGTGTGGCACTGCCACTGTGCCCCCACCCATTCACTCCCACACGGCAAACAGGCTCAGGCAGATAAAAGGAGCATTTAGGGAGAAAACAGGGAAAGCCTCCCAAGAATAAACATCGTAAGAGCCCAGCATGGAAAAAAGCCAGGGAAGAGGCTGCACTTCCAGTGTCCCAGCACACTGGGGATAAATGTTGCAGTTCCTTGAGGATTAATGAATTTGCAATTATGTGAATGATTTGAAGTCAAGGTTTTGCTGTTGTTATTATTATGGGAAGCTTTGAAAAGCTCTTGCATTTAAAATAAAAGTAGCCCTTCCACAGAAAGAGGTGCTATACGTTTTCTAGAATGCCAAATCAATCTATTTTAATTGCTCTTGTACAGTTCTCTCTACCATAAATAACAATACCTTCCATTATCCCTTCTTATGAAATCAAAATACTCCTTTAAAGTGTTCCCAATGAGAGTAATCTGATTGCCTGCTTGGTTTATGATTTTGCTCTGACTAGAGATCCACAAGTAGTTTAAGCTTCATATGATGGGAATATATTCACCTGCTACTGCTAACTTCTTCCAAAACTTGAAGCTCTATGGGTTTTGGCAGATTTCTCTGTAATACAGAACTTCCTACCCTCTTTAGCAGAAAAAAAAATCAGTTTCAGGCAAAGTTAGAAAATAAAATGAGATGGCGCCAGCTCATCCAGAAGGATCAGAGTGTTTTTTATAGATGAGGCTCTGCAAATTTAACATTTCATTTCACTCTCTCTGAGCTCAGTTCCCTGAGTGCCATCAGTCCCTGCTCCTGCCCAAGGATGTCTTTATCACCTGCAGGTCTGTCCAGCACATGCACACTCATAGCCTCCACTCAAATCTTCTGCCACCTGGAACAAATTGCCAAGATGCCTCTCACCTCACAACAGCAAGGAGTTGGTATTGATGACAGCAGTCAAGCAGAAATTGTCCAGATTTTCTTTACTGTCTAATTTTTTAAACAAAAGAACAGTTGTAGGGTGCCTAAATATAAAATATTATCATTCTGACTGGAAATGTAACCTACTAGAGACACCTTCTTTTCTGCATTAGTCTTTCCTTCCTAGGGCTTTTTTCCTTCACTTAATGAAGATGATCCTGTATCAGTTAGGAATATTTCCATATTTCCCTCCTGCTCTTGGATTATTGATTTGGACCTGTTTCATCCATTTTACTCTGTTTTACAGAGTGAACGGTAACCTGAGAAATTATTGAAAAGATCAGGGCACTGCCTCCTGAAAGAGAGGCAAAACTGAACTGCTTCCAGTACAAGATAACTTAAAGCAGAACTCTGCAGACAAATGGACACCGATGAAATAAATAAATGCAGAAAATGGTGGTAGAGGCCCCAATCTTCGTATTTACAGGAGAATAAGAGGGGCTGAAACAAACCTCTCTGCATTCCATGCCAAAAGGATTCCTACTCATTAACACATAGAAATGCTGATGGATAATTAAGTAATTTGGGAGACAGACCATGCATATGGGAAGCATTTTTGGTATTTTATGACCTCCTTCACTGACCTATATAATTACTGTGCTGCTGACTAATGCAGCAACATAAACCCTCTGTGGACATCTCTATTATGAAGTCTATTTAAATTTTAAATTACTTTTTGTTTTATTTGTTACAGTGGGATAAAACAAATGGTTGTTTAATTGTTCTATTCCCTCCAATGCTATTAAAGAGAAAAAGAATATGGACACTTTATTAAGTAATCAATTCCTAAGCCACCTCCAATGTAGTACAGAAAACAGAGCCAACTCATATTTGGCAAGAACAATTCATGTCAAACCAATCCAATTTCATTTTCTGACAGGGCAAATGGCTCAATGGATGAAAAGAAGCAGCAGCTGTGACATTTTTACTTCAGTAACATTTTAGTATGTGGTATTTTTATAAATAATACTTAGAATCATAGGACTATATTAGAATACATGCCTGGTGTCACCTTTTGCTGGAGCAAAACTTACTGGGGAAAAAAAAAAGGGGAATTTAGGGAATAGTGTTAATGATTTGTCCTCTGAGAATGACTCCCTGGGCACTGCATAAAAATGGGGCTTGCTTGACTTCCTAAACTCTCCTGTAGTCAGGCATTGGGAATTACACACTTTTAATATAGTACCAGTGATATACATACAATTCCTTGTGATGTCTTTTCCTCTGAAATGAAGTGAGCTCAAGCTTTTCCGTAAAGAATTTCTTGAAAATTACCTTTTAAGTGTCTGAACTGACTCACTAACTTGACAGGGATTAAAAAATAAAAGCTGAAAGATAGTCCAGACAGAAACCTGACACATTCATCAGAGTAGGAAGATTAGGATGTGCACCTGAAGAAAAGAACTATGAACTATTTGGTCAACTAGGCTGGTTTAGTAACCTCATGATGGGAGAGGGACGTTTCAAACCCTGGCACAGGAACCTGTGCACTCAGAAAAAGTTCATATTTAAGTCATGCAAATGTGCACCAGTATGAATCTGGAATATCAAATCAGGAGTAGGTGATTATAATTGCACACTCCAATTCAGAACAACATTTAATTACTTGCAGGTACTTAAACACTTTCTTGAATAAATGCCAACTGTTGTTTCCTGCATTAGGGATTATAACTTAAGGTCATGGTTGTGATTCCAGATCGAAATGACAGCAAGTAGGTCTCAGATGAAGGTCTAGAAGAGGGATTTAGATGCTGAAAGAGCTTTTAAAATCTGAACCTAAAAGAAGAAATAATTTCCTTTAAAAATATGAAACTATAAACAGGAGCAGTGTGTAAAGCTCATAGATTGGACTCATTCTTGAGGATGATCCTCTCAGGAAGAAACCTGACTTTAGCTGGAGGAAACCTGTGGCTCAGCAAGCCAGTTAAGGTAAATTCTCAGAGACATATCTGCAATTGTCAATACTTTCTGCAGAAAACCCAAATCCCCCCCATTCCTCTCCACCACTACCTTGCAGCACCAGAAAACTGCTCGCTGGAGTGGTGACTGAAACATAGAGTGACTTAAACTAAAAGCACAGGAAACAGCAACTGAAATACAGCCTGACTTAACAATACAACTGACACAAGCTGAAATACAGCCTGACTTAAACAACAGGAAAATGGACACAAACTGAAATACAGCCTGACTTAACAAGACAGGTAACAGCAACTGAAATACAGCCTGACTTAAACAACAGGAAAATTGACACAAACTGAAATACAGCCTTACTTAACCAACAGGACAAGTGACAGTCAGAACCCTGCGGGTTCTCACCTGTCCCTCCCTTTCCATACCTCAGCCAATGCATCTCATCTTCTCACCTAGCACTCCCAGCAGCCCACCCAAGGTGCACCCATGGATCTGGACTCCTGCTGATCCGGAGGAGGTGATTCTCCCTGAGCAGGAGGAGTTTGTGCTGCCTCAGCAGCAGTGTGAGCAAGAAGAGGGAGTGGGACTTGCTGGGACAGCCAAGGCTGTGTGGGGCAGAGCTGCTGCTGAAGCCTTTCCCCACACTAACACACAGCTCTGCACTGCTTATTCACTATTTTCTGCCAGTTTGGGCACCTCTGTGCCACTGTGGGGATGTGTGGAGTGACGGGATTCCATCTGATGTGGAATTTGACCACAGGCATGCCAGTCACAATTGTCATTATGCAGCTCTAAGTTGAACTGTTTACAGCCAGAGCTGTATGATGGGGATGGGGAGGTGCAGGTGCTTCATACAGACAATCTCAAAGGGTGGAAGCTGGCCTGGGCCTCTCCTCAATGTGCCGTGGGGCTAAAAAAAGGGTCCAGTTCCCAAATGGTCAGCCCAGCACCATTCCTGAGCTGGACACTCACTTTAAATTAGCATGCAGTTTAAAATAGAAGNAAGGAACATATCAATTTACATTTTTAAACTCACACTCTTTGTTTTGATGCAACCCATAAAGTTCCTGCTCTGCAAAGCCAGTGGACATTCCTTATTGCCTTTAACCTGTTTCAAGGTGATCTTTTTTTATCCTTCATCATACCTTGAAACAGCAATTCCACAGGTCAAGAATTCACATTAAATCTTTGGTGCTCATGCCAAGGAGAACATGATAGACCTGACAAGCTGTGGGATCCATTTTAGCACCTGGAGTTGTACCATTCATCCAGAGACCCCTGACAGTCATTTTCAACATGACGTGCCCTCACAGTGCTTTTGCAATCCTATAGATGTTTAAATAAATGCTTTTATCTTCTTTGATCTTCTGCAACCATGCAAGTATTAACATACACAATGCTGACAGAGAGACACTGGGGAAAATGGTTAATTTTGGAATTTCCTCACTTCAGAAAACACTACAATGGCTATGATGCCACAAATTACTCACTCTGAATTCTTCTTATAAGCAAACAGAGGAAGTGTGAGTTTAGGAAGAGACAAGGACTTCAGAAGATGCACTTTATTAAAATACTAGATTTAGTAGCCTAAGTAAAAATATATCTACAAATACTGGTTTTGCTTTGGGTCAGTGAATATATAAACTAGATTTTATTCCAGAAGTCAATCTGAAACTTGGGCAGAAAAGCCTAACACTTAATAACCACCACTGAGTCCAACTTTTTCTGAGATAAAAAGCAACAAAAGCAGTGGATTCTTAAATTCATGACCAACTTTCCGACTTCCAGAAAGATTTGCTGATGCCATTACAAAAGTGGGGTTGAGTTGGGTAATACATTTTTGTTTGAGATTCCCACTGTATTCTTTTGTGGGTGTAGGAACATTTCAGCTCCTCTCTTCTGAGTATTACCTATTCTGTCAGTGAAGAAGCAATGAAGTCACAGCAGAGCTTAAAACCACTGGCCAGAAGTTGTCCTTTTGTGCTTTTCCCCAATTCCTAGGACACGTTGGAGAGCTTTTTTATGA